>JAPZDV010000003.1:13348294-13459015 GCA_029814665.1 Acanthurus lineatus
AGACTCCAGATGGGCGTTTGGGTTTCAGTGTCCGTGGGGGCTCCGAACATGGACTCGGCATATTTGTCAGCAAGGTAGAGGACGACAGCTCCGCAGGTTAGGAGGACATGAGCATGTGTGTGTGTTTCTCCTTGTGACATCAAGCTTATTTTTCAGTGTGCTTAAATCTGGGCATATGGTCCTCTCTGTCTCCATGTGACATTTACACCTGTGTGTCATGCTGAGCTCCACCTGTGTCTGCAGGGCAAGCTGGGCTGACTGTGGGCGACAAGCTGGTGGAGGTGAACGGGGTCAGCCTGGAGAGCATCACCATGAGCAGCGCTGTGAAGGTCCTGACAGGCAACAACAGGCTGAGGATGGTGGTGAGACGGGTCGGCAAGATCCCTGGAATCCGTTACTCCAAGGAAAAGACCACATGGTGAGGCCAAACATCTCAGAGGTACAGGTAGTGTGAATAAATCTGCTAAAAATGATATCCTAATTAAATATTTTCACACTGTAGTTTATGTGACAATTTTACAAAACAGTGTCTCTGTATTATGACTGTAAAAAAACATAACCTTGTTAACATCACCACTGACCTTTGCATGGCTCTTGTGTTGTGAAGTCTTGTCTCTTGATTGTAGCTCCCACAGGTTATCTCTCTTTTGGGATATACTGTATCTTGGTTTCAGGTTGCAGCAGTGGATGGATTACCGCTGTGACCTTTATAGCTATTTGATTAACCGATACTGACAGACCTGAGTGCAGTGGAGAAATGGAAAACAGTGTGTGTGAATATTATTATGTGTACATGTTTGTCCTCTGCAAACGTGTGTAGGGTGGATCTGATTCACCGGCGGATGGTAGTGGAGGAGAGCTGTCGCACACCGTCAGATGCCAGTTCAGACAGCGCCCTCCGCAGGATCGTACATCTCTTCACAACCTCTGATGACTACTGTCTGGGCTTCAACATCAGAGGAGGCAAAGAGTTCGGACTGGGAATTTATGTTTCTAAGTATGAAGCAAGTGTTGTTTGAATCATGTTTGGCTGATGCAGAGGCCATCAGCATCAGACAGACAAAATCATTTATTGTGATGCAGTTTGTTTGTGTGTGTGCATGCATAAGATGGAGCCCAGGGTCAACCCATCTTGTTGGGGAAACCTTGAGCAGGAAGGAGGAGGGAGGTGGGATTTGCATGACATCAAAGCAACCATGCTTCATTTAGCAGGCTCAGTTGATTTTATAGCCAAAGTTGTTAAGAGCTTAATGAGCTTACGTTTATGAAAAAAACAAATTATACATTTAACACAGCAAACACAACTAAAACTAAGTGACACAGAAATAAATATAATAAATGTGAAATAAATGTCAGAATTAAATTTAAGAGAGAAGTGTTACTTGAAATACTTGTCATAAATGACCTCATACTGTAAGCCCTGACAGTTCGGAAAATTTATTCAGGAAAGGTTCAGTTTTCAAGGGCTCAGATTTAGAGGATGGTTTTATCTCTGGTGTGTGTCTCTGCATGTCATCATACATTTTCTCTTCAGGTTGGACCCGGGTGGGCTTGCAGAGCAGCATGGCATCAAAATGGGTGATCAAATCCTTGCAGCCAATGGGGTCAGCTTTGAAGACATCACCCACAGCAACGCAGTCGAAGTCCTGAAGAGCCACACCCATGTGATGTTGACTATCAGAGTAAGAGACCATTTTTAGCATAAACTTCAAATTAAAGCTTTACAAATGGACAGCTTTTGTTATCCTAAACAGTATGTGTAATATGTAATCACTGTTTTAGTTTTAAAAGCGTCAACTTTAGTGTTTTGGTTCACTCTATCCACTCTCATCATCACTGTTTTTAGCTAAAACCTCAACAGTATCACTTTCCTGCTCTGGAGAACAAAATGTCAGATGTTTTCCTCAAGAGCATGTGGATATTTGCTGGATGTGTAAATAAGCAACATGTTAACCTGATCAGCTTAATTAGGGGATAAAAGTCAATGTTGTGTTAACAGCCTGTTGCCTTTAAGTGTCCATAAAATCTATTAATGCAGGATTAAGTTCGATTTAAGAAAACTTATTGGTCCTTGGTCCTTTACACATCTGTGGTGCAGTGTTGTTTGAAGTGTGTTAGTCATTTGCTCAGGTTTAAACATAACAATTGATTGGCTACTTTAAGTGCTGTGACACAATGATAAATGTTACAGCATGTTAAACAACACCAGCTCTTGGGAGGGGAGCACAGCAGAGCAGACAGTTGGCTTAAAGCCCTTGAATTTCTCATGTGTGTCTGTGGATGCACACATGTGTGCAAGCTTCCCCACTTGACCCATGTCATTTTGAGATAAAGGAATAGTGTGCCAGTTGTGTGTATAAATGGGCATATGTGTGTTGTGCAGTGTGTCTGAGAGTGTGTATGTGCGCCATCTTAGCTGGCTAACATTGCTGAGTGCTCATTTTACTCCTCTGATCTCAGGTTCCACGTGTGAAAAACAGCCAGGGACGATGTTCATTATTCAAAGGCAGTCAGGGATCAGGTTATAATCAACAGAAAGCCTAATTTTATGTCTTCTTTCTGTGCTCTATTAGAACTATTATTGGCCATAATCACACATAGGAAAGCCTGGGTTAACTTTAGTTATTAAACTCTTTACATCCAAGGTAAAAAATATTTTAGATGTAACCTTGAGTGTTCATCTTGACCTTAAGCTGTTTGTTGTTCAGAGAATCATGTAAAATAGAGTTTTACAGGAGGCTGACAGACATTAGCTCTCTCTGCAAAAATCTCTAACCTTTTATAAACAATTTTAAACTCATGTGTACACTCTAACCACAACACCCCTTTCAGCCACTATTACATCGTCAGTATCTTTTGTAAGAATTCATTTTTGAAAGACTTTAAAGTGTAGGTCTTCTCTGACTGTGACAAACAGTTTCTTGTATTGTTTTATGAATGTTTTTCTTTTGGTTGGTCCTCCATTCTGGTAAACACATTGTTATTCAATTTTATCAACTGACTTTGATGACTTCTTACTCTGTTCCACTACTGGGTTTACATACGCAGTTTTGAGTGAAATGTCAAAACAACTAGCAGATAAATTGATGTGATGCAGACATTCATGTTCCCCACAGTTGAGGCAAGATACCGATTCTACTATTTCTACCTTTTTACTTTGAGTGTAGACAGATTTGCAATTTGCAGCTTATGTTTTGTCCATGTTCTTGCCTGTTTTTGCTCTTCAACAGGAGGCTGGGAGATACCCTGCATATAAGGAGATGGTGGCAGAGTACGGCTGGCTTGACAAACGTATGTTGACAGTTTAAATAATTGTTTACGGGAAAAAGACAGTGTTTAAGATGAATGAAGTTTAAGTAATGAAGATGTGACCCAGTGACTGGGATTTTTTTTACACTCATTTCCTTTTGCAGAGCCACATGTTGGGCTCTACTTTGAAATCTTATAGCTTATACTAAAACCCTGTCTTTCAATTTCCTCACAGGACTCAAATTTCTTGTTTTTCAGTTTGATATGAGCACTTCTGAACATAGCCAGGGATTAATTCAGTGCGCTCAAAGGCAGCTCAGTCATCTGGAGCAGAGCAGGACTTGACATCTGGGTCAAGATGCAGAGTTGTTTTGTTGTTTAATAGGAAGGAAAAAATAGAAAAACTCCTGTTTCATGTTCTGTCTCTCAAAAGTTTAGAGGATTAACAGGACAAGAGGGCAGACAGGTTTTGATGCAAATGAAGCAAAGTGGAAAAAAACAAGCAATTGAAGCCCCCTGTATGATTCTTATGAAGTGTGTATCACAGCAGTTTGTGTGTGTGTTGTGCTCAGATATTGCAGTTTTATAAGGTTTTGCACTGGGACAATTATATTTTAGGCAAACACTTCTCGCCATGCTGTATTGTAATTGTGCAATGTCCTCTACAGTGGCCAATGGGGGCCCTCCACCTTCCTCCCAGGGTTCAGACTCCAACTCCTCTGTGTCATCATTGTCCTCCAGCACCCCCCTGAGCTCCCTCAGTGGTCTCTCTCAGGTCCTTTTCCCTCCTGTCTCCAACATGGTAGACATTGCCATCTCCACAGAGGACCGCTCACGACGTCCAAGCAGCACTGAGCGCACTGCTGACACTGCCATACAGACTGATCCTCACCCTCCATACAACCCGGACCATCCCTCACCCAACGAGTCATACACCGACAGGCTGGTCGCCACAGAAACCAGCCGGACAGTCGGGGCCACAATGCTGCTTAAGGACACACTCATACATGGGAAAGGAGAAGGACCAAGGGAGATGGGAGGAGCTGGAGAAGGAGGGAGAGGATGGATGAAGTTGGGCGACCAAGAGGTAGCCAAACACTCACCTAAGACGGCGGCACTGATGGCCCTGAGCAAACCAAGGAAGCCAATCAGACGTTCCCAGAGCCACATCACTGCATCAGGTGAGACCTGCAGGGTTGCAGGGGTTGTAAGGAGAGTTGAACTGTTGATTTTATGTTGCTTTATAGACTTAAATTATCAAAAAAGAGACATTTTGTATCGGACTCAACAAAAATATTTATTTACGTTTTATGTGTTAATGCAGACACAAAACTAAGAGACTATAGCCAAACTAGCAGCTAAGTGAAGATGTAATACTTGTAAAGAAAACAACATTGTTGGATAAAAGAGGAGTTGGAAAGTTGGATTTGATCTATGTCAGTTGTTGCTAAATATATGTGTATGGCATTATTGCATAGTTTATTTGTGTAAGAAAGGTGTAAATATAAAACTCAGTTTCATGTTGCAGATTATATATCATATAAGATGCTTTTTGAACAAATTAAACATCACCAGTGTTTAAATCAGTTTATAAAAGCACTAAACACAAAGCAAGATGGGACTGATGAGAATATCAGTAGTTTTTAAACCATAAATCAAAGCATTGGCCAAAGTATGACTTGATAAGAAAAAGTCGGAGGATCCCAAAAGTTCAAAGCAACCAGTATCAGTCAGGCTTTACTCTGTATTGGGGATTGTTGATTATAGTGACAGTATCATCCATCTCAGTTGAGAAACAAACCTCTCTAAAGCCAGGGCCATGGGAGTATTACAGGCACAATCAGGTTCAGTTCTTTGGCTGTTTTTTTTTTGTGACAGTACCTGCATTCACTGTGTAATGAGATCCACCCTCACACCCTCCAGCGATCTTCCTGCAGGGCATCAGTCAGTTTAATGACCCCTCATCCCTCCATCAGTCTGGGAAGTAAACAAGAACATCCAGTCTCCACATGGGCTGATTTAGGCTCCAGACCGAATTTGTCCGGGAGCATAAAGTTAACACAGACTCATGATTAATTACTGCCCTTTACTCTCACTTGTTGTACCTCAGTGAGGAATGAATAAGAACAAGCATGTGGAGAAATAGCCATCCAAGCCTTGGCGGGGCCGTTGAGTTATTAGCCTTTCCTTTTCAATTCATCCTGCTCATTCATACCTCCAGGACCTGGCGGCGACTTGGGGCAAAGCCCAGGGCTGATTAGACATTTGTTATGTAAGCCGGAGCACTTCGCTGTAGTGTCCCCAATAGATGGGGGTGTGTGTTCAGGCTGGTGTAGCTGCAATTCATCAGTATTACTGTGTTACTTTCCACAGTGGCAGATTTACTGCGGTGAACAGAGGGGTTGACTGGAAGAGAAATGAACAGTCTGTACTCATAGCGGAGAGTGTGTATCACCCACTGTTATTGGCTACCAGTTAAGCATGGAGCAGCCTAATGAATAATGCTTTCAACACCATACACACTGATGCATAGTGTCCTATTCTTGCTATGGTTCAAAGCACCTCTGGAAGAAAGATTTCCATGTATACAAGATTAGATGTTTGTTTAGTTAATTACTTCTTTGTATTTTCATAATAAAGTTTGAAAGGTTGAGGTGACTTCACTGATGGTGTTAAAATCAGTTACAGCATTTGGTTTAGAGGATGTAACTGTATTGCCTACATATGTTGATTCAAGAGGGACTAGATGCTATTTCTTTTTCTACTTTCAGAGGAGAGACAAAAGAAGAAGAAACTACAGAAGGAGAAGCGCTCAGCGGAGGGTAAAACCAGCCTGCAGCGATCTAAAACCTTTGTCAACCTGTTATTTAAGAAAGACCGCAAAGAGAGGAGTCGCTCCAAGTCACCAGCTCACCATACTGACAAAGGTGAGGGCACAGTCACAGTAAACAAATCTGCATCCCCTAAAGCAAAATATGACCTAAGATTTTTGACTGAATTGCCATTTTCTTCACTTAATTTATTATATTTGAATCACTAAACAAATTTATGACTCGTGGGCAGTGATTCAGCAGTCTGGAACCAGGCTAAATAAATTACTGTGTAGTATCTCGTTTCAGATTATGCCCCGGGCATCTATAGCAGTAAATCACTGAGGTATTTACTAATTTCTTTGAGTTCATCAGTTAACATCAGTTTTTTCCATCAGGGTTGATTTGGGATGAGAACCCCTAAGTATCAGACATAGATTTGAGATAATTCAGCTTCGTAACAGCTTCATCTCAAAGATGAGTAAAAGCATCTCAGACCATGCACAGGTACTCCAGTCTGCAGCTTGTTTATCATAGTTTTTAACTCTAATTCCTTAGATAAGGAGCGGGGACGTCCCTTCCAGCTATTGACTTCTCCAAGGGAATCCCGTGCTGGAGTTAAAGACAGCAGCCCACAGCTCCGGCAGGAGACCCTGCAGCACGTGGAGGACATGGCAAGGAAACTGCTAATTCAGGATGAGGTGGATGCTGTGATGAGACACTGTCGGCGGGTGAGAATCTGATCCAAAATGATCTTTTCTAACAACTCAGGGAGATTCTCATGAGTTTTTTCCCCTGCTGAGTAAAAATTCAGCTTAAGTGTGCAGTATTGCTCCCCGTGTCCTTCAGTGTCAGATGTGTCTGGCAGCAGCTGCGACAAAAGATGGATTTGAGGTGTCATTTATGATTAGGATAAAATATCAGCTATCATTTGATCCCCTGTCTCTCTCGGTCTATCTCACCCTCCAACCAACTTTAGAGGATCAACTCTTTGGTGGATCCTTTGCAATGACTGCAGAAGATATCAAGTTTAGTTAGAGCTCAGTACGACTTACCTGTTAATACTGGAATAAAACACCACAGACTAAACAGTGGAGTGATGTGTCGCCTTGGAAAAGTGAATATTTATTGTAATATGTAATGTAAGGCTAAGTTGTACGACTTGTGATGAGTAAATAAAACATGTATGTAGTATTCTTTTAAAAGTCTTTAAATAATCTAAAGGTGAGCTGTCAAAATATACAATTTTTTCCTTTAATTGTACTCCTTTAATTTGTTCCTCCAATCTTTATCTGATCTTTCTCTTAGTTTCTGTCTGACAATGTGATTGAGGATTTAGTGCGCCCACTTTTGGCAATCTTGGACAGGCCTGAGAAACTCCTGCTTCTTAGAGAAATAAGGTGAGACCCATAGAGTTTATTTAGAGTATAATACTGTTTTTATATGTATACACACTTCATAAGCATGTGTTAAAATGCATGTGAGTAAATGTAACTGGTTAACTTATTTCTTGTGCAGAATGCTGATACCTACGACTGAGTTGGGTCGGTTCGACAGCATGGTCATGCCCTTTGAGCTGCAGGCGTATGATGCCCTCAAAAGTCGTTCTGGTAAAGAGGAATATTTTTCATTCAAACAGTTTGATAAAAACACACAACTGCTTGTTTGTATGAAAGGGAGGAACAGTGAGTAAAAAAATATTAAAAAGTCAGAAAAAAGCAGGAGGATTACAATTTATGTAAAATATAAAATCAGTGATCTGTCTTTTGTTGTGTATTTGTTCTCAGTGCATTCTCCAGCTCTGTGCTCCCCACGCAGTGGGACCCCACGACGTCACCTCATCACCCCAATCCCAGGTACATGCTTCGATCTCTTTCTTCTTTTTCCTCTCACCCTTTCTCTGTCTAGACCTCACCTCTTTCCTCTCACTCCCTCTCTGTCTGCTGGCCTTTCTCTAATCCCAGAGGAACATGAGAAACACGAGGGGCTTAAACCTCTCACCTTTCGTCTCCATCCCCTCTCGCTCCTACTTTTTCTCCCTCGTCTCACTTTAAGCTTCATCTCATATCTGTTGTGTCATACACACAACACACACACACACACACACATATGTATCACCAGGCTCAAAATATCTCAGGTTTCTTGTGCCTGTGCTGAAGCGGAGGCTTGTGTTACATCTCTGTGGCCAACAGAAAGAGCTGAGACGTGCCTGCTTGGCCAGTGTGACACTGCAACAATGCAGAGATGCTTCTGGCCTTTTCTTCACTCAAGAGTCACTGAGACACAATCAATATAGCCTCACTTTAGACTGACTGAAGCCATCTCGCTTTGTGAAGTCACAGGTTTGGGGTCACAGGGTCAGAAGGGAGCTGACAGAGCATCACTGATGTGTTTTGGAAACAAGAGATGTGGAATTGGATTTTTGTTCTGTTAAATGTGTGACTTCAGATGTGTATCAAAAGAGGAAACAGGAAAACTTCTGCTGGACTTTTTTTTAGTGTGATGCTCTGCCTCATGACAAGAAGTTATATATATATTTGTTTTGGAAAGAAAGTATAAATATAAGTGCCATCTAAAGCACCTTAGTGGTGAGGGGAGTCCTTATTTTATCCAACTGTCTCAATTTTAACAGTGACTTTACAGCAAAATTCAATTGTTTTGTTGTGTTTTGAAACTTTTTCTCTTTTTTTATACCACCACAGTCAGTCCAGATATTAATATAAAATCCAATCTGTAGTTTTCAGTCATTCAGACAGTGTTGTGCAAAATCATCCCACTGTTTGCTGTTAGAAAGACATCCAGATCTTTGCATGAACAAGTTTATCCTGCTGTTTTCTTGGCATCAGTATTCCAAATGTGTAGTCCTTAAAGACTGTAGTGTTGTCTACATTTTTTAAAGAGAAACACCCAGTTAAGGAAGTGAAACATCATTTACTTTGTAAAAAAATTGCAATTGTGACGACAATGCTAAAACGTAGCTTAGTAGAATGGAGCCTATTTTGTGCTCAATATTTACACATGAAAGTCTGTCAACAGGTCATAGAAAGTGCCACTACACATGGGAAAAAAGTTGTATGAAGTTTTTGTTCAGAGCAAACTTAGTGAAGTATAATAAATTTAATCAAGTGATTGAGTTTATTTAAATTGAAATAAAGTGCTAAGTGTAGTTGTGAAGGAGTTAGGAAGTAGTGAGGTTACCAGAACTCTGCAGCCTGCTCCTTAGCTGCTCAGGGCTACGTTAGTTGATACCAGTGTAAAACACACAAATCTCTGACCCTAATTGTCTGTGGTCAGTGTTGTATCTGGTGTGAAATAGAACAATCTGGTTCTGCCACTTTGACTGTGATTATCTTTTTTAACTGTCCATAATTTCTGCCTCTCCAAAATAAGCTTCAATAAGCTTTTTTCTTGTTTCTTGCTTGTCCAGATTACAGGGGTGGATTCCACCTCCAGCCGGTCAAAGACACAATGCGGGAGCATCAGCTGATGGAGGAGTTTGAGAGGTTACGTGTGTCTGGCCACCAGTCAGGTCATGTGCCTCCATCTCGTGCCTTCACCCCTCTGCTGGATGTTCCTGTGGATAACTACGCCTCCTTCACTTCACGCTCTCGCTCCCTGAGCCCCTCACCCACCAACAGCTCCTTCCTTGGAGAATCGCCACACAGCACCCAGCGCGGACGCCAACCCCATCGCTCCCCAAACAGAAGAGAGAACGAGGCATCTCATTATGACGAGGTCTCCATGTTGTCTGTGTCTGACAGAGGAGATGTGGTTCCTGAAAGAGGAAGGTCACCTGTGAGAAACGGCCGTGAGAGGGCGAGGAGGGAGGTGAGTCCTGACAGCATAGCTGGCAGACTGAGCAGACGGGACGGCTACACAGAGGTCAGCGTACGAGTTCCCTCACAGCGACGGGGGAGAACCCCCCTGGCTGATGTATTTGAACCCCAGAGAGACAAAAGTCCCTCCACAGACAGAGTGAGCATTGAGCACCTCAATGGACATTTACAAAATGGTCATGGTGTGAGGAGAAGAGCAACTTCACCACATGAAGAGTATGAAATCCACACTTTGACCATCTCCAAGGCCAAGCAGTCACTGGGTGAGAGCAACACAGAAATGCTTTTATTTGGCTCTTTGATTTAAGTTTAAACTGAATGTTACTTTAGAGCTTTGTTGATTCAAGCATCTAAAAAATGTCATAACTCTTAATCTGTAAACATACTTTTCTTGTTCAATATGCTTAAGAGTAGGATAAAAACCTGCCAAATCACTACTGTAAAGCCGTCAACTAATGTTTACATAGTGCATTACATCACCAGTAGAGGTCAGAGCATCACTTACTACTAAACTGAAGGGGATTTTGAAGAGTTAAAAGTTAAATGATAGATAAAAAAGACCCAAAACAGTACATACACTCTTAGACCAGCTAAAAAACACTTGTAATCAGCCCCTTAGTTTGTTATTTACTAATGATTTTCTTGTGTGTTTACAGGTATTAGTATCTCTGGAGGTATGGAGTCCAGAGTCCAGCCCATGATAAAGGTTGAGAAAATCTTCCCAGGAGGAGCCGCATCTACAAATGAAGCTCTGAAGGTGAGAAGTTACAGCAGAAAACAGACATATCAAAAAAAAAGTTTATATTAAATGGCAAAGGGCTAAATTATTGAAAAGTTATCTTTTATGATGCTTACCATTTAATTTGCATTAGAGAAAATGTGGTTAACACATTAAATAGAGTTGTGTTTTTTGGCATAAATATTGAGAATGTGTTTGATAAAAACACACAGATTTTAAAACCATATTATACGTCCATCCTGGTTGGAAAAAATGATAGTACCTGGCAAACCATCTGTATTGTTGTAATAAGTTGTTGCTATAACTAAGCATGTCTACAATGAAAAGGTTGAAGGTGTGCAATGAGCAGTGAAGAAGAGATGAGTGGAGAGTCATCTCAAGTAGCTCTTTATTCATTATTAATGAGATACACAGGTGCTGGTCCGCTAATGTATCGGTAATATATTGACTGCACAGTTACTTAACAGTCGTCAGTGATCTTGGCCTGGTTCACTTAAGCACACATGATACACACACTCACTCACTGGAGTTAACCACAAGCTAATTCTTGACTAGAGTCAAAGTTGTAGCGGTCAAACTGACCTTGAATTAAGATAATTGAAGAGAGGTGTGTTTGTGTGCGTGTGTTTGTGTGAGTGTGTGTGTGTACTTGCGTTGCTTTCTTTGTGCAGACCCACATTAGCTTTAATGTCTGGCTAGGTCAGACATACATGAACTGGTGAAGCCCCTTGGATAAGAGGCGAATATATAATATTCAGATATTCTTACTTTTAAGCTTAACTTATCTCACTCCTCATGCCAAAACCCTATCAACCAAACCAGCAAAGGCAACCAATGAGAGGCAGTGTAGGGCAGGTCTTGCCCAGAAAAGAGGTGTGATTTAGAATAAATTGTCTTTGAGGCTTTATTTAAGCACTGCGGTACTTTGAGCTAAATGCTAATGTTATTTTTAGGGAGTACAAGCATCTGTATGGACATTCATGCCAATATATCCAGTAGTTATTAAGACATTTTAGTAAAAACCACAAATGTCAGCCTCATGGCAGCACAAGAGGAAAAGTCAGGGAATAATAAGTCAAAAAGATTCATCATCTGTGCACCATGAAAGACTGAACCAAATATCATGGTAATCCATCAAGTAGAAATAACTCAGTGTGGACAAAGTGGCGGACGGAGAAACATAACAACATACCAAACTGTCATTCCTGAGAGCCATATGCCGCTAGCATGGCTTAACACAAAGAATATGTTGTTTAGTAGCCTCAAACAAAGACATATGGCTACTTGCTAGCATTCTTCTGCTATCTGTTGTCTCCTCCTCACACCTCACAACTAGACATGTGAGCTCACCCATATCTGCCTCTGACTCTGTGCTATCTCCCCCAACTCTGCAGGGAGATGTGAGACATTATCAGCTCAGTGTTAACATGCATCCTGTTTCCTTAGACACACACTTATGAAAACATATAATCAGTGAAGAATGTCTTTTTGTGTGTGGCCATGAGTGTGCATGCTTTCCTGTTCGTTAGACCCTGACACCTGCTTTTGTCAGCAGAAAGCTGGACATGAGTGTGTCATGTGCCTTGATTTAACTGACTGAGGAGGAAGTAAATACTTTAACATGTGACAACTAAATGAACCTGCCCCTGTTTTGTATTGTATTTAGAGGAACTAGACCCTAATCGCATTAATATTTTTGCTATGTTAATAGTTAGGTTTTGTGAATGACAATTGGTTAGTTGCTTGGCCTATATGAAATATCTCGTCAACTAAAAAAACTGGTAAAAAAATTCAGTTGTACATGGTCACTAAACCTTGTATCTTTGGTGATCTCCTGACTTAAATTTAAAGCACTGATGTGACTGATGAGCTGCTAGCAAGAGTGCAGACTCTTTTATTCAGTTCTTAATTGTTGGAGTTAAATGTAAGTATGATTTTTCAGTAGATTTACTAATATGTTTAACACTTATCACAAGAAAAACAACTACTATCAAGAGAAAGATTGTTTAGAATAAATAATGTACATAATGTGGCCTGATAACTCACATTATCAGCGATTCACCATCTTTGCATGCAAGCTGTAGTCATTTTTACAGTTTTATATCTGTATCATCAAGCTCATTGGCCAGAGAAGAGGAAACCTCCTAAATGCGCTTGATAAATGGTTGTAAAGAGGATGGGGCAGATTAATTTGTGATCTATTTAATTCAAATAAATTACTTTTCAAAAATGAAAAAGCACCTTTAATCTCCTGTTTGGTTAAATGGATCTAAATCTTTTGATGCTGTTCTCACGAAAGGCTGTAAGGTCAGGAGTGAACACCAGACTGTGTGTTGGGCAGCAAAAAAACCTGTCAGAACAAACACAGGGCAGCACTGATTTAATCTCCTATTCAACCCCAAAACTGTTTGGCCCAATATAGATATAATAGCCTGGTGCAGAATAAAGACAAAATATATCTATTTGTGCCTAATGACTGGAAAGGAAAAGGGAAAGGGAAAAGATGTGATACATGGAGATCCAACAATGGCCAGCGGCCTTGTGTGTCAGTTTTATGTGTTTCTAACCTTCATTGAGGGTGAGCGCATGAGACAGGTGCATCCTTGGCAAACGCTGATGACATCAGAGGAAGTTCCTCTCCTCTGGGCTCCAAAGTTTTCACTCTCTGCTCGCATCCTGCAGGACACAATGAACAAACACTCCCAACTGTGTGTATGTATGTGTGTGTGTGGTTGTCTCAATATATGTTCTCCTTTTAACAACCTTGTGCTGAGAGGGAAAAGTTATATGTGCACTAGTGACGGCCTTCAGTGTGAATGTATTAAAGTAAAGGGAGAGCCCCAATTCTCTGTGGCATAAATCAGGTTCCAGCTAAAGGACACAATCACTGCAGATTTATGGAAACTGTCCATGACAATACTTTGAAAAGAGATAGCTTGCTACAGAAAAAGAGGTACAGACAGGGAGAAAAATATACAAATGTAAATATAATCATGTTATATGAGTAGTAATCGATCTTGTTTTGTGTTTGCATAAAAGTTTTGCAGGTTAAACTTAGTATCCTTGTGTGTGTGTGTGTTTTGCGTTTGCAGGCAGGGTACGAGCTGTTGTCTGTGGACGGCGAGAGTCTGCAGGGAGTGACACATCAGCACGCAGTGGACGTAATTCGCCGTGCATTTGGCAACAAGGCCAAAGACCCGATGGTTTTTGTGGTCAAGGTCCCCAAGGTCTCAACCACCCCCACCAGCCCCAGGAGACCTGCTGACTAACCTCAGCCAGGCTGCAGCTCGGGCATGAAGGGCACCAAAACCTGCAACTCCTGTGGGAGTGAACAAACTACAGGATTCACTGAAGAAGAGAAAATATGGGACAGGGAGATTTCCAGTTATAGAGGAGAAGAATAAATACACAGAAGCATTTGTTCTATAAGAAGGCAAAGTTTTGCCAGTGAGTTGCAAAAAAGCATGTCAAACAGAAAGATGAACATGTTGAAGCAGGTTTTCAAGACTGATACAGAATCGTATTTATCATAACAATTGTTATAAACAATTTTTGCTACGATAAACTGCAAGATAACGGATGTTGCAACTGCACAAATTTTATAACATATTGGTGTTTTAAACAAACATTTTACTAAACGCATACATTGCACGTTAATTGGAAAAGTAACTGATATTTGCTCAAAGGTAGGATCTTGTGTTTTATGAATCCTTGGTTGAAACTGTGCCACTGTTTGACACGTGGCAACCTTGCTGTGACCTCTGTGTACCGTCTGATTGTGGAGACAGTTGTCTGCACTTTTCAGTTGGAGCATCTCAGTCCAGCCGCCCTGCAGGCCTGCCAGAGGGAGATTACCCTAGCCTGTGTTATGAGATTTATAGATTTATACCCAGATTAAACCCCTGTATTATGTCAAAACTGATAGTTTGGGTTTAGTGGATGTCTGGGGGGATTATTACAAATTGCTGCTCAGTATTTTTGTGCTGTATTTTTCTGGCAGAAGTGCTTGTGCTCTGGAGCAATCCGCTAGTTTAGAGGCTTAATTACACCACGCTGTGGACTGAGCTTATGCAGACATGTGGAGGAGTTGGAAAAACATGTCAATGAGAAATGCAGGACATGACAGCCAGTGGCACAGTTTAAATCAAAGTGGGGTAGAGGAGATATGGGCAGCAAGGTAACTGAAATATAGTGTGCTTAGTGCCTTACTTCTGCAGACGGCCAGTGGGGAGGATACTGCTAAATGTTACATAACATTGGTTTTATTAAGTGCAAGAAAAGCTCCAAGTGAAATGTTTCAATTCAGACATGCAATTAAATTTGTAGATGAAATTGATTTTGTCTGTGCCTTTGAGTTATTTAAAAACACCTCAGATATTTGACTCTGAAGCAATGAATGCTCATTATTTTCTGCTCAGCCTAGATCTGTCTCAGAGAAAAAAAGGCAGTAAAATCAACAATATTTTTACGGTGTGACAACTTGTTCTTTAATTAAAAACACAGTCATTTGTACAAGAAATATACACATAAAAATATACACGGACAACTACAGACTTTATGAATTACTGAAGACAAAACGTAAGTAAACATTAAAAAAATGCAAACAAAAAGATGAAAAAAATGCCACAAAAAAAGAAATGTGTTACGTTGCTTTGGTCTAGTCACAGTGGCTACATTTGTAATAGATATTTTGTCTAAATAAAAGACAATGTCACTCTGTTATACTATTTAGTGTTTTACATATTTACATAGAAAACGGTTATGCAATGATGAAGCAAACTGAGATATGAGGATAAGACGGATGTCTGGGATGCACACAGATCTTTTAAAGTGAGGGAGTCAGATTGTTGCTAATCTGTACCTGTGCTGCATCTGTGGTGAGAAAGTAACAGTCTTGGTCTGTTTTACAAATTGATAATGGTTTGACAAACCCAACACATTCCATTTAAAGTAATTTCTCATGGCTCTATGTTGACAACTTACGCACAGTGCAGACTTTTGAAATTCTACAAAACCTTTCAAACCACAGTGAATGTGTTGCTGTCATGCAGAATACAGGTTGATCTAATATACTGATCAAATTTACTGAAAATGATTCCAGTGAATTTCCAATAATAGGAAACATAACACTTTCTTGGTTTGCATCAGCTCCAACCTCAACCATATTAAGACGTCCCTCAAAAATGACCCGTCTCATGCGTTTTTAATGAAAAAAAAAAAAATACGTGAACAAAACCCAACGATGAAAACACGAACCGGTGTGATTATGATACTGTCGATCAAATGAAAGATCAATCAAAATGGAGAGACAACAGGTCAAAACTGAGCCAAAAATAAAAGCTCCCAACTATTTTAATCAGCTGCAAAGTTTGGTCATCAGAGTGTAAGTTTGTGTCACACAGATTATATGATGTAAACAGATTTTCATGCATTACAGTATTAGGTGCACTCACTCTGTGCTGCCTCCTCCATTTATAACTGATCCATCATTTGATATATTGGTATGTAATAGATATATTTATATATATAGAAGTCTTTATACTTTGTATCTTAAACCCACACTTATACCAGTACTACAACAAAATATCTTCAGGTGCTATATATAAAAAAATATACAACTTCTCCTCCATTATATAGATTTCCATTTAACTATTATTCCTTGATATAGACTCTTTGTAAAATAAAAGTTCTCAGCCCACTACCTTTTTTTAATTTGTAGAGACCTGCCATGCTCAGTGTTGTACACAGCCTTGCATAATCTGCGAGAAAACAGAGCTACCCACAGCTTCAAATGTTAACATGCATCTTGTCGGTTTATATTTAGGGCTTTAACGGCCGACCCGCCTCAGGACATCCAGTACTGGAGCTCCTGCATCTGCAAAGTCTCATCTCGCTGCTAACTGAGCAGGCTTCTTCTGAAATCTGATATAACGTAGACATGCAGACATGCCAGTCTTGTTACCTGTATAGCAGTCAGTGAAGATTATAGTCTAGGGGAGACTAGGAAGACTTTAAAAAGAGTGTTATTTGGCTTTGAGCTGCCAAAAGCTAAATAAAGAGCTCTAATGGGAATGAAGAAGAATAAACGGAAACTCTGAATAAGCATGCCTACAGTTCAAACACCAGCTTAAATCTCTCACAGAGGGCACGACCACACTGAAAAAATGTGCTCCATTTTTAGTTTCCTGATATTACTGCTGAGGTGCTTCTCTGTGTTATTAAATAGCTGAGTTAGGATATAGATGGAAAGAGAAAGGAGGCTTAGAGACAAAGATAGAGAAAGAGAAAAATCAGCAGCCTTACAGATGAATCTCCCACGCTACAGTCTGCTTCCAACTGCTACATAATTGTAAAATGTAAATGTTTATGTCAGAGCTCGCTGCGTTGTCTAAATGAGTTGAAACATTGATCGAGCAAACCAGCCCAACTGCTGGTGGTCTAGAAAACACCAGCGGCGTTCAAATAAAGCAATTCCTTTGAACGTTTGGCTTCAGTGTCCTCAGCGGTTTGGGAAAAGACAGAATAGGATGTCCACATGTAAGCAAACCATGAAACAAATCGCACTGGTTTGTTTAAGTTCGGTGATACGGCGGTATCCCAAACAAAAGAGAGCAGGAAAGTTGTGCAAAATGATAATATGTTTCCCTTGGTGAGTAGATTTGACATTTATACTGCATTTCTCTGGAGTCACAACAGTCACTTTACATTCTTCTTCTTCTTCAAATACACAATGCTGAGGAAATACATCTTATCCTTTCATGATCTGTAGGTTGAAATGAACTGCTGATCCTTCGAACACCACAAAATATTTTCCCTTTAGCAGTTATTTGGAGGACGCGTGTGACGGCCATTGTTTGTGTCGTGGATGAGCAGAGTTTGGACGGGTGGTGAGGTCATCATTAACGGCCAGTAAAGGTGGTGATGATGTGACTGTTGTCATGATGCATCCACAGACAGAATGATATGTGGACAGAGCCTCTAGGTCTGTCCAGTAAGGCCAATATGTAAGTGCCTTACACTTGCGTTCTTTCTAACAGCCAGCAGGGGGCAACTCCGAAGTTTAATATGTATGTAAGCTTATAAGAAGATGACCTTTCTTGTCTATTGATTTATAACCTCAGTTTACCATTAAGTTCATGGTCTAAAATGCTAGTGTCAAGTCTCTTCAATATAGAATGATATTTATTTTGTAAATTATGGTCCCATTTAGAGTTAAATAGAGGATGAAGCTGGGTACGAAGATGTAATTGAATCAGGATGGAGGCGTAGCATTGCGTTTCCTCTCCTGCTCCACCCTCTCTTTAATATATATGGTCACTTGTGGCTCCATAAAAACAAGATGAGAAAAGCTATAATGTCATGTTCAAGGCTTTACAACGTTTGTCCACAAACCATTAATTGACATAATGGTGGCTTTGTCCACTATTCATTACATAGTCAATAGATGCATCATTACATGCATGCTGATGGCCGCCTGTTTGACCTTGTGTGCTATCTAAAGGGTGTGAATGCTGTGCATGTAGTAACATTTTTTTGCTTTAGGTTCCCGTCGATTTTCAATACCCTGATTTGAACGTTGTCTAAGAAAAAAACACTTTTTTTCACTGCTTTTGCTCCCATGGAGGGAAAAAAGTCTTTTTGCTGGCTTTGTAGTGGAATAAAACCCATTAAAAAGTGCTGTGAAAGACGCCTTATTGGGATTCATTGGAGTACATGTCTGTTTGCAGAAAGTAAGAATGCACCTTTGGGAGATTTCCCTTTTTGACAGTGACAGGTGGTTAGTGGTCCAGGTAAAGCCGTGTTGAAGACAGTGCAGTGTTTGGCCTGGAGTAGTACGTTTGGTTTACATCCTCACAGTCTGTTGTGAGTTGTGTTTCCATGTCTCTGTGCACATATTACTGAAGGTATGTGTGTGAAGTGGTTAGTGTGTCTGTGTGTGTTTTTTAGATCTCAGTGGCTGTAATTTCTTCAAAGTGGATGTCGTTGCTGCCACTGTGAACCTCATAGTCCTCCATGTCCCTGTTCTCCAGCTCCAGACTCAGCTCCCTCATCACTCGCTCAAGATCCCTGTTTCGACGGTACATCTGGATGTAGTTCTGCTGCAGCTGTTTCTGATAACGGATTACCTGTGAGGAGGGAAGAACAGTAAATGAATAAGTAGGGCGCGTCAGAGTAAGTATTAGGAATTAATTATTAGCCCTGTCTATTTTTTTGATAAAATTAAAAGGATAAAAAGGTAAATTACTCAGAATTTAGATGAAAAAAATCAGCTTTTTCCTCCTTTTTACCTTTTCCTTCTCCTCCTGCCACACCCTCCTCTCCTCCTCAAACCGTGAAAGATGCTCCTCACTAGTCCTCCTCTCATAGATGAGTTCAGCCTTCAGTCTGTCCACCTGAGAAAAAAGAGACAAAAGAAATGTAAAATTCATAGTAATCAAAGTAATTAAAATTTAATAAGGTAAGTGCCTCAAAACTACCTATGCCTGAAAAATCTGCAGAAGAAAAAAACAGTGTACCTGTTGTCTGAGTCCCAGCAGTGTTTCTGCATTCTGCCTCTGTGCCTTGGCTTCATCACTCTCTCCTCCCCAGACCAGATGAGTCTCCTCTCCATCGCGGTACACACAGGGACTGGGGCCTCCTCTCCCTGACACACTCCTACCCTGCTGGAGGCTCATGCACTGCCCCTTCATGGATGCATTTCCAGGTAAAGAGAGTCCACCGTGACTGGACAGGGTGTCACGAAGGCGAGCTGACTCCTCTTCCAAGCGGCCCAGTTTCTCCCGGAGCAGCTCAGCTTCGCTCTTGCGCCTCTGCAGTTCGTTCTCACAGACCTCTAGCTCCAAAGATCGCGTCCGCAGGGCCGCCTGGGCCTCCTGAGATCGAGCCTGGTTGGCTTGCAGTTCAGATCGGGCTTCTCTCAGCTGGGCCTTCAAAACCACAATGTCTCCGGCCTTCTGGCTGAGCTCTGACTGGATCTCCTTCAGCTGCTGCTTCAGGAGGGAGATTTCTCCTGACTTCTGACACACCTGAAGGGACAACAGAATGAGAGTTAGAGTTGGAGCCAGAAACCCTGAAAATACAGAACAAATACAGTCTTATGGCAGAATAAAAACTAACAATTTAGGTTGCTTATAAACTCATGAGGTTAATTTAAGCCTTCTAGCTGTTATTTCAGACTTAATTTCTTTCTCCAGAGGGGCATTTACTAGTAGGCTAAGTCAACAGCAGAGAGAGAAGTGGGGGAATAAACCATCACCAGACTCAAACAGAGACAATGCAATTAGTTAACATTTAGCTCATTTAATCAACTAACACCTTTCTGATGTCCAACCTCTTTCAAACAGCCTCTTTAAGGCGGGAATATTACACACAAGGCCAATCAACATCTGTTTAAAGACAGTGAGCCTGCAGGATGAAGGAAGGGGTGTGAGCAGTTAGCAGCTAACTAAAAGAACTCAAAGAGAAAGAATAGCAGTTGCGAACATCTGCAAATAAGGGAGACAATGATCTCTGGGAGCTTTTACCTTCAGAGAACACATCTGCTATATAACAGCGACAACAAATGATTGTTACAGCCAAGTTAGGCTAGTGTTAGTGTTAAAAAGTGCTACCCAACATGCATATAAAATGTCACACTAAATGTTGCCATACTTTTTAAAATCTCACATTGGAGCACCTTTGTTGTTTGGTTCAGAGAAAAAAAAACCAAGCCAGTGAACAGAGTGATTTTCATTGCAGCAGTATGGGGGAGTATCTGTGTATAAAGGGCTTCTGACTCACTCACCTCCCACTTTGTCTCCTCCAGACGAGGTCCCAGCTGGGTCTGCTCTCTCTGGATGGTGGCACACCTCCTTTCTAGCGTCTCTCTGTCCTGCAGCAGAGAGGAGAAGTCCTCCTGCAGCTTTTTCTTCTCTTGCTGAAGTTGAAAAACCTGACAACACACAGAGATCCGTATTACACATTATGCAGCTGCCTAACACAAAAAAAGTAGAAGTGCTGATCCAGAAAATGGCATAAATGCTCAAAGAAAGGATCCGCAAACTCATAACTTGAGCACATGAGAAAGAAAATAATTATCTGAATGTTAAGATTTCAAAAAACATTGTAGTTTACGAGAGGTTCATTCAAAATATAATGGGAAAGGACTTTAACCCCTTCAAAATGACTGTTTTGCATTAAGTCAGGAATGAGCTGCAGTACTTTTTGACTAGAAATAAATTCAGGAAATGTTTTCTTTCAAACAGATGAGCCATTTTTTTTGTGAAGGTTTAGAATGTTTTTAAAGATTTAGCATACCTGCAACTGTAGCACCTGCTGTGCCCTCTGGGCCTTCTGAGAAGCCTGCTTCATCTTTGTCGCACAGTTCTGTCTCAGCTCCTCCATCTCTCTTTCACAGCGACGCTGCTTCTCCTCATACACCTTTCAAAAAAATGACAGAGGTGAGAGGTGAGAGGTCAGCATTTCTCTGTATTAACATCATTTCAAGTCATTTATTTTGCCCTTTAAAGGAAGGTTTTGTCAGTCTGGTGAGGTAAATGTCTTTTTATCTAACCTGGCAAATGGCAGCTTCATTCTCATCCAGATTTTCTCGCAGCTGCTGGAGCTCCAGGTCACGTTCCCTCAGCTTCTCCTCCAGCTCCCTCACCACCGCCTCATATCCCTCCACGGGTGGCGTCGAGTGGCCGCAGGACCCGCTGTCTGACAGGGGCTGCCCGCGCCCACTTAGCGACCCTGAGCCTGTGCTCTTGCTGGATGAGGAACGTCCACTGTCTGAGTTAGAGTGGCCATGGCTCCCACTTCCACCTGAAGTGTTTCGGCCCAGGCCTGACACAGGTTCAAGCTGGCCCCCAGAGCCAGACCCGGAGCTGGAGCCCTCACTGGGGGCCAGACTGTAGCCTGTGCTGCTGTGAGTAGGGAGGCTGGAGAGGGAGTTTCTCCCTGAATCTGACATGGAGCAGGACTGGCTGCTCCGAGCATTACGGCCTCCGCTGAACGAGTTGCGCTTCCCTTCAGAGCTGGAACTGCTGCTGGCTCCAGCTCCAGTTGTCCCACTGGTGCTGCTGGATCCTCCAAGAGGTAGCAGGAGGTTGAGGCTGGCCTGGCTCTCTGACAGACTACTGCCCCCTGGCCGTGGTGACAAGTACTGCACGGAGTGACGATTCTTGGGAACGACAGGTTTGAACGCTGTAGGACGGATCAGCACTTTCTCCATGTTCTGAAAGTACAAAATTATATTAAAAAAACAGCATTAGTAAGTGATAAAAGCTAAGCTGTGCTAATTAGCAACGGCTGAATAAAACTCATTAGAGAGGGGTGAGTGATATGCTGGCAGGTCACCCCTCCAGGCTCTGATAAGTTTAATTTAGTTTAATTGATATTCATGGGCTTCATTATGCAATTTTATTAATGATTTTCCTAACATCTAAGATGGAGAGACAGAAAAGGGAGGGAGACAGTGAACGAGGAGAGGACAGAGAAAATCTGATTAAAGGGCAGAGAAACAAAGAGGAGGGAAAAGAGAGGAGGAAGAGAGAGACAGAGGAGGTGAAAGCTCCTCACATGTTCTGTAAGCAGTTTTCTTAACGATCTTCCTCAGGGTTCACTAAATACGTCACTGAATGTAAGTGAGCTCTGACATTGATCGTGATGTGTCTGCAAGGTAAGAGCTGTCAAATGATCCATCTGAGTCTGTCAGGCCAGTGATTAAGCTTCCCTTTAGATCGATTGAAATAAATAGCCAATTAGACAGTTGAGGCAATGTGCCGTAACACGTGCCGGCACATGCTGAAGGAAGGTTCATGAGTCCAGTGTATATGCAATGTGTAGCAGAAAAAACAGGCTACGTTATGAAACTTACTCTTGTACTACTGAGGCAAAATTAAAAAATACATTTACCTATAAATATCTTCAGGTCATAGTCTAAGTACACAACTGCACTCTAGGAGCTGATGAAGATTCAGTGTTAGATTAACAGGCGCCTTAACAGTTCCAGTACAGATGTGTTTCTACTCCTTAGTTCTACTTTTTTGCGCAGAAGACTGTAACGTGGTATAAAGCTCCATAAAAATCTTGTTAGTGAATGTTGAGTCCAAATAATTTTGTCAAATAACAATTCCTCAGGTAAAGAATAAGCATCTACACTCAAGCACAAACACATCTGTGACTTTTTTTACTGCAGTTTCTTGCTATAGTCAAAAAATTGATAAAAAATTTTTGGGTTCTTGTCTTAATAAGCAACAGTAGTAGTTTAAATGTGAAGATATATTCAATAAAAGTAGCTTTTAAACATTAACAAAAAACCACTTTGACCAAAAATGTATTCAAATGTTCTTTGGCACTTCTGTACTACAGGTTCTTATTACTTCTGTGTGTTTAACTTTTGAAATTTAGCTTCCTCATACCTTCTCTAACTGTCCAGACACTGGGATGAGTTTGGGAGGAGGCCCTCCGATGTTGCCGTTCAGTGTCCTGTTGTCCCTTTGGTCCTCAGAGTCACTGCAGGGGCTTGTAGCTGCTGCTTGTAGCACCAGGTTGTCATTCCAGTCTCCAGCCACCACCTCATCGCTCACATACTCCAGGTTTCCATTAGTGCTACCACCGACTGCTCCAGCAACTGCTCCACCACTTGCCCCGCTTGCAGAATTGCCAGGCCGGGGTTGCTTCTTGGTGGGCAGTGGTGGAGGCAGGACCTGTGCCTGTGGATGCGTTTGGTTGCTTATAACCAGCAACTGCTCTAAGGAGCTCCCACTGCGGAGGGTGTTATCCTGGAGCCGGAAGCAGCTGGTGGCAGGCGTGGAGCGGCGTGACTTGGTGCTGAATTCACTGGCGGCCCGGCAGTGTTTCTCTTGGTACGTCCGGCCTGATATGAGACTGCTGACAGAACCCATGGCTGTCCCGGAGCTGCAGGGCCCACAGGGGCCAGGGCAGGGGCCTGAGGGGGAGTGGGATGATAGCGGCCGGCACTGTTGGACTTCAAGACCTGGATTTGGGTGGTCAGTCACGGTCACAGGTAGTGCCTGAACCAGAGCCATGGCACCCCGATGGCGTCAGACACACCACGCACTCTGATGAAAGAAAGAAAAGAAGGAAAACTGCTTTACTCTAAATGCAACAGTTTGTCTAATGAGGTTTATAAGTTATGTTCATAAGATCATACTTCTAAATGACTTCACAACCAGATTTACGGTCCTTTAGCTGATTAAAATTATATAAACTTCTCCCAAATAATCACTTAGCCTTTTCTTATTCATTTACATTGCAAGGATTTCACAAAATCTTAGATGTTACAACATGAACAAAAAGCTGTTTAGAGGAGAATAGAATAAAAATATAGGACAGTCATGCATACATTTAAATACACAAAAATATATGCACATAAACACTCAGGAAATAAGTGTGTAGTGCCTTTTTGAATTGGTGATTGAGGGAATATAAACAGCAACAAGTGAGTCAAGATAATATTTTCAGCGCCTTCATATTAATTTGAAAGTCTGACATCTAGTAAACACTTTCAATCAACTTTAACTCATTTGTGCTTTCTGTTCTGAGACTGTTCACTGCATTTTTAGACAACCACGGTTTCTCTTGCCTGATAATTTGCTATTTGTTGTATTAGCGTGTTTATTTATGTAGAGTTCATTTTGACCAAAGACATTAGCCTGACGATTTTGGCTAAAATTATGCTAATAAATCAATGCGAGCTGTGATTCTGGTGTGCAGACACTCCTTGTATTACAAGTAGCAAATGCAGCATGCTAATTTGTGAATCAGACTCATTATGTGGTAAATAGCTTTACTGACAGCTTTGAATTATAAAGCTAATCATTTTGTCATTAACATTCAATCTTTCACATTAAAATGACCGAATATATAATATTTATTCTTTGCATTGTTTAAATGTGACAGATTTACTTTACATTCAAACTTATTAAAATTAAAAACAATCGTCTTTGCAACAATGATGCACGTTGCCACTCGCAGAACTCATTAGCTAAAACCCCCTCACAGCTGTTTATTTGAAACATTTCAGCTAAGGGGGCCACATTCCCCTACACTCTATATCTCTGGAGACGCCACTGCTAATTGGCAAGTCATTCTAAAGGCAGGAGGAGAGAGAAGAGAATGGATTTACAGTGGATTTAGCAAAGAATGAGGATGAAACAGACAGAGAGAGATATGGGAGTCACGGCCGTCACCATCTGCAGCTGCTCTGTGAACCTGGTGGGCACTCATCTATGTATTACTGCTGAAGGGGTCTAAAAACTACTCACTTCACTGTTTCATGATCACATATGATCACAAGCTTGTTAAAACATCCTTGCAGAAATGAACAGAAGCCTCACTTTGTCATTGCACTATTTTTAGGATGGGAAACATGGATACATATTAATGACACAATAAGGGGCAGCAGATTAAGTCTTCCATTTGCAGATAGTATTATCAGTGCTAGCTGCCTGGGGAGACACAGAGGGGGCACATATCCTCAGCCTGTCCTGCCAAGCCCAAATCCGTCTGGCCGAGCGGAATAATCCATGCCAGCTATGGCTGCACACAGTCTGCCAGGGCTAACACAATCAAACAGACTGACACTCATACACACACACAGAGACACACATAGCGATGCACACATACATGAACATACACACACAAAAAATGGATGCATCAACAGCGCATCAGCCAAGACAGTCCTGAATACAAAACAGTCTGATGAGATAAAGTTTATCAAATAAATTAAGTTAAGACAGTGAAATGACAGAGAGAGAAGTCAATGAAGAAGAGGAGATTTTGTTTTGCCCACAGGAGCAAAATTTAACCAAACAATAAGATCAGATTGCAGTTTATTGCCATATTCCTCTAGAATATGTGTGCTGCAGACTCTCTCACATTTACAAACAAACAAAAAACATTAAAGTAGAGCACAATATTGCAAAACAACAGCTTCTACTCTGGCAGCCTGCAGGCCTCAGTATGTTCAGTATGCTCCAAATGACTGTGGCTGTCGGACCTTCAAACGGCGTCTGAAACGTCCCGTGGGCTTTGCTTCAATCAAACTAGTTAGTTTTAAGTGTCATCAAACCAAACGTAGCAAAAATGTTTATACCTGTTCCAAATAGCTTCACTAGAGGACAGGCGAATCATACAAATGAGGGTAATTTGTAACTTTCAGACAGTTTCTCCTCAAAGACAAATAACGGTGGTGAAGTTCAAATCTTGCACCTCTGGATACTTTGCTTAATATTAGCTATAGTGAACAGAGTGGTCTTGATGCCTGTGTGGGGAAAAATGTCAGACTAAAGGCTTCAAAATGATGCTTCAAACAACAAAACTATGGAGGTTTTACTTAAGTGGATTTGCTTTTAGGATTTCATTTCTTATTGTACAACTTATTAGCTGCAAACCACTGATTTCAACATCAGACAGTTGCGAGAGGGAGGAATTTCAGACGCCTCTAAATAATCCAAAAAAATTTATTTGAAGCACAGTAATGCTTGAAGTCTGATAATATTTTTTGTATTTCCAAACAGACAGTCCTTCCTATACCTTCCCATGTCCAGCTTCACAGTCCAAAGACCTGCAAGTTAAGGTTGGTGATACTGATAGAGGATGCATTAGCAACTAGCCAGATGTGAAGAGGTGACAAGTTACATACTATTTGAACTTCAGTGCCATACAATACCATTAATCCCTTAGAGGACAGACTGTCTGTGGACAATTCACTTTATTATTTGCCTTTAGACATGGTAAGACATTTTTCCATTTACACTGGTCTGTTACAAGCCTACTGATCCCTTAAAATGCACACACTGGTTGTAAAATTAAAATTATAGCACAAATAAAAAAGGAACATTGGAGTGTGGAGGTTTTAGGAGGTGAAGATGCCAGCAAGACCTAAGATTGTCTGATCAAAAGGCACTGACTCTGTGACTCATGCTGTGTTAATCAGGACAAATAAACCATAAGCAGGTCAGTCAAAGAAATTAAACATTGTGAATTGCACAAAATGACATGCTTTTACATTAATTAAACTAATTGTGATAATTTATGGTGATTTTAGGTCATCTAAATATGACATTAAATTAAGGAAAAATATATGGGGTTGGTCTGATAATTAGTTAATAAGTCAGCAGGTGGTTCAGTTCTTGCAGCTGACTCCACATTGTCTTAATTGTGAGCAGGTCTAAGAGTGCGTGACAGGGAGTGAGGGAGGGGGTTCAAAGAGAAGAGACAAACTTCATGAGCCCACATGAGTCAAGGAGATAAAGATATGTGTGGTATGTGATCACTTCCCATGCTAAAATAATCATGCCTCACAACCTCCTTTCACCTTTCATCCTGCTGTCCCCGCCTCTTCTTCACTCCCAGCCCTGACAAGGACCTCTCAGGAACGGATAATAGAATTAACAACCCTCGGCTATGACTCCTCCCGCCCTAACCCTGTGACCCCCTGATGAGTGGAGGGGAGCTGGTCTGATTCTGTCCTCCCACCCCTGTGACCTCCAAGGGTCTGGTTTTGTTCTGGCTACTCAGGCAACAAATCCCAAAAGCTAATTTCCCCCTCTGATGTTGCTCACTGGTTGTTCCTTAAAGTTATTGAAGCCCTCCTCTCCTCCCCTTCCACTTTGCATTCCTCTGACAAAGTGAGAATACTTTTTACCATCCCTCCATTCGCCCTCGCCGCTTCCTCCACCTTCCTCATTACATGCATCCTCCTCTGCTGTCAGCAGCACAAGACAGGCGAAGAAAAAACAGTTCTCACTAAAAATAGAAAACATCTCAAGTGCCTCAAATCATTCTGATAGTCTTTCATGAGGCGTTTCTCTCAGCGAGGCATTTGATTCGATGTACAAAAATAAACTCCAATAGTGTTGCAGCCAGCTATTACGGGGTCAACCTGAGGCCACTTTACAACGCAGCCCGACACTGTAAAACTATCAAATGATGCTGCAAGGCTTAAAGGCGGCCTCACTGCTTCTGACAGGGACTGTAAATACACCAGGTGGTCATGAGAGTTTAGCCTCCACAACTCGCCTGATGGCCCCTGATGAGCAAGAGCAGGACTGACAGAAGAAAGAGGTTCCCAGGTAGCTCTCTAACAAGATCCAGAAAAGGGTTCTGTGACAGGGAAATAATCCCGTTATGATAAGTCTGTTAATAACGCCGGTGTTACCCAGGAGAGGAAGCCCATTATTCTGCAGCAGCAGATCACCCCTTGCAATCACACGCAACCTCCGAGCTGTTCCGGAGACTCTGCTGGGCTCAGGACAGATTTAGAAAAGTGAAAATAAGGCAGAAGAAAAAGGAGAGGGTTCAGAGGAGAGAACACAAAGCAGGCCGAGTGGGGGTGATGGCTGGGGGTTTGGGGGAATTCCAATATAAGGTAACCCAAACAGAGGCTCCAAAAGAGGCCTGAGCTCTTGGGAACACTGGGTATCTATAATCCTGTTTGGTCATTATTTGGCCAGCAGACAGACAGCGAGGTCTGAGCACCTTAAGATCCTCTAGCATGAAAATCGAATCTGAAGGCAGACATAATTTTCTATCCAAACCTGCTCCTCCAACTGCTGAGCACTCAACACATTACTTGTGTCATTTTTCTCTCTTTTATCATCCTTCTGCCACAAGAATACTTCTTTGCCATGTTGCAAAGATAAGAGACAAACAGCGAAAAAAAAGACAGCTGAAATCTACACTCTGGCCTTTTGGCTTAGGCCATAGATGCAGGAGTTTTAGCTGATGTGAGCGTTTACTGTGAGAACAAACCAAGGTGAAGCTTCCTCAGTCCTGTAAGAACAAACAGATTACTGGTGCAAAGGCAGCAGTTTTTTAGTGGATAGTTGTTTGGGAAAAAGACAAGCTACATGTGATGCTATCTACTGTTATTATGATTGTTTTTGATCAGTGAAGATAGAAACAAACACAATGTGTTCACCTGGATGAAAGCAACCTGACATATGACACACTGATTTGTATTTGTGAATAAAAATGTATTGCTAAAGCATGCTAAATGCAAACCATTTCACAATATGTATGCATACAATGGTTACAAAGAGTTGTGTATTAGAGTAAGAACTCATTTCATAATCATTCTCTTATTCTCATTAATAATTAGTGAGTTCAAATTCAAAATTCCCTATTCTAGCTCTGTGACCACCACCTCTCCACCTCTTTAGCTGCTAAATGCTCTACTATGTTAAACACCTGGTTTCTATGGGCTGTTTCAGGCGAAATCAGGTGTTTACAGTCACCTGGTTTTTGCAGGGGTGTGGAAGTGTTGGCTCATTTGGAAATGCAAATTAGGTCTTTGTATTTCCATCATGGCAGGGTCGGTCAGCTCCTCTTGCTTTGATCAGCTAATCAGCATTATGTTAGGTTGCATTACATCAAAAGTTAAATCTGCTTCATCTTTGCTATCCAAGGAGAGCTGCTTTGGTACTTTTTTACACTTTTTTTATATACTTTTTTGCAGAGAAAATTTGCCTGCTACGGGTGAAAATGATGAAAGCAGCAAGTGAACAGACATAGTAAAGGTGCAGGCCATAAAACAAAACAATGAGCTGAATTTTGCTTAAATAAGCAGTAAATCTGAGGAGAATGGTTTAATAAAAACTGTCTGCGGGTTCATAACTATAAGCAACCACTTTCACCTTATAAATGTGGTCCATAGCCAGTATTAAAATATTAATTAGCATAGCTTTAACCATCGGTAAAGGTGACATTTCCTGATGGACAGCTATGTTTTTACAGTCCTCCACCTCTTTCCTCCACTTTCATCTCTCTCTCCTTTTCCTGACTTTTTTCTCCCACATCCCTTTCCTCTCTTCCTTGCTTGCTGTGCTGAATTATTGCTCTCTTTTCCATCCCCCCTTTCCTACGACTCCCTGAATGGTCTATACAGCCAGATTTTCATCTGCCTCTTCCTTAACAGTGAAACCACAGCATGACTAACTGCAGGCAGAGCCAGTGTGAAGACAAGAGCAACAGGTGGAAAGTATAAGATTGTCAGATCAGAGCTGGCAGTGTACGGAGGAGGGCAAGAGTAGGCCAATCTGCATGCAGGCAATAATAAGTCTCATTCATTAAAAAAATGCCTTTGTATGCCATATCTCTGCCTAGTGGAGTTTCACTGACATATAAACAGCAGTCAGTGGTACAAAAAAAAACACACTTGAGTTTCCAAAATAAAGCAGGATATTTAAAGAGCAGGGTGTGAAGAACTTGTTCAGACCAGCAGGAATATTCCACTTTGCTATACAGAGCCTGGGTGGCCTTGATTAATCCTAAGAACAGTGATCCCAGTGGAAGGAGATTGTGAGAAAGACAGATCCAGAGAGAGAGGCTAAGGTAGAGAGAAAATCAACTGGCTAGGTGAATCACAATAATCCTTGACGGCTGCTAACAAAAGAAAATCCACAAGTACAGGCAAGGCAGCAGCACGCTGACACACACAATACCTCACACACATCTAATCCACTCTCCCATTTATTTGTCACGCATCTACTCGCCGAAACTCCACGATAAAAACTTCAAACAGACAAGAAAATGGTATTGGAATGAAGTCGGCCGACTCCAGTGTAAAATGAGAGAAGTCTTTTAATGTTTTGCCAGAAGACCTGAGGTTATAATATGCCTCCATTCCAACACAATGACTGTCTGTCTGAGTGGTCGCTCACTGTCACCTTCCCCCACATGTCTCGGCTTTAAAGTCTCGCAGCGTGATTGAGATTGGTGAATGCATGCAAACCTACTCAGTCCTCATTAACCCATCGCCTCAGTGCCAAGTCTCTTTTCACTCAAACCACAGAGATATTGTCCTCTTTGGCAAAGTAACATAGTTGACATTGAAGCTTAACAAAAGTTGTGAGTTCTTGCGTTCAGGCTGCTGCAGAGCTCTGACTTTATTAAGCCAGGTTTTCTGTGGCGACACAAAGGGAGAAATAAGGTTTTTAAAAAGTGAGTTTGTGCAGGATAATTGGCAACAGGTCCTCCCACAGTCCAGTTTTTTTTTCTTCCCTTTTCCTCTTTTACAACCAGCTTGTTGCTGTTGCAGCCTCTAGCTTCGCTCTCTGTTTGGGAGTGTTGCAATGGCAACGGAGGCCCACATTTTTCATGCACAGGGTGGGATGAGATAGAGAGGCTGGGGAGTGGGAAATGTAAGGCAGAAAGAAAGGAGAAAAAGTGAGTGAATTGGTGAATGAGTGAGTGAGTTTTGTGTGCGTCTGACAGTCCGACAGCGGACAGGTTGGGTCTTTAGCATCTCAAAGCATCTGGCCTCAATTCAGACATAAGAGGCTGCTGGAGAGTGGGCTGACCAAAGCATAGATTTTTCTCTTTTTCTCTATAACACACACAAATATAACAGCAGAGAAAGTCCCCGTGGGAGTTGACAGAGAGAGCAGCCAGCATCTATTCAAATAACATGATATGAAAGAAGCGATAGGCTGCAGCCATGTGAAAACACTGTGGTCATTTGGGGACAACTATAAACTATGAACTACATGTTTATTTATGAGCCCTTAGTGCTACTTTTACAATGTGATGTTTTATTCACGAGTTGTTGTGTTAATTCCTCTACAGAGAGTGTTGGTTGACAAAAATATTAAGGTTGCATGTGCATTTTGTTAAGGTTTAATCATAACCATAAGAATGCATATGTCGACCACTATGCTGTATGTACAATACAACTCAGGCTGTCATCTGAGTGCCACTTTGTCTTTCATTTTTGAGTTGTTTTAGTGCTGATACCAAAATAATGACAAAAATGTCTGAATCCCATGTAGTCAAGCTAAAAATAGCAACAGAAACTGGTGACACATAAAAAGAAGTTCAGGCAGTCAATAAGCATCCAGTTCAGTCCAGAACTCCACAATCTCTGGGTGGAAATTTTGTGAAATACAATATTACAATGTTTATCTATATAATACCTTATTTCTTATGAGAAAAGTTGGATGCCACAGCTGGACATTTTGGGAAAGTTGCTTATTTTCTTTCTAACTAAATGTTTGATAAGAAGATGATGCAACCCTCATTTCTGCATTGTCAATAGGAAGCTGCAACCTGCAGCCAGCTGGCTTAGCATATCATGGCATAAAAAATGAAAATAGTAGGAAAACAGATCGACTGGCTCAGCCTTAAGGTTAAATAATCCATTCACAAGCTCATCTAAAGTATAACTGATAATGTGCTCTGTTTTGTTTGTTTGTTTGTTGGTTAACTTGTGCGAAAACATGCAAAAGTGCAAAAAAACAAATTGCAATTTTATGGAGGGGGGTTGTGCCTGGACTATTTTTTGACTGGGAGCAGTGATTTCCTGCAGTCTCCATTGTTTGCCTGTCAGATGACATCACTTTTTCTTTAAAAGCTAAAACCAGGACTTGTCTGTTAATAAGATCATGAATTGACCAGGTACTGATGTTAGCTTTAGATTGACATAGTTTAATACTGGATGCTTGTGGACGCACTTCAGTTAGCACTTAGCAAGTATTGAGCTCCAATATCCAGCCCTGATGAGCGCTAAAGCTGAAAAGTGCTGGTTTGCATTCAGCTGGCACTGGAGGAAACTGAGGTAACAGCATGTGAAAAAGGGAAAGATCTGGCTGACATTCCTGGTCCGTTCCAAATGTTGGATTTTCCAGGAGATTTTCCAGCCTCTGACAGTTATCCGGCGGCGGTCAGTGGTCAGACCCGCAGACACTGGAAATACCAAGAATGCCGGTGGTAGAGACACAGGGATTAGTCTGGCCAGTGGACTACTGTTTATCAGGATCAATGACCAGCTTAGCTTCAACTCTTTGACTTGGACTTAATACAATAATTGTGGGCGGCTACAGTTTCTTATCAGCGCAGGAGTGGATAATCTTGTCTTTATCATGGTGTTTTCTGGAGTTAATGCTGAAAAATCCAGGTGCTGAGGCCGTTCTGACCTCTCATTGTCCTGAAAGTGGAAAGGAGAGTAAAGTTTTCCCTCCTAAACTTCCCTTCCTTCCCCCCCTGCTGCTTTGGCTGTATGAACAGTGAAGGTCCATTGTTTCAGTTTAACAGAGGGCAGAGAGCAGGGAGAGGGGGCCTGCTATCTCAAACTGAGAGCAACAACATTTGACTGACAATGTGACCTGAAATGAGAAGGAGGATGAAGAGGGGGCTGTGACAGAAGAGCAGCTTTCTTACTACCAGACTTCAGTGAAGAAAAGTAGGCCACAATATCTGAAATGGCTCAGCAAAGATGTCACAGCTTTGGTGTGAAATCACTGATCATAGTTAAAGCAGAATATAACACACACAATGCTGCAGATACACACACACACACACACATAGACACTCAGTGCTCCTAAATACAGCCAGGCAAATGAGTTCCACAGCAGCTATTACATAAGCAGCGACGCCTTGGTTTAACTGTGCCAGCCTCGATGTATAATTCACTTCCACTCATCTGAGAAAATATCTGACATGGCAAAGAAGCACATGTGCAGACGTATTCAGACACACGCTGTCCGTGCCGCTGTAAACTCGAGAAAGATGGACGGGGGACAGGACTGGCGTGGAAAACACTCATTCAGCAAACTGAACCGAGGCCAGGCCGACTTCTAATCTCTTGCTGTCTCTCAGTTTTCCTGTGTTTCTGTCTCCTCCTTCAGTGTTCTTCCATGCTTCTCAGCTCAGGGCTTTACATAAATACCTGGCGTGACATTTAGCTCGAACAGGATCATTGGAAAATTAGCGAGGTGAGGGCGAGTCCCATGAATCTGAGTCCAGTTTTGAAATCCTTTTATAGTTCTTGTTGGGTAGTTTGTTTGGTGGGAAATGAAGACATCTTTGCTAAAACATATGTACTGTTTTTATTTTACTGAGTATCATATATACAAGTTTTTATGACATTCTTTTCTGACAGCATTTGTTTCTCATTGAGGGAATGTGCTGCGGCTGCAGAAGTAAAAACAACACAATTGAAATCTAACAGGCTTTCTTCATCATTCAGCAAATATAAAACCTATTAAATTGCAGATTTCTCAGCATGGATGATTCACTTAAGTGACCTGAACTGTTGTTGCACTGCTGCAGGTCACAAAGTACAGTATAACACCAGCTGGAGTTGGAGCACTCATCCTTCTCAAGTTTTCAAATGCTCAAAGTTATTCTTTTAACATGATGGAGGATAATTGTTTAAGCATGGTACCTGTTCATCCTTTGTAATAAGTAGCATCTAACATATGATGCATTTAGAAGCTGTTAATGTTCGTATTGCCAGTTTTGGGGTTTTTTTGCAGATGCCTGTAATATCAGGAAGAGACACGAGAGATGATCTAAAGTGTAAGATAGATTTGTTGGATTTGGGGTTTAACAAATCAAAGTACTGACTTGTAATTGGATCCAAAATGGAGTCAGCTATCTGAACCTAACCCTAAAAGGAAAAAGGCGAAAAGAGAGGGAAAACCAAATGAGAGAAATTGTAAAAAAGGATCTATTAATACTCTCCAGCACATATAAACTCCATACACATGTTCACACAAGCATCATGAGTCAACAGAGCTGGTAAGGGTTACACGTAACCTGCAGCACCTGACCCACATTTACCTCATTTGTTTTGTTCGGGGCAGATGAGGTAACCCACCTTCTCCATCTGTGTCCCCTCTCTCACTCCCCCTCCACCTCACCCCCTCGAGTTAAACTTTACGTCAGCTTTTGTGTCTCGACACCTGCCCGTTTACAGGCCCCGTGTTTATGGAGTGAGACGTCACTCCTTCCACCTCTGCCAAAATCCAGTTTGGGTAATTATAGTCTTCGCTCCAGCACGCTCTCAAATGAAACCTCAACATGACACGGTCGGACTGACAGCTACTACAAAGAGTTGAGTGAATGACTGCTCCGAGTGTAAACATATCTGCTGACACATCACTTGTGGGCCATAACAAAGTTGATGAGAAACTACAATATGTGGCCCAAGGCCCAGGAGGAGTCTTGTAATTACACGAAGACGGAGGAGAAACAACAGCAGCCCTGTGTCTCCTGGAGTGCTTCGTCATCAAAAGAAATCACACAGATTCCCTTTGAGTCTTCTCGATAAAAACACATTTTATGCAGGTCACACTTGATGCAGCTTAATTGTCTGGTAGAAATACAAAGCCTTATGCTGCCTCATCATCTTTTATACGAGTGTGTATGCAGATGGATTGAATAACACCTTCCTTCTTCTCCTCTTCTTTCATCCTCTTCCTCCTCCAGGCCAACTGTCCAGCGGGTGGAACAGCTTTTCTGAAGGCTGAAATTTCAAATCAATACCTGAACAGTCTGTAATGAGCAGATTACCAACAGTAAGACTCAGTGTTAGAAAAAGGCTCACATGCCACAAAAAAACTCACTGTTTTTTCACAACAAAACCAAGCTACCAAGCTTCCAGGTCTGTTTGTCCATGTTTGTGCAGGCAAAAAGTCTCCTGGGTCAATGAGAGCAGCTACAGTCACAAGAAAAATAACTTAACTTAAGCTAATGCCAGTTAGCTGAATCTAAATCATCCAGCTGCCTCCAATCTGAGGCAAAATGAGTAGAAATCAAGTTTTCCACGAGTCTTTATTACGAATTAACCATTCAGATCTCAGTTTTAACAGATTTTAGAAGTTTTCATCAACTTCTTAGCCTTCATTTGCTTTCCCCAACTAGTTTCAAATCCTGTTTAAATCAGTTTCTCCATGTTAATGATGCCAGCAGAGCAACTTTTGTCTCAAAAATCTTTCCGTTACACACCTTCCATCGATACCATTTCCGCAATTGACACCCTCTTAAGTGGCTTCACACTGACTCAGGGCGCTCATGAATACAAAGTTTCCACAAGCAAATCTGTCTTCATGTAAACGAAGCAGAGCTGAGAGATATAGCAGGGTGAAGTGAGCCTGACTTTGGAGAATTTAACTCATACATACAAATATTATGCAGACACACACGCAGAAAAAACACCCTCTCTCTTATTCCACACTCACCCCAGTGAAAGCCCTGCATCGCTGCCTCCACTTGTCTCTGTCTCTCTTGGAAAAAAAAAAAAAAAAAAAACTGTTCAAAAAAAAATCACTCCAGTTTCTGTTGGCTCACAGTCTTCTCGTCTCTCCTTCGTTTTCCCCCTGTGGTCTACCTCTTCTCTACAACACTCCAGTTTTCTGCTCTGCACCAGGACTTCATATCCCAACACGAGGACTTTCAAATGGAAAAAAACACTTATTTTCCTGCCCTGTCCTCTCCTCCTCTCACTTCACTCCACTGTTCCTCTTCTCAGCTTTCCTTCCCTGCTGTCTGCCTTAGCACCGCCTCCCCCTCCTCCTCCTCCTCATTCCTCCCTCCCCTCTCTCACTTTTGTCTGCCAGCCCCCTGCCTCTAGTTTCCCTCTTTTAATACAGAAACACACACACACACTCACACTCCTCTGCCTCTCTCTCCTCCCCCCTTCTCTTTTTAGCCTGAGCTTCATCCATCCCCTTCTCTTTCACACATATTCTCTGCATCGACACAATCCTGCGTCAGACTGAACATCTTTGGAAAATTTCTAACTGTGTCTGTTTTTAGTGGATGTGTGTGAAAGCAGAATGGCCCACGGATCATCAGGGGTAACATCCAATTTCTAGCATCTGTCCTTTTGCTAAATAACAGTGCACTTTCAATCAATTGTGCAAATTATTAAACAACACTGATTACATCAAGAGCTGCAGCCGCTATACAGAGGGAGGGGGGCGGGTCAATTCACTCAGTTGGGGCAAATTACATAACATGTTTCTGCTCATCTTTGTGCTTGCACACCCCACATGTTTTCTGTGCACATGGAGGTGCAGAGAACAGAAAGCAGGGATTGAATGAGTGTGAATGAATGAGTTTTAAGTCGTTTGTTTGTGTGGAGGTGAGGTTGAGAGGATTGTGGAGGAAAGAAAAGTGAGTAAAGACACAAACATATGATCTTCATTGTAAATTCATCGGTTAACTATAACTACCATTTAATCTGATACAGTGGTTTTAAACTTCTATGACTTGTGACTCCTTTACATGAAGCCACGTTTACTTGTAAACTCTGATCACAAGTTGTGGTCTCAGTGTGCACACAAGCTGTCAGAGGAGTTTAAACAAAGAGATCTTTCCTGCTCAGGATGTTTCTCTTAAAATAACTTTGCAGCTTGAGGAGGTGAACATATAAAGTCTTTTGTAAGACAGTTTTTTTCAAAGCAATGATCTAAGACTCAAGGACTCTGGATCTAAAAGTATATGAAACATAGAAAAGCAGCAAATCCTTGCATTTGCTGCTTTTCATCCTATGAATTGTCAATGTTGAACTGTTGGTCAGTCAATAGCTCCTCTCTAAAATATCTCAAGCACTCTTGAATTGATTTCTACAATATTTTACAAACATATCAGTGGTCCCCAGATGATGAATCCTAAGAACTCTGGTGATTCCCTGACTTTTCTTCTAGCGCCACCATGAGGTTGACATTTTTGGTTTTCTAATTTCGGTCTGTCAAATACTCTTGTTTATGACAGAATACCTGCATCAACCTCAGTTACACTACCGAAATAGCAAGCTAGCGACATATTAAACTAAGGTGGATAACACTGTAAACCTACTTATCTTAAACTACATCTGCATGTTGGCATTGTCATTGAGAGCATATTAGCAGACTGATGTTAGCATTTAGCTTAAAGCCCTGCTGTGCATAATTAGCCTTCAGCCTCACAGAACTGCTGGCGTGGCTTTGAACAATTATTTGATTATCAGAGCAGCTAAATTGTGTTATTATTTATCCATTATTTCATCATTTGATAATCAACCAATTGCTTAAGCACTAAGCTATTTATAAATCAACCACAAACCGCTTTGTTGTTTGGCTCTTTCTTACCACTTTAGGTTTATTGTTGTGTGCTTCCATGGAAAACTAGTAGGAGGGCTGAGTAATGCTGGAGGAGACGTGTTTGTGTGAGTGTGTGAGTGTGTCTGTGTGTTTGTGTGTGTGTGCGCGCGCGTGTGCGTGAGTCTTTTCTCCCTCTTTACTGGAACTTCCCTGAACCTCCCTCTGAGTCCCACGGCGGTATAACAAGTGAGGAGAGAGTTCACTTCTGCTCTCTGACTTGGCACTTTACTGCCATTAACACAGCCCCCCCCTTCCCTAACCCGCTACCCCTCCCCCCACACCCCCTCACCCCATACTGAAAATACAACACCAGAAAGCTTTTGAGTCTTTTATGTGTGAGTATGACAGTGAGCATGACAGTGAGTGTGTGTGTGTATGTGTATGTGTGAGTGTGTGAGTCACCAAGAGTTGCTATTTCAGCCTCCGAACAGGTAGCCTACACACTAAGTGCATCAGGTTAGTGTTAAGAGTCAGCACAGAGTAGGAGGCTGAGTGTGATGCCAAAATGAAAAGTAGGAAAATACATTTAATTTGTTTATTAATTATATTTCTGTAGAGATTAAGATGCGCGCACACACTGCAGAGATAGTCTACCTATTTTTTTGCTGAAGCTTCACTCACACCACATGTTTTTTCCAATGTTTCTTGTGAGGCACCAACGACTCAATAAATTACTAATTAGGATAAGCAAATTGTTGTCTCTGGTCTCTGGAGGTGCACATTGACATGATATCATTTTCTAAAATTACAGAGGCTAATGTGTTAGCAAACAATTGCATATCTACACATTCAGCAGATATGGAGAAACATGATCATTAATTTTTAATATGTATGTCTGGTTACCTCCTGGCTACCAGGCTAAGCAACGATCACAAGGGAATACAAAGACACAATTTGAACTCAACATTTAAACTTTACATCTACTGATGTGACCAGCTACGCTGTCTGCAACACTCCCAAAGCTTGACTTTTTTTAGTCTGATGTCTGCTGTGGATGTGGTGCTTTGTGGCCTTATGACCTCCTTATAAATGAAGCCATGTTTCCCCCAGCTTTGAGTAATTAAAACTTAAGTAAGGCATAACTTTGCTATTCAGTGCTGAACAGGTTGCACACAGCTTATCAGAGTTCATTAGAGCTTCTGCGTGCAGCTCTTTGCTGCCTGAGACTGAACCAAAACAAAAAGGTTCACCCCTTCAAACCAAAACAAAAAGCTGGATGAGGAACTGCAGAGTCAGATGCTAATTGTTTGCACATTTATCCTAATTATTTTATGTATGGTTAGTATAAAAATATTAACTAGTCCACCATTAACCTGTAAGAAACATGTTCAAAAGCAAAAATGAGGTGCAAAGTTGGACTCCTCAGTCCTTTGTATGTTGAAAGTGACCTTGCCTAAGCAGGCTGTGGGTTCGGTTGTGGGGCAGCTAATGAAGGAAGGGGACAGCTGGGCTGGACCAGAGGAGAGCCGAGCAGACAGCAGATCTGTAATGGAGACGGCGGAAAGAGGAGAGGAAGACAGCTGCTGCTGTGTTGACCACACATTTTTATCACCCCACATATCTTACAAACACCCCCTTTACTGTGAGGCCTTGAGCTGATAGAAATGATGAGGGGCTTCTGTCAGGGGTGTGTTGTGTGGCTGCTCATTGCTGAACGGCAAAACAAAAGGAGGTTAACAATATATAAAAAGTTTTGTGAAAGAGGAGTGTAGAAAGAATTAGATTTGTGGTGTGAGTAAACAAACACGCTGTCCCTGACTTCTTCGCTGTCACCCGGCTGCCGTATGGGACAACATGGGCTCAGCCGCAAATTCCTGACCCCTTAACCCCTCATCGCCTCCTCCTGCTCCTCCTTTATTCCCACTGCACTACACACTCCAAACTGCCATCCATCTCCAAACCCAATCCCAAACAGGACACTTCAAAGACTGAGGCCAAGACCCCCATTTCTATTAATGTGTGGGTGTGTGTGTGTCTGTGTGACAAAGTGACCACAGAGGGTCACTCCAAACTGAGCCCACATAGCCAAGTCAAACCATTGATCAATGTCCTCGACTCCCCGAAAGACAGGGCAGAAAAAAAGAACGACACCGAAAGGGCGGGAGAGACGGAGAGAAAGAACAAGAGAGGTAGGAGGAGCAGGGGACGCTTGAGTCAGCACATATTGAAGGTCACAGTCGTCAGAGAAGGGTTTTGTCTTCACAGTGTGTTTTGTGTTTTCATGTTGCTTTTTACCTCAGAGCGTCGCCCAGCGTCCTCCTCCTGGAGATCCGGGGGAGAAGGAGGAGCAGCACAGAGTTCTCATCCCAGGAAACTGCTCTTCTATCGGCCTCTTCTCCTACACACCAGCCTGATGGAAACACAGAATATTAATGTTAATCTGTTGACTCATAATTATATTGATGCCTTCAACATTTACATTATATTAAACTTGCAATGATTTCTTTTTAGCCATTAGGGGGCAGCAGAAACTAGTCGTAAACACAGCATTGACATGTCATAACCTGTAAAGTTGTTATAGCGAACTTGTTAGCAAAAAGTTGCTTATTTACATATTCTATGGTTACAGAGCAACATCACCTTTTGTTTGCAGTCATGCTGGTCACCTGAGTGGGTTTTGGACTCTACCTTACTTCTGAGGGAAATACTTGGCTCTTAAGTCGCTACTTTACCAGCTAGCTAGTCACACAATTTCTGTCAGCTGTTTTTCACTGGAATGGAAGTGAAGTAGCTATAAATTGCTACGATAATTTAGGGCCTAGAATTCCCTTTATTTAACTTTTAGGATTCTTTACGGACCCACAGAAATCCCGATCCCTGGTTAAACTCTGGCTGAAGACCTTTGTTGCAAGTCATTCCTTATTCTTCTCTTCCTCATTTCTTATCACTTTTTTAATTTGAAATCTGACTTTTTCCAGAATACACAGCAAATTAGATGTACTTATGGTAGACAAGACCTTCTAAAAAGCACTTCTAAAAGTGAAGAAGAAAAATGAAGGCGGTAAATTGCTGACATGTTGATTTTGTGTGTTATCATGATTACGTAAAGTTTAATATCATATGATTCCTCCTCAAGCCTGAGCTGCAAACAGCAGAAAGAGCATCTTTTTTCCACAGATGCTAATTCAGCCTCCCTTTTTCATTTGTGCTATTTTATCATCTCATCTCAGCCCTTCTTTCTCTTTGCTTCCTCTCCACCACCTCTCTGCTCTCTATACAAGCAGCCGATGAGGTAATCAGTCAGCTTGTTACAGTCTGATAAGTGATACAATACAACTATTGATTTTGGCCCGTTTGTGCTGGTGCAGGGGTCAGTCCTGCCACATCGCCCGGCTGCCAGGCCGAGTCTCTGAGCTGCTTTCAGGAACCACAGTCAAATGCTGACTGGACTCTTTTGCAGCTATTGTCACAAACAGACAGACTGGAGAAATATGGACTGTCAGACTTTCCTTCACACACAAAGCATTGTCAAGGCGAATTTGAACAACTGGAGTTTTGGCTGCACAGAACATCAGCTATTCGGGTCAAACTTTGATCAAAAATGGATGAAAATATCATATGGTTCCCACAGGGCCAGCGAGTATATCTGTCTTAATTTCAATGACATTACTCCAGATTATAAGGCAGACAAACATCACATTGTATTGAATTGCCATCAACCAAACAACAGAGGCTCAACCTTTTCTCCAGCACCATTATCTATGTATAGAGATGCTACAAAAATGCTAATTTCATTTGAAAAACAGGACAGGCATAACCTTTTAATCAGGATCAATATATTCCATTTAATCCTGACAAATGATCTCATGAAACATGACTATTGATCAACCTCTAGATTTCCTTACAGCTGTGGTGCAGCTGATGTTTTAAAAAGCTCTCATAGCTTGATTTCATGAAATAAAATCATGTGTTGATCTCTGTCATAATAATGGACAGATTTTTATGATATCTGCAGGTCAGTGAGGCTTTGTGCCGCAGTATGACCGACTAAAGAGGCAATCAGGATCTGGGTTTTCAGCCATTTCATGATTATTGTGTTTCAGCCATTTGAGGCCCATTATAATGGCCACGTGCCTTATAGTGTTTCCATGAACACCAGTGAGACACGGACTGGTCATATGAAGAAAAGCAGGGGGTAAAGACATCAGACTCCCCCAGGAGGACAGATGGTCAGGGTCATCCCTGAGGGACACATGGGAGGGTATTGAGTGGATATGGTTGGATAACAGGGTGGGGGTAAGTTTTTTAGATGAATTTACCCCTTTTAAAAAGTCAGGGGATCACTAGAATCAGCAGGACTTATGTTGTTGCAATCATGAACGTCTGCACAAGCTGTTGGGATATTTTAGTCAGGATCAAAGTGGCGGACCAAACAACTGATGCTACAGTATGACTCCTCCTTGAGGTTTCTTCTTCTGAGACTGTCCTCCAGTCTGATGCTTGACTGATATGATTGGCCACCATTATGTTCCAACTTTTTGTTGCTGCGCTGCTGCTTTTTTTTCTTCTCAGCATCCCTGTGGTTCACAGCTTTAATGCACTATGTGCCTTCAAATGAGTAGGAGGACTGGTGCTTTCACTGCAATGCCTGATCTGGTCTGAATACAACCTAATAATCAAGCAAATATTACAGAACCAGTCACTTGCAAATGCAGAAACTGACCAATGAACTGTATTATATGAACACACACATACACATAAACACACACGCATGTGCACACATAAATCCATAGATCTGACCCCGGTCCGATTATGGTCAGCTTTACATTTTTTAATTTTCATAAATCCCACTTCAGGGTCAAAAGAAATGACCTGTGACGCTGCAGTGACCTCAGCAAGAGCTCATAAACACATGCACACACACGCACACAGACACACACATGCATGTTCACACTCCTTCTGTGCACTATCTCCAATCAGGAGATGACATCTCACCCTGTATGACAGGCTGATGCGAACCCATGGGTGCAGATTAGATAGAGATTATTAATCCTTTAGATCACTAGTGGATAGATTACATCCCTATAGCAGCATATGTCCTCACTGCAGGGTGCGCACTTAATGTGAGTACAATGACACGATGATTTAGGGTCACACTCCCACAGGGTGCTGCAGTGTTAACTTCAGCTCAGGCTGTTATTAAGGTTATGCAGCCTGTGTGCCTTGGGTTCATTCTGTTAATCCGAACGTTAAGAGTTATTGGGTTACTCCAGGTCTCCGCTGTGTTTCAGAGCCGTACTGATGAGGGAGGGGAGGATGAGGGTGAAGGAGAAAGTAGCTGCCGTCACAGAAAAGGCGTGGCTAAATCTGTGCCAAGGTGACTCTTGCAGAATCAGACAAGAGGGAGAAATGTTCAGCTCAGGCCTAAAACAATGACAAACACATGAACATACATACGTTTATTACATACAGGGGTGGGTTAAGGTTTTATGTTGTGTTTTGTAATTTTACAGTGACATTTGGACACATTCTATATATTTATGCATATTTATGTATATTTATGTACATTTTTGTGTTGGCTGACTGATTAATTGCTCTAAAAATAAGCAGAGAGAAATTTCTGTTTTGGCTTGTAAAGGGATTTATGATACTTCATCACTTTGCTGTAAAAACTCTCTAAACGATACAACAAAACTTCTTAGTGATTTGTCACATTGCTACGAACAAAAAGTTAAAATGATGAATCGATTGACTGAGGGTGATTAATTTACTTCCAATCAGTTTTAACCAAAAATGCAACATATTCTTTGGATGCAGCTTCTCAAGTGTGCTCAGCTTTTCTCTGTATCATTGTACACTGTTTATTTTGGGGGATTTTGTTGTTGGCCAAAACTGGAACTCTGAAGACCTTAAAAGGCCTTTAGGAAAGTGTTATTTGTCTTTTTTCAATTTATCAATATTCACTAGAGGACTAGTAAAACAACAACAAATCACTGGTTGAAGCCCTAGAATAACAGACCGGAGATATTTAATAGCTACCTCTGAATGAAGTGAAGGCATTACAGACATATTGCAGACTAGTTATAATATTCCCTCAGACACATCTGTTCAGTAATGGAGCTGAAAAGTCAACAGCACAGTTTCTACATCAGAAGAATACAGTCAGTGGAAACAGTAAAACACTTCCCAGGAAAGGAGCAGTCAGGTAATGCCATTTCAATGTGTCGCTTTCTCCATTTTTGCTGTCATAAACGAACACTCTCATCGTACTCAGTGCCCGACACTTTGCCGGCTGCCGTTTTTCCAAGAAAGTGGAAAGCTGCTTTGTTGCTATAATATGCCCTGTGTGATGCTTGTCCCACTTTCCAGCCTGCTTTCATTGTGTAAGCACACATACATAAAACATGATTTGCTGCTTCAATTTCTGACTTTTATTCAGCTGGGATTTGGTGGCAGACAACATCAGAGCCATGAAAAGCAGAGCGGAGCAGCGCCGAAATGCAACTCTCCCTCTGATCCTCTGAGCGAGGAAGGGAAAGACAGATAGACAGAAAGAGAGAGAGAGAGAGAGAGAGAGAGAGAGAGAGAGAGAGAGAGTTGGCTATGATACAGAGAACAAGGTTTAATCACTGACCTCTACACTTACAACTGAAGACAAATGGCCACGATTAATGAGGCCCATTCATCTTATAGGTTAAAAAAAAAAACAACGGGAACTGTTTTTGCCTGTGCTGCTCTGATAGATATGTCTGCTGTATATATTAAAGTCCAGTCCTGTTAGTTTGCACTTCACTTTTGATCAAGGAGCTCAGGTCAGGCTCAGTGTAGTTCCATAACCATTCACTAGAGGGCAGCCTGTTGAAGTCTGGTGGCTGTAATGAGGACTGTTCTCAGTTAAAACTGATCTGATATTAAGGGAAACATTGTTGACTTAACAAATAACAGCAGAAATAAATTCTTTTAATATGTGCTGGACAAATCTGGGCTCATTCTTAAACTTTATCTAACAAATGTTTAATGAACTGCCAAAGACCACCTTGAAGAAGTACTGAGACCCTTTACTAAAGTAAAAGTACCAAGAGCAAAAGTGTTATCAGTAAAATGTACTTCAAATATCAGAAGAGATCTCATTGTGCTTTGAGCAGTTATTTAAATAAAACCATCTGAGAACTGTGGAGAGGAAATCTCTGAAATGTGACACACTGCTTATTGTAAAGGGTCACAAGCTATAATGGCTGGATACTTATAGTTCAATATTTAACAATGTGTTTAATGATGGGAAAACTCTTGTTTTTTATGTGAAATATCAATCTGAAATATCAATCTATAGAGTAACTAGTAACTAGAGGTTTGTAGTAGAGAAAAAGTATAATATTTGCATCTAAAATGTAGCCAAATAGAAGTACAATAAATTATGAAATGTAACTACTTACAAATACAATACTTGAGTAAATGCACTTTCACCGCTGCCAGTGAAGTGACCTCATCGTGTTTAGCACTCAATCCTCCCTGAAGAGAAACGACTGATCAATACACTCCCCCTCTGTCTCTCCTCTGTAGCATTCATCTAAGATTTCAGATCTTCACTCGTTCTCTTGGTGGACAGATTAGATTAGATAAGATGACATGAGGTGGTGGTGGTGGTGGTGATGATGGGGGTGTGGCGGGGGGGTTGTCAGCAGCAGCAGCAGCAGCAGCGTTGGGTCAAATCTATCTCTGTAACCAATCTAAAGAGCAGAGGCTGATGCTCAGCCACAGCTGCACACAGTCAACCTCTACTATAAAACTTCTCATTAAAAAAACTAAAAAAAGGATGATCTTGCACCTTCACAGACAGCTGATGACTAATGACGTTGTCTGTGGGGAAACTTTTGGATGTGAGCAGGAGCTGCAAAAGTGGACTACACAGAGGAAATGAAAAAGGCAGGGGGAAATTAACAAACGAGAAAAAAAAAGTCTGTAGGAAAGTTTTCATTTGCTTTTTCATCGCTTCAACTGCAGCCAGAGCTAAGAGCTTTGTCTTGGCTTCTGTGTGTCTCCAGCTCGATCAGCCTGCCGCTGTTGTCGTAACAATACGTCTGTCTGGAGGATGTGAATTATCTCCTTTCATTCATTTTGTCTCCACTCATATCATTCTCCATGTCTTGAGATTTTCTTCTTTTTTTAAAAAAAAACAATTCTTCGCACAGATTCTGTCTTTCTCAGCTCAAAGGAGTGGGAACATAATGTGCCTGGGGATGTTGCCACTGGGCGGGGGGGGGGCTGCCAGACGAGAGATCTGCACATATTTCACAGAAACACACTGAAGCACCTGTCAGCATCTGGCTGCATTTGAGCTGTGAAATGAACTTAAACGCGGAAAATGAGACAAACAGCACGAGAGCCGCTGTTTTCACGCTTCACGCCAGCTGCAGAAAATTGAAAGATTTTGGTGTCTGTGATGTTTTACCACACATGACTACCACAGGATGGTTTGCGCTGTTACAAGAACACATGGAAACCATTCAGGTGAACATGTGATTTATACAATACAACGCAAAAATACTCCATTAAAGCAAAAGTTCCGTATTTGAGTAAGATGTACTACTTATTTTTTTACTCCTGCATCACTGTATAAGCAACATTTTAATGGTCAAAGTGGAGTTAGTTTTAAATACTTTTTAACTACTTTCTGTACAGTTAGGTAGTAAGGAAGTTGTAGCGGTCCCCAACATAAAGGTTTGGCCCCTCAAAAAGGTGCCAGGTTAAAACCTGGGGGTCATGAGATGATTAACTAAGGTTGAAAAGAAGTAAAGCATAACTACACAAATGTTCATGTTTAATAGACTTTTCTTTCATCTTTTCTGCAAGTATTTTCAGTGTTTGTTAGTTTTTTTTAATGTACATCTAATGTTTTATACATCTAAATGTGAAAGTGAACTTACTGTCAAGTCAACTTAGTGCAGTAAAAGTACAATATTTCTTTATGAAACCCGAAAGAGAAGTGGAAAAATAAACAGCAGTGGCTCTCAAACTGCAGGGCGGGCTCCTGTGGTGGTGATGGAGCCGCTGCAGGTGGAGCCTAAATGACCAGGGAAAAAAATTTGGAGTTAAACTTAATTTATGTCTGTAAGTTTAAGTTGTTATGCTTGTGCTGACCTTTATTTCTGACCTTTTTTTTATTAGTTACTTTCCTGTCATTGTTAATGACTAATAAAAACTTTACAATAAAAAAAAAACTCTTTTACAAGACTGTGATCAGTAACCAACAACAGATGAAAGAAGAGCACAAGAGGCACAAGAACAGGACAAAAGAACACAAGAGATGATTTTTAAGTTCTTTGTGCTTTCTTATGTGGTGGGGGAGAAAACCTAAGAGGGCATATACACTGTTTGAGCATCTACAAGCATGCTGATGCCTGCACATGCATGTTGTGAATGCTTGCGTTTATGTGTTTGTGAACGGGTTTCTGTATATGCTTGTCCTCTGCCACTGCCACAGTCAGTGTGTTATTGGAGCAGGGTGAGCCAGGGGCAGAAACAGCAGAAACAAACGAGGTCCTGTGCAACCCAGAGACTGCTCCATGAATCATCTAGGAACTTATACAGAGGCTGGTCCGTCCTCACGGCCCTAAAGTTCACAGTAAATAATTCTCATGCAACGTTTCCCGTAGTGGGCTGATTAAAACACGCTACATCCATTTAGTTTTAGACACATTCCACCGGAAAAAACACAAATAAATATAAACGGACAGTGTTACAGTTCGTTTTTGTAATTTAACTTAAAAAATTAGAGGCTTTTTTGTGTAGTGGAGCCAAAACTGGGACTAAACAAGCATGAAAATTCCACCAAAGTCCCTCTGAGCACCTCGCTACAGAATACACATAAATAAATTAACAAAACGAAAAAAGGTTATTTGCAAAAACACTAAACATTCCCTGCGTTTAGTTTAAAACAAGAGCTATTTCCTCGGCTGGTGACTCAGTTAGATCATGTGAATGTGTTATTTGTGCGTGTTTGTGCATTTGCCTGCAGCGGGCACAGTAAACAAGTGCACTGATGTCATCATAGTCAGCCAGAAGGGAAGCCCACAGTTAGATGAAGTTGTGGGAACACGTTTCTCTTTCTCTGCAACACATGCGCTCACCTGCACGTGTGCTTGTAGATGTGTGTATGGAAAAAAAAACAAAAAAACAAAAAAAAAAAAAACAAGAGAGAACTCAGAGATGCAAATATGCTCCGAACAAAAAAGAGAACTTGAAGGACGTGGTGCACACAGTTAATTTATTCCCAGGATTAAGGAGTAAAATCAGGGGGAACACACCGCTTAATTGAACACAGCTCTCTCTGAAGTGCGCCATTTGCCTCAAAAGACAATCTTTTCTTCCTCTGAGCTCTGCCGCACGCAATTTTAACCACCTTTCACAGCATATTTATGTCAGACACTGTTTGTCTGTTAACTCCAGCACCTCAGCGCCTCACACACACACCCACAACCACACACACATACGGACACAAATACCATTAGCTACATGAAGGTGTAAATCTCTTTTCTCATACTTGTGTGGCAAAGGTCAGCGTAGCCACATTTATGTGACAGTCTGTATTTACTCCACAGAGTATATACAGTATATATATACACATGTATATAAAGCTAATAGAGACTGACATCAAGACTGACATGGATGCTGAGCTGTGCTTGGCTGGGCCAGGCGGTCTAACCCAACAGCACAGATAAACTATAAATAGACTATCTCACCCACCCCCAACACTCCCCCGTTTTTCTCCTGTTTCCTCTTTTCCCTTTGCTTTATCTGCAAACCTCATCTGCAAACCCTTTTTTCTCACAGTCGCCCTCTTTCTCAACAGCTTGTGTTTTATTCCCTTCATCAACCTCATGTCCTTTTGTATCCTCTTCTTAATTACTGACCTTCTTCACCTTCAACCTTCATCTTCATCATCTTGCCCCCTCCCCGTGCTCACTTTGAATCTACATTCTCATTCTCCTTCTCTCTTTTTTGTCTTTTAAGAATTTTATCCTGAAAAGACAATAAACTAAAAACCTGAGATGATATCTGAAACACTGGAATAACAAACAGGCATACACCAATCTTGTGATCTCAGGAGAGAAGGGGAGAGAGTGTAGGGGGATGGGGAAAGGGGGAGAGACGGGCTAGTTAACGGGGGAGATGGGGGAGACGGAGTTATGTAAGCGAGGCTAATCCCCTCCCAACCCTGCATAGTAAATGAGACAAGATGACACTGGCCTCATTTCATCCGTTCATCTCTGCATCCGCCGCTGCTACCCATCCAAACCAAACGGGCCCGATCTGTTTGATCTCTGACAGCAGGCTAGAGCTACGCTTTACACTCTGCACACCAGCAAATCCACGTCTGCTGACAATGAACGACAGTTTGAGATACAGCAGCTATCATTTATGGTTAAACCGTGAAGACATGTCCCTTCCTCCTGCTTTACTCTTCCCCTTTTATCAACATCCATTTTTTAAGGCTCTTTTATGAAACACAAGCCCACCGGGATGGAGGTGCACATTATTATGTTTAACAAACATCGCTGACAACATTATTAATATTCCAGATCTTTCTTGTATTGAAGACCTTGTTTTCAAGAGAGGAGATACTATGATGATAAAGTCTTTAGACTTTCTGATACCAGACTTTGGATTTGGACTCATAAGGCAAAGGCTTAGCTCTCCTCACATGACCCTCACTCCTCCAGCCCCCACTTGTCTGAACTCTAACCCCACAGTCTGACCTCTCCTCAACCCAATCTCCCCTCACACAACACCCAGAAGGCCAGACACCCTAAGCTTTAGAGGTATGTTTGGCTCAGAAGGCCAAGGTCAACGAGGCCAACAGAGTGATTTTACCATCTCACAAGGAAACAAAAAAATATAATACTGCAAGCAAATATTTTCAGCGTTCATAGAGAAGCCTACACCCTGCTCAGCATACACCCTTTTTATTAAGGTCACTACTGGCTCCAGAAAACCAGGATGTGGACAACCTTTATGCCAAAGACAAGGCTTCAAAACACAAACCAGTGGGGGTTGTCACGGCGGCTCTGTACGCTAATAAATATACTGTCTATGACCCAGCGTCCCTGATGGGGGCAAACACTGCACCTGTAACCATGTGCATCAATGATGTCACAGTGCACTGAAGCATCACAGAGAACATTTCTACATCACTGCAGCAAAACAAGCAGACAGACTAAGAATTTCAAAGAGTGTGAAGTTACTCGTAAATAGATTGAGCAACGATAAACAAACTTTTTTGGGAAATAAATACTGAAATATGGTTATATAACAGTAGCTACAGTAAGGATTTACAGGTTTTGCAAATTTTACCCTTTCTAAGTTACCACAAACAAATGTCTGACATGGCTGTACTGCCATTTCTTTGCCAATAATCCGGCCAACAGTCCAGTTTTATTAAATTCAATAATGTTTTTTTATAATCAGCCATCAAACGTTCAGGTAAAATATAACAAGGCAGAGGGTCAAACATTATGAGAGCGGATTCACGACCTGAAAACCACAACTTTTTTTAATGCATCCAAAATCATTAGAACCGATCTGCAGGGGATTACTACAGAGTTTATTAGCCCCCCTTCATCATTACAGTCCTACTGCTCAGACAGGACGCTCCACTAAACTTTGACCTACTTCTGTCTGCCCTCTGTCTGAGCCAATGGGGGGGGGGCAAGAAAAACGCCAAGACCCCAAGCACAGTGAGCCTCACGCTGATCCAGCCGGTTAATAATAATATGAATATCAAAGGCTTATTTGGACAATACATCTTTTGAATGTCAAATCGCAAAGGGATGCTGAGAGAGGCTTGAGGACGCGTGCATGTGAAAGAATCACACTGAACCTATTGTTTAGCACATTTAAAATTCAGCCAGGCACACACACACACACATACACACTGTATTTCTCATGCTGAGGACTTGATTTCACTTTTCTGCTGATGAGCCACAAGACAAACCCCACACCTCATCTTTTTATCCACACTGTGTCTCTCATTTCTCTGAAATCTCACTCAGCAGATGGGCACAATCCTCCAGAACCAATTCTCTGTGGGATAATACAGAGCAGACAAAGACACGGCGTCACAAAAGGCACATAACACCTAAAAGCTTCAGCTCTGTCAGTCTGAGCTCAAGTCCCACCAAAACTGAGCAGAGACCAGTGACAGCAGCACTTCATAAACTGCAACTATGTTTAAAATCTGCCAAATGTTTCATAAGCACAGAACAGCTTCCAGGCCAGCTGAGTCCTGGCAATCCACGTGCAACAGGACCGCTGAGGGAGGAGGGCTGGCTTGGATGGGAGGGTGGTGGGAGTTATGTTACCAAGACCACGGCCGGGACAGTATCCCAGAGTTCCCGGAAGAATTGTGGGAACATCGAGGCCTGACATGTGTGTATAAGAAAGAAAGAGGTGGAGGCACGGACTGCAAGGGGGAAAACATCTGTCAGAAATTAGAAAAGGAGGGATCAATCCCATAGTTTCACCACTGCGAGTGCAAAGATACGCTGGGGTCATGATGTAAACACTCTCTCATGGTTAAAAACCTCCCAACCCCCTTCCTCTTCCTCTCCTCTTCGCTTCCACGATACAAGCTGACCACAGTTTACCCAAGCTAGTCAACTAATGCAGGAAGGGGGAGGGGCACCGTGTGGTACGCATTCTGCCGAGGGGTCATCTGGCAGACGCATCCTCCGAGCTGGCTTCACTCCGCCGAGCACGAACACACATACGGGGGGAAGTAGCTAGCCAAGAGGGTGGAGGGAAATCTAATCTATAAATCAGACACATGTCCAAACAACTGGGTGTCAACAGATCTTTGCTTATGTTATTAGCTCAGGGGGGGCCTGCTGCAACACGCTGCGCTGATTCAATTCTGCTGAGGTAGTTGTTTTAGACAGAGCAAAGAAAAAATGTGTGGTGTTTGTAAAGACAAAATCGCATCCGAGAGGCTCCTCTAAATGAAAAACAAAAAAAAACCTGAGGAAATCACAGCCAAACCAAAGCGGCAAGGGCAGATGAGCTTGGATCAATAACTTGTGTTTTTGCTTCCCTTGCTGGCACAAATCAGGTTTCCAATAGAGACAATAGAGACAAATCAACAAATAGCTTAATCAATTGCGTTCTCACCTGGAAGGATGCAGGCTGTTGTTTCTCACATTAATAGCTCAACTCTGACAGAAGATTTTTTTCCCTGATTTAAGGAAAGAAAAAGAAACATGTCTTGAGATTAAGGGGTTTTCTCATAAAGATAAGATTGCTACCAATAAAAACATCTTATTCCTGCAGCTGCAGGTCGTCTCCAGCCAATCACCTCCTCAACCCCCCTAAAACTGTTTATCTGCTGCAAGGCAACGAGGCCCAATTCTGGACCCAATACTTGTGTCATCCATCAATCTTGTGTTTGTGTGTTTCTGCGTGCGTGTGTGTGGTCTGCTGTTTCAGCACTGGCCATTTCGGTCCTCATACATCAACCTCCTGACAGCAGTGAAGTGACGCTTTGTGACATATGAGGCCACTTTACCTTCTCCTCTCCTCTCCTCTCCTCTCCTCGGAAGGAGAAAGACAGAAAGGAAGTGCGTGTTCAAATGGATGAAAACTATTTCCAGACGCAGAGATGCTGCTCATGTTTTGCACACAGAACACCTGCTGCATTACTACACTGCCAAGGTTGATATTCACTTTTTCTAACAAAATGAGGACTTCAAAATGCAATTTCAGCAAGTAATGAAAGTTTCTCTTTCTGTGTGACAAAGTTAATTCATGAGTGTTGAGCAAACACAGTTTGATTGGGGCTAATAATGGACGTTTGGAGTAGTTGGCAGACTTCAGCACTCCTGGTACTAATGTGATCTGTGCCAGAGCTCTGCCCACTAATGGCCATTATACACAGACTTACTCCACTCTGCATTGATTCTGTCTCTTCTTACAGACTGTAAGGGCTTTCAGAGCCCATCTCAGCTATCAGATTCCAGCAGAAATTCAATTGACCTGAAATCTCCTTACGCAAAGAAAAACACATTTTGAGTCTGTTTTTTTGTTTTGAAAAGGGCTCCGAAGCAGCATCATAACATACAGGCAGTGTGCAAGTTAATGGAGCATGTCACAATGGGTTGTGGGTGTTTTTAAGTCCGGAAAAGTCAAAGGGGTAATGACAGGCTGAGACTGAGGACAGCTCCACTATGACAGACCCACGTCAGAAGTGGTTCGACTGAGTCTGCAGAGCCACACCTTGGAGCTGATGAATAGGCAGAGCGGACGTCTTGGTGAGCTTCTAAAGCTCTATAGTGGCACATGTGTGGCACAGCGGTGCTTTGAGTTGCATGTTAACATCCACATGCTGATGTTTAGAAGGTTAAAAAAATGCTCACCGGCTTACAACAAAGGCTGACAGGAGTGGAGGATTTGACTAGATGATGGTGCTAGATGAAAACTAGGCAGTCTTGTTGATCCTGCATTGCCTATTTCTGATCTTAAATGATATCTGAAACATATTATAGTGTTTGAGACAGATGCTTGGAGGACAGTGAGGGAATCACATGCACTGACACGCACGCTCATGAACATAGCCAGACTGGCTACCAAAATAAAGAAGAGAGAAGCTTGGATTACAACACAAACAGAGGGAGAGTGACTTCATTCTCTGTTCAGTTTGCCGTTACTAAGCTATAACTTTACAAAGCTAACAGCTGTTCATCTCATATATCCAAGTTTTACAAGATCATTAAAGTTATAATAACTCATCCTGTGAGTATTTGAAAAAACGTTCAACAACAAACCATCCAAGAAGTGTTGAACTATTTCACTCACAGTTTAAACAATCAACCTCATGATGGTGCTAAATGAATCACCAAACTATTGAGATTCATCATCACTGCACCATGAGAACAAAAGTGGTGGAACATCAGACAAACCATCCATAATGCAATGCTGCAGCCTCAATAAAAGTAAAACACTCGATACAGCCTATCAAATTTTAAATCATTGCAGGAAGAAGAAGAGTTTTCCCCTGCAAACCTGACCTGACTGTAGTTTCACAGATAAGCTGTCTGCACATATTTATGTGAGGAGAGCTTCATAATTGTCAAAGTCAATTCTGACTTCATTTTGAACAGAACTCTCCAAACACATCTCTCCACTCTGTCTGTCTTTTTGTTATTCACAGCAGAGATGACTGTATTTGAGTTTGATTGCATTGCATAGACCTGTTCATTACCATCAGTACACAAGTGATGGTCTCTTCTGCAATCACTCACCTAACATAATGATTTTCTTTTAGGACTTGATCTGAATAATGTCACAGTCTGAATAACCTGGGTTTAAAATGTCAGAGTGTAAACACTTCATTCATTAATTCATTTTGAGAGATTTGAGAGATTAAGTGAACCCGAAATAGCTCACCTGGCTTTAATTTCAGCCATGCAGGGCTCAGAAATGCAAAAAGTCCTGATTATTTTCTCTCTGTTTTCATTTTTTGCAATGGTTTAAATAAACCAAAATATAATTAAAAATAAAGTGAGAGCAGAGGAAGGAGGGATTTCCTGCTGTACTGTTAATGCATTCCTGTGGTTGCAGAAAACATGTTTTTTTTCATTGTTGTTGTTGTTGCCCGAGGTGCACTGCAAATAACAATTCACCAACTGTAGTGTGGGAGGACCTACTAATAACTCAGAAAATAGAATTAAGCTTGACTTTGAAATGACACTCAGATGTCCTTCATACATTAAATAACAGGGACATGAAATATTACTGATTTGCAGCTTTTGGGTCACACAATTTAAACTGAGTAAAACAATCAAATGGTGACAACTTAGTTAGATCATTTGGGTAAAAATGCTATTTCTTTTGCCATCTGTATCTTAAAAAGCAATGAAATCAAAGTCTGTGCATGGAAAGTACAGTATACACATATAAAGTATTGTCTTCAATCAAGTTTCTTTCAGGTCCAGTACACTTTACCTGGGTGACAACTAAGTTGCAATTCAAACATGTGAGTGTATGTATTCAACATGGCAAAACTGGTATTTTCTTCACCTGATGCAAAGCTGTAAAGATAAGTCTGATGTTGACCACAAATGTAAAAAATATCTCTTGTGCGCTGTGGACACCAGTTTTACATGAAGAAATCCCACATGTGAAACTCTCAAAGTATTTTAAATGCTGGAGATGATTTTTAATTCTAGAAATAATCAATAGCAGACACAAGAACAAGCATATCATGCTCCTCTCTGTGATTCCTGGTACATGGTACATGTTGTCTTGTTTACTTCTGGCCACAGTGAAAATCAAAAGGAATGTAAGTTGATTAAATGCATCTACAAACTAACCACATGTGTTTATTCATTTAAATCAACAGCACAGAACTCAGGAGTTTTTCAGTTCAATCATTCTCTCATGACAGACGACAGATCAAAATACTTTTCATTTGATACTCTCCTATACAGCTAATGATTAAACTGTTCTGTAATATCTTGATAAATGACTTTGAAAAGTGAAACGTCATGATCATGCAAGCAAAGAAATTAGTGTTTTGTTGCTTCACTTCATTCAAGAACGTGCCTTTAAAAACAGGAAGACAAAGGTCACTGCAAACCCAGGCAGACACTAATTACAGTTTCCCATACGGGGGTAGTCTTTGTGTGTTTGTGTGTGTGTGAGACTGACTGACAGCTTGTCTCTCCCCTGCTGTGCTCCTGCTCTTGTCCTGTTTTAATGGGCTGACAGCGAGAAAACTGTGACGGAAATCTCAATGACGCACAAACTGTTCGACACTTCGCAGCTGAGTGGAATTAGAAACAGAACTGGATCTCAGAACCGACATCACTCCCAAAAACTTTATCTGAAAAAAAAACAAAAGCTGCACTGGAGTCACTCAACTGCAGCCTGACATCAAACAGCCTTGCCTGAGTGACACTTAACCTTAGACGTGAAATAGGTTTGATGGAGGGAGATGAAAGATAAGATGAGGAAAACTTCAAGAGCATGATCTTTACAACAGAGTTTAACGATCCTACGGTGCTTTATAACAAGAGAGTTTGACATGAAAGCTTTGTACTATCTGAGATTTCCAAGCTAAGTTCTTGTCAACTTTTAAAGAGGAGCCACAGAAAGCATTTTGACTGGGAAAACCACAAAATGGCAAAGGACGTTCATGGTCAAGGACAGGAAGGCTCTGCAGCTGGTGATTAAAACAGTCCAGAACATCATTGTTAGCCATTTATCAAAGCATCAGTGAGATCAGTGCGCTGAGGTGCCTGTGAAAAACCCAAAGGGTATTAAAAGGGCAACACCCACCCAAAGCCTGCTCAATCTGCTGCCGTCTGCCAAGAGATACAGAAATATTCGCTGCTGTATCACCAGACGAAAGGACAGCATTTATTCAAGCTAAGAGACTTCTAGACTTGTCCTTTGCACTCTAATGTAAATAAACTAGTTAAATTTCATAATTTTTCTCATTATTAATAAATTCACATCATTTCCTGCTTTAGGTGGTAGCATAAGAGGTCAAAAAACTGCATAAAATTGTTCAACTTTGTGCTGTAAAATGATAATTAATTGAATCTTGTAAGTAAAAGACACTTTTAACTGTCTCAAATGTACCTAAGGTGGCATTTAATATGAGCTGTGTGAGGTGGAGTTTCTGTTGAGTAAGGCTTTTGGGATCTATGTTACATCACGATGGATGGCAATAAATTAAATATGTCAACATGCCACTTGCATGCTTCTAATCACATCCACCACTCAACTCCACCGTCATCGTCTGTGCAGCGAAATGAAATGGCAGCCAGTCATCACTTCAATCCCAGATGGCTGGAGAGGCATTTTGCTAATTGAGCATCACAGGTGTAGATCAGCGCTCTCCCTCTCCCTCTCTCTCTCTCTCCCCCTCTCTCCCTCTCTATACATATATCAGGTTAATGTGGGATATACTGTATGCTGCTCCATGCGGTATCTGCCCTTAATTTGTTATGTAAGCATGTTCCCGAGTGAACAGATGTGCCCCTGTGTGTGCACTTTTACATGCTATTTTCAGCTGAGATTATCTAATAAGCAAATTGAGCTGCAAAAGCTGCATTTTGAGCAGTCTTTAATGTTTCAGCGTCTTCAGAGCGAGGACTGGCAGATGTGCATCAGCTGTGATTGTGCCTCTGGCTGTGTTCTAGTTTCCACTCACACATATTTGTCAACTCAATGAAGACATGAATGGAGAAGACTGGAGGTCCGTTTATTCGACAGTAGAAGCAAAACACTGAAAAAAAAGCCACGAGGGAGCAGAAAAAAAGACGAGTATAAAAAATGTTGTAGGGCAAAAGCACACTGACCATGATTTTGGTTGCCCCCCCTCTCAGGGGCTTCTCATGCTGTGAAGGAGTCATGTGATAAAAATGATCTCCCAGCATCACACACACACACACACACACTACCCCCACACCTGCCCTCCGTCTGCCTCCTTAGCTGCTCCAATCCTGATCGCCTGACAGCTTGGTTATCACCTCCACCTCCTCCACCACCACCACAACCAAATCCCCCTCTCCTCCTCCTCCTCCTCTCACTCCCCCTCCTCTCTCTCTCCGTCTCTCCATGTGTCCTGCCACCTTCCTCCCTCCATTTCCTCCACCCCCCCTGCCTGTGCTGTGCTGTGCTGTAGTGACAGGGCAGGATGATAAAGGGTCTCCCAGCATGGTGGCGTGATGCCTGAACACTAAGTTAACATCTGTGCAGAAGAGGAGGGAGCATGTCTCTGCAGTACATTTAAAAACACACATTTGCAGCGTGCATGCACTATACGATGATTTTCTCAATGTTTGCATTCAGCCAAAGTCTCGTAGCTTTGACAACGTGAAGTCCAACCCATCAATCAGCTGCAGAGAGGGTGTTCACCACAGATGACAAGGAGATGGAGAGGATCTCTGGCATGCTGCTGCTCCTTCAGCATTTATATATGTGCTCCTGAGGGGATAATTTATGGTCCAATAAGACCCTGGGCGTTTGCAGTTCAACAACTAACTAATCCATATATTAAAGTAGGCCCTGAGAGCATAAAACAAATGGCACAAGGTCTCTTTCTCTTTGTGTGACCTTTGTTTTTCATCACATTTCCTTCATCCTCTCAGCCGCAGATATCAAGAGAGAGAACTGTCAAAACAAGAAAAGTGGTGTGCAGGAGCCATTATGTGTGTGTGTGTGTGGTGTATGTGTGCGAGTGTGTTTGCCAGTTGCAAGGGACAACCAAAAACTATTCACTGAAACAGCTGGATGAAGATAACACAGCAGTGCCTTTTCTCTAGATTCTCTCCCTCATATTATACCCATTCCCTCTACACACACTCGCATACACACACACTCACGCACATGCGCGCACGCACGCACACAAACACACACACACATCAGTTCTTGAAGAAAAACAGCTGAATACTGAGCAAGTAATTGATGGGGAAACTGAGTCAGTGCAATCAACTGGATCAACTACAGATTATAATCAAGTACTTTATGCACTCATAAAAGTCAAAACATCAATAAATGCTTAATCCTGTGGCCTTTCAGCCATGCATACTTTTTAAAGCAGCACTATCAATCCTAAAATATTATTTTTTACCCTCGTTTTGACATAAATTACAATAAAACATGTTTTTAGTGGTTAATTTCACACAAAGAGGCAACAAATCCATGAAGTTAGTTACTCTCATCCTTAACTAGATAAGAAAGCTTTTAAACGAAGCCAGTAACTTTGCTGGAGCCCCCCGTTAAAGAATACAGCACAAAAATACGGACTTTACCACTGAATCACTGTTGCACGCTGCGTATCTTTACTCACCTAAAGCAAGATGTTCTTCACGCGCAGCCCGCACAGAAATATTTCCTGAAACACCAAATGTATCCGTGAAACAAACTTTTCTTTAAAAAAAAAAACAAGCCAAAAGCCTGCCAGCCAAAAGATGTCCTCCGGTTTTCTCTCCGCAGTTACCGTCTGCTCCCTCTCCTTAACCCGCTCAAGTCCACCACAGGTCGGGAGACCCGCTGCTGCTCCGCCGCTGCTGCCCGGGCTGAGTGTGTTCGGTACTTTGATGCGCAGAGCCCGGTCTGCTGCTTTGCGGGGCGGGCTGACTCTCTGCTCCACTACAGCGAGCCTCAGGACCGGGGAAGGAAGGGCAAAGGGGTCCACAAGGGGGGGCTGCGACGACTTAATGGAGCAAATTCTCCAACGCATGTGTGCGTATTGAATACAGTGCAGTTACTCTTTTCATCCTGCTTGCGGTTTTACGCCTCATATCACGGCAATTTGAGCCCTTTTTTTGTGGTTTTATATTCTGATTTATTTCTTTAGCCTCGAGCTACAACTTGAAGTTTTGTAAATAGGGTAGAGAATGCCAGAGCCTTTACAAGGTCTGGTCATTAGACATTTGGGAGAGGTGAACTTAAGGTGAGAAGAGTATTTTATTGTAACTTGTAACTGTCAACAGGAGAAAACAACCAGAGGAGGAACAGAAGATTACTTCAGGGCAGAGCTGACTTTCACTGTTATTGGCTGGTGATGAATTTAACAAGTTGCTCCTTTTAGGTCTGATAGGGGCACTGATCAGCAAATTGTCACATCTTTTGGTGTAACATCATCTGTGTTTGACAGTGCTTTGTTGTGAGAATATTAGTCTTTTAAATGCCTCCCATGGTGGTTTATAGTTTTGTTTGTATTAATGTCTTCTCTGTTGTTTTTCAGAACAATATAAAATCAATTCCCAAAATCAAGTAAACAATCTTCTAGTGTGTTTGCGTTTATGGCTTACATTAGTGGTTTTCAATCCATTTGGCTTGTGACATTAAAACAAATCAATATCTTACAACCACTGGTCACAAATTTGATCTTACTGTTTACATAAGTTTGGAGCAGTTTGAAAGCAGAGTGAGATTTTATTCCCAGAGTGTTTCATTGAAAGAATAAAAAAGGGGGAAAGTATCAGCATTTCATGGGAGAAGAGAGACAAAATATCTACCTGATTTGATTGAACAGAAATATATATTTTCTTTTTCTTTTTTATTGGCTTTTTAAAGTTATTGTGAGACTCTCTCATATCTTGAGTCTTTCAAGGGGTTTGACATTACTTTCTTAGATTTCTGCTGATCCATATAGTGCACATTATGAAACAGACATTCTTATGGAGTGTATTTTTATGGACTGAAGATCTCAAATTTCACCTTAAAGACCTGAACCAAAAGCACTGAAAAACGCTTGTGTCTTGGTGTGTTCTTCAAATTAGCTCTGGTGCTTCATGCAGTCACATTTAAGGCTCTTAATACTTGGTGCTTTCTAGAGTACCAGCCTGTTTCCACCAGTTTTGAGTGCAACCTCTGGTAATCCAGGATACATCATCAATAATGAACAACCTGTAAAATTTGACAGATTCTGGATTCAGGACTTATTTATTTTTAGGTGTAAAAATAAGGTGCACAAACCACTACAGAACCTGTTCTGTGCTTGCAGAAAAGGACTGTTAAAGTCTCCTCATAACAAGAAGGACCTGAGTCCAAATCTCAACCGTCTCTTCACTTGTGTGGAGGTTGCATGACATTTCTGCATCAACCTGGGGCACCTTTGTTGTCCCCACACTGTCCAAACATATGCAAATCTACTCATCTGAATACTTCAGAGCAGAATTTGAAGGATGTATTGAATATATATTGAAGGACAAAGAGATAAAGCTGACATAAAGAATAAATCATCCCTAATATTTCTCTATGGTGATGGATTATTTTTTCACAACTACAACATCCAATAAAGCAACACCTGGTTGCAGGTGAGTTTCTTATCACATCTATCCTGCTTTGAACTCTCAGGTTAAGAGATTCCCACCCACCACCTTCTGTCTGCTCAGCCACCCTGGAAACACAATATGGGGTCTTCTCTTCTAACCACAAAAGACCGCCACCTGCCTGATTCATCCATGAAAGAGGAGCCAAGCAAATGCCTCAATTACCTAATTTGTCTGAGGAATGTATGGATTGATTCCCACAAGGTCTTCAAAAAGACAAAAAATCCCTGTCACTTCAAAATGAGCAGCTGCAGCATTAATTCACACAGAGTTACCTGAGCATCCTGATACTCTGCAGGTGTGACAGTTTGGTAAGTCGTGATAAATAAATGTATAAGTCTAGTCAGTTTTCTACAATTTGGACTTTTGGTTCAAAGCTGGAAAGGGTAAAAAAATAGAAAAGATAAAAGATAACTCAATTGTTCTTACTGTACAGTTTCACTTTTTACTGGCTTTGGGATTTTTGTTTTTCTATAAAGCAGAATAATATCTTGACATATTTCTGACTAATATAAATCACTCTATTAGTTTAGAGAAAAGAGGCTGTGTGCTGTTGGCTGATGCACCAGTGGCTCTGTTTATGAATTTCAGTGTCACTGATTTGAATCTTTCTGGGGACATTTTCTCCTCATTTCCCGTCATCTCACTTTGTTGACTGACTTGCAAAGCCATAAAAGGCCTCAAAAACACTTGAGAAAATGACAAGAATTTCAGAGAAAATGATCAAATAGATTCTCATTGATTTACTTTGCTCCTTTTAAAAAATATTTTACAACACAGTATGACTTTAATAAGATAATTAAAAGAGGAGTGCAGGATTACATTTTTTATCACATCTGATATCAATCATCCACACTACCAAATTAAACTGTAAACAGCTCAAATATGAAGTATTTGTTATAATTTCACACCAAGTGCCGCAGCCTCCAACAGCATCCCCCTCTGTCTTTGATGTTGGTCCTGCCCGAGGAGAAGGATATTCAGGAGCCTTGTCACTGCTGAACTCCACCTGACCTCTCCTCCTCTGTGTACAACACACCAATTTATTTCTTGCACTAGTGCCAATTGCATAACCCTCACCTCTCCTCATCCTGTGTCCCTCCTGATGCCAACCACCTCTGCTCCTTTTCTCCTCTCTGATCCCAAATAATCTTCATCTCCTGTTGTTTCAGGCACTGAATATGAGCTCTGTGTCTTTCTTCTCCTCCTTATTCACCCCCTCCACCAATTCACCACCACAGCCCTTCTCCTCTCAACCTCCTTTCTCCTTTAAATCGGCTCCATGCTTCATTTCAACTTCAGGCTCTGGCAGCAGGCAATGCTAATATGATTTCCAGCTGAAATGAAACGTGCAAATGTGCTGCAGCTTCTCCTTATCCCCAGTGGGTTTCTGTTGGAGTCTGCTTCATTAGGCTGGGTCGGCTCGCGCTGCACGTGATTAAAGTTGAATGTTTTCTGGGCTCCATGTTTAGGGGTAGAGCATCATTTGTTTTTCCAGCATCACAAAGCTTTGTTAGTTTATGGTTTTCTTACACAATATGCAAAGCATGTGTGTGTGTGTGTGTTTACTGTTACAACTGTGTGTCTGCTTGTGTGGAGCTGCAAGAACTTAAGTGTCCAAAAAACGTTCTTGCACTCAGCAGCTCGTGGACTTTGCACAAGACAAGCTTGTTTATTTCATAATCAGTGAAGGGAGAATATTCTTCAAAATATCAGAGAAAAGTCACCATGAGATCATACTTTTTACTTTTTTTTTGAGATATGATTTTTTTGGATAGTATTAATATTTAAAGGATAAATCCCAATAACTTCAGTGATCTCCTGACTTTGTGCCACCAGCTGATTTATTTTTGTGGTTTTGAGTGAAATATCTCGGCAAATATTTCTTTAATTTTCATATAATTTGATACAGATGTTCAACAGAGGATGAATTATAATATCTTTAGTGGTTCATAGATTTTCTATGGTCCTCATCACATCTTTCTTTGTTTTATTTCTAATCAAACATTCATAAAACAGATTCAATTACTGTCTGTCCCAGCTGTACTTTGGGTTTATGGCTTTTCAGCAAATTGTTTTCATGCTAGGTCTAAGATGAGATTATAAAATTACAAACAATAGACCTTAAAAAATAAACATTATGCATGTTTCAATTGTCACTGTGAGCATATTAGTATGTTGATCTTAGCATTTAGCTCACAGCACCACTGTGCATAAGTACAGCCTCTGAAACATGTTCTCACACCTCGTCAATAAACCACCACTTTTGTCCCGTCTTTTAACATCTGATACAGGCGCACAAGGTGTTTGAGCATCTGTATCTGATGTACAAAGGCTTTCTCCAACAAAGCCTTTTGAAACAAGTGGTTTACTTTGCAAAAAAAGGTGTGGTTTGGTTAGGTTTAGGCAAAAAAAGTGCTTGTATTTAAATAAAATATCTTTGGGAAAAGATTGTTCAGTACATCTGATACAGATGCTTTATGGAAACTTCTGCAACTTTATGTTATAGTAAGAAGCATGACAAAGTGTCAGTATTTCACACACTTGGAACAAGGGTTCAGTCTTGTTGAGACCAAGCACATGTTACATGTTCGGGTAGATGTTAAAATGTTTCCTTACATTGATTAGAAACAGCATGTTAAGGTTTCTTACCATCATTATGTAACAGACTCCTTGCGGAGTCAAACATTTGTATCATGATCTCCACTGTGTTTGCTCCTCATTACTGGGCTGTAATAGTATGTATTACACTGTATATAGATATGCTTTGTTAGTGAAGTACATATATGCCTCAGCAGCAGCTCTGATACTGTGAGAACAGGCACGGGGCTCCCAGAGGGGGGATTCAGACAACCAACTCAACTGACTCATCTCACACACATTACAGTTTGGTGTAAGAGCTTCATAAAACACGATGAAACAGATTAATGAAGAATTCATCACGCTCATGCTTCAGCAGAAATAATACACTGCGAGCCTTTGTTTCCGATTCGCTTTGGTCTGTCCGTGTGAAGGCTGAAAGCTCAGATCATATGACTCACACATGCTCTGTCCCCCCAGGGTCTTCATCCAGATACCTGACCAGAGTCCGACCCTCAGCCTCAACATGAGTCAGAGCTATCAGAGTGCCTCCAGCAGGTCCTCCAGTGCATTATCGCATGTTCTTGTTTTCTTGGGTTTCTACATAAAGTACCCTTTACTTGCCCAACATTTGTGTTTAATGACTCATGAATTGTTTATGCCTCATTTGCCAAATGGATGAATTTTAGCTGTTCAATAAACAATGAAGCTCAGAGTGCATCTAGGATGAACCTGCCAAACAAAACAACCATGTGGGACTTTGAATAATGCCATTATCTTTGTTTTGGCCCCTTAAATATTCATCCCGTACTCTGACATCTCTGTCATGTTCCCAATTAGAGCTCTCCAATCCCAGAGCTGCATGTCCAGCACTCTGTGGAGAGCTATTTACATATTTCCATAATGGTCAAATCAGGAGAGTGCAGCGTAGCATGAAACGCCTCAGATTCCAGCTCTGGTCTGAGCCTGCGAGCTCATCCAATATTGAATTCTTTGTCTACGAGCAGAGTCAGTGTGGCTTGGAAGCAGAAGAACTGGGGCAGAAAACAGCTTCAACTCTGTTTTGATACTGCCGTCTGTTCAGAGCCTCTCATCCCTTCGCTGTCAAGGTTGGTCGTGTAAAACAATCTGACGGCTCAGTTTCTGTCTAATTTAGGGAAAAACTTTGCCGTTGTTGCTGCTGCTGTAGTCGGGGTCGTGGCAGCGCAAAGGCACTCAAATCACTGAAGTTGATTATTTAATACAGCTATATCCTACACATGCTCATTAGGAGTATCTCTGTGCAACAAAAATAACCACACGGATAATTTATTCAGTCGCCAGCCACCACTTTGATCTTCCTTTTATTTCCTCGTCCTGATGCACTTTCATACATTTTAATTACTGTCCCATATGCTCATCCACGCGGTTTGAGCACTGATGAGCACTGTAACTGAACTCTGACCCAACCATAACCCCCGCATTCATGAAATAATATCATTAATACTCATAAAAGATAGAAATGTGGCACAACATGCCTCAGGAATGACAATATGAACTCATTAAATTGCTCTGAACATAAAACAAGACTTTTTCCTTTCATCAGTATGAAATAAGACAATGCTTGAAAATGGTTATGCAACGTGTTCTTACATCTTTTCGGTCTGTATCCTTTAAAACAAAACATTTTTATCCATGGTTATAAAAGCTCAAGAGACATCTGAAAATGCTGCATTTCAAATTAAATACAACCTTGTAGTCTTTTTTCAGCTTCAACTTGCGGGTTGAACAAGTCTTATTTTAAGATAAACACAAATCTTTTTCTAAATTGAAGATTTGTTCAGATTTGACTTTAATATTTTATAGATTCTAATATTTCCCTGAAAATCCCTGCAGCATAAAATTCATTTCAAAACAGACAGAAAACAAGAGTGTGCACTGGCTTTCTTTTTTTATAAAGAAGCCCAATCTTAAGCCATGCATTTTTAAAAACATTGCTGATGTATTGTACATTGCAGAGGTCTGTTTTGTAGTTTGGTGTTGCATTTTTCTGGTTGGCTGAACATTAATGATGTGACTTAATGTTGACATTTGAGGTTTTAGCTACAGTGTAATGTAGTCTGATGGAGGGAAAAAATACAGCAGTATAAAAACATCAAGTTTTTGCTTTGAATGATCAACACACAGGGAGCTCTTTCTTCAGTTACAGTGTTGCAGTCTCCAGGAGCTCACAGAATATCACAGATCATTTGACTGTAAGTCTTTCTTCATGTGATCCCTGCATCAAAACCATCCCCATCCTGCACCTCCGTGTGATGTGAGCACACTGTAATCAGCAGAGCGGATTTCCAGTCCAACCAGATTAAAGCTAACTACCTCCAGTAGCTTCTCAAGGCTGCTTCTCAGCCTCAATCTCAAGACTCAGGATTTTTTTTTTCTCACTGAGCTGAAAATGGGATGCCAAGAGCAATCCTCTCTGGATTATTTAAACAGCCACTTCAAAGGGGAGCAATTATAATCCTACATTATTGATATGGGAAAAAACCAGTGAGTAAATGTCACTGGAAACAGAGTGTGAGCTCAGGATAAGTGCTTTTAGGTTTGAGGTTTAATTTCTTTATGAGACATAAGGAGGTTGAGTGGAATTAATCTCACACCCTGTTAATATACACAACAATACACATAACCACAACAGACCCAAGAGATGCCTATTTGCAGACACATTATCAAATACTCTCACTTTGTCTTGTTTTTTTTTAAACAACATGCAAAAGCTACTTGAAACCAGTTCAAACTCACAAATTTAATCACTGAAGTTATTGTTTCCTTCATATTTTTCATAAAATCAAACCATTCATACTACATAGTAAGCGTACTGACCCAGATTGGAGCTTGCATGTCTGTGTGTGTGTCTGTGTTTGTAGTTAGTTAGTTAGTTAGTAGTAAGTGGCATCAAATTGTGTCGCACGTGTCCCAGAGAACTCACTGCAGATGGTTTTTTAGTCAGGCAGAGGCTGCAGGCGGCACGCTGTCATGTTGTGTAAATCTGTGCTGTAGCAAAAACACTCCGTCCCTGCAGGTCAATGATGAGATTACTGCACATTTAAGAAACGATGAGAACACTGAAAGCTAAAATTATGTAACACTCAGTGAAGCGGTTGTGATTTTACATCCCGCAATCTTTGTAATAAAATTTCTGTACATGGCCATCAGCACTGCATGAATAATAACATTTTGTGCCTCACTGACCTTCAGAGTTTACTGACCTTTAAAATGTCTGAATCAGGACCAAATTCATTTGGCTTCAGACCTTTAACTCCTCTTTCAACCTATTCCAATTAAAAATCCATTATGCATTTGTATATGGTAAACAGAATACATTAATTTTTTGACTCATTTTAATTGCAAATGCAGTCACAGTAAATGAGCCTGGATGTGTTGAAGGTTGGACAGTGACATGTTGATGGTGAGTGACTTATTGCTCAAGCTACCGGCGCATTTCTAATATCAAAACAGGTCAAGGACATGGCTACAGGACACCTCAGCTCTTAAATCTCCACCTTTTCACAGCGACACGTGTGAGAGCATGGAGACACAAAGGGCTAAGAAAAGAGTTTGTGCCTCTCCTCATTCACACCACATGCAAAAAAAAAATAAATCTAACAAAACTTCACAAAACATTTCCCTTTAATCAAGCAAACATGCAGACAGATGAGAGGTCTTGGTTTAAAACAGCAGCTGTGGAAATGTTTGTCTTGGCTGAGGTGACTCAAACAGTGTGACTGTCTCTGGACACTCAGCAGATGTGTGTGAACACACACACAGACACTCATTTAAAGTGTCCTCCCAAGTAATGCTACACTATGTCTTGACTGGAGACATAAATGTTGTTGCAGGGTCCTTGAACTCAGAATGAGTCATGGGCGGCTTCACTGTCACAGTAAAGGAATGTGTAGTGTGTGTGTGCGGGTGTGTGTGTGTGTGTTTGTGTGTGTGTGTAAGGACATGGTAGGAAGAAGCCTCTCTCCTTAGCAAGAAATGCAATAAATTTACTAGGCCTTAGTCTGGCCTTGACCTTTGACCTGTTTATAATATTATTTTTCTGCCAGTTGTGAGTTAAGTTATATTATGTTTTAACAAAATTAAAGAAAATTACCAATGAGATCATTAAGGTCTGACACACAAACAACAGCTTTTCTGGATTGAACAGAAAGTTTTGAACAACAAGTCTGAAAGGAAAGTTTGGTGTAATTATTGTGTGTGTGGAGATGTTTAAACATCACACCCATAAACTATTTACATTCCTAACAATTATGCTCCTTCTGTTGTATTCTTCTTTGAGTCTTTGCTGGTACTTAGCAACTTAGAAAAGAAAAATGACTAAATCTTCACATTCAAACAAACAAACATGTTGTCTACATCCATGTTGGCAGCTCTGTGCAGCTGTGTTTAGACACACCCAAGCTTTGAGCTGAATGCTAACATCAGCATGCTAACATACTCCCAATACTCCAAACATGTTGATGTGCAAATAGTTTACCAAGATCACCATCTTCTTTTAGCATGATAACATGAGAGAGTTTGCTAATTAACACCAGACACAGGGTACAGGTGAGGCTGATGGGACTGTCATTTATTTTGCACATATTTTGTCATAAAACAATATTTGGGAGATTTGAATTTTGATTTGATGGAGTGTGGTGAAAAGTCAGAGGATCATCAAAATGATGATAAATAATCCCAAAGAAAATGTGGATGTCTTAAGCAAATATCATGGCAATCCATCTAAAAAGCCGTTGATTAATTGTTGATTTGATGACATACTTGGTGCCAGTCTATGTGGTCGATGTTGAGATATTTCAGACAATAAATAAAAACATTGAAAAACTGGAGGTGCTAAAGGAAAGGTCTGGGAATCACCAAATTAGAGGACTGCACAAAATATCTGCACAAAATGTAGTTGTAACTCTTTAGATAGTTGTCAAGATATTTCAGTGTGAACTGAGATGTCCATCAATACAAACACACTACTGTCATCGCTAAAGAGGTCTTTACTCGATACTTGACATTAAATAAGTCAGGAGTCAGAAGATGGCTTGAAAGAGATCCAGGAGGAGACATCCATCCTTGAACTTCAGAAGACTGTTGCATGTATTTGAAAGCTCAGAGAAGCTCACAAGCTGACTTTAGAGCTAAGATTATTTTGTCACATTTGTAAAACATTACTAATGTCATCCTCTCCAGGTCTTCATTTGGGTTTAGAGCAGGAGAATTCAAAAAGCAGCGTGAAAGGAGTCAGAAGAGACTTAGCGCTGCTTTTCACAACAGGAAGTAAGAGGTATCCTACATGTGAGAGGTAGAGAAAAGGCCAGAGGAGAGAGGGATGACAGAGGAGGAGAGGAAAGCAGGTACACTGCACTAATGTGGGGAGACAGGGCCAGTCTGGGGAGCATCTGTTTTTAGAGTCACTAAACCCTGCTCTCCATCCATCCTGTTCCTCCTGACCCCCTCTGCTTTTTTCTTTTTTTTTTACCACTGCATCTCTTTTACTTTGTGTTTTTTGTGTCCACTGTGTGCTCTAAACAGCCCGTGTTTTTCCATCAGAAAGCAAAAACCAGGAGCTTCTCCCGGAGGACGAGGATAACGGCGAGCGGAGACAGCAAGGCTGCAGTTATTTTTCGACAGCCCAGGGTCAGTCAGGGCTGCTCTATTTGATAGCACAAGGCTATAAAAATGTTGAAGTGTTATTACAGTGGAGGCCTGAGAAATAATTCAAAGCATGTGTGTGTGTGTGTGTGTGTGTGTGTGTGTGTGGGTGTGCGTGCGTGTGTGTGTGTGTTACATAAGAGATTAGCATGTGAGGGTCTGGATGCAGAAACAAGAAATGTGAGGAGGTTTTAGTCTTTGGTTTATTCCTCCTTGTGGTTCAAAAAGCAGGAAATCTGGAGATGTTTTAAGGTTAATTATCCTCTATTAAAGTACAATCATTCCATAATTTAGGAATTATTTCATGGCTGTTGGAAATCTGCCACTTGAACTATGCTCTTTGTAAAAAAAAAAAGGAAAAAGTTCATGTTTCTTCATACTTCTTCAGTGAAAAAGTGTAGTGCTCCTCCCACGTCCTTCACTGAACTCCACAACTATTTTCCTTCTGTTTGTCCAGGACTTGAAGGCTCCGAGTGTTCTCTCTGCAAAACTACATTGTTTCATCTTTATAGTTCTTCATATTTCACTCAAAGACGGAGAGAGAGAAAAAGCCTGGGAGCGTATTAAGAACACACTCATGTTGTTACTGAGGCCCCTGGGTCGACCCTGAGCTCATAACAAACACTAAACTGCAACACCATTAAAACTTACATCAGCCATGATCAGGAAGGAAGGAAAGAGAAGAAAAAGTCTCTCCGGTGCTGTAAAGCCGAGTGCTGCACTAATATTAACCCGGGAGACTGTCTGACCTTCACTTTCAGCACAAAAAAAAAAAAAAAGATAACCAGCGGTTACAAGCAGAATCATACCTCAGAGGAAAGAAAACCCCCACATTTTTGGCACATGCAGTTGTTCTTCCTGTTTGCATATTTCTCTTCAAACCCTCCTCTAAAGTCTTACATTAGCAAGCTGATAGCTTTTTGCCCCTCCCATAAAAATTAATTGATCTCAAAGTATGAGTATGAGTATGATGCGTGTGCCCATTAGCCAGTTCACTGACCGCATCATGGGTTATCCGATCAGATATTGATGATAATGGTGCAATAATGGTGGGGTGAGGTGGGGGGGTTCAACTGCTGCAATGCAGATCCAATAGGAATATATTCATCACTGAGCCCGAGGTGAAGGTAACAAGTGGATTCACAGACTGTCTCACTCACTCTCACACACCCAGAGTCATTAATTGTTCCCTGCTGACTGGACACCTGGTACTGTTGTTGCTCTTAATCAATCACCAAGGCGGTAATACCTCCGCAGATCTCTTTATATACTATACTGCAGTTGTGTGTGCTTTTTGTCGGTGTATCATTATATGTTGGGTTGGTGCTATGCTGTTGTGTTTCACATGTGTGTCTGTGTATGTGTGTGTGTGTGTATGTGTGTGTCTAACTGGGTCAAACCCCTCTGTTGCCTCTCAGATAGTCCAAAGGGAGATAAACACAGAGAGATGAGCTTTAATCCAGGATTGGAGCTGGATCCTCTAACACAGTTAAACACACACACTCATTAAATCTCCTAACTGTAAACCGAACCCTAAAACTAACTCTAACCCCGTCACTGTCTCATCCCTTCACATTCATGCATCATCTCACACACTATTGTATGGTCTCTCTCGTTTTCTGTCCTACAAACACACACTGATGCACAAACACATACATAGGAACACATACATTCACAGTCAGTCAGTGAGCCAGAGTATTAAAACTAATATCTCAGTTTTATCTGTACCCTGCTGCCTGTATTCTGAACTCAGTGTTTGGTCTGTGATCACACATACACACATCGAATCACAGATTGTGTTGTACATAAATTTAAAGTGTGTGTGTGTGTGTGTGTGTGTGTGTGTGAGTGTGTGTCGACTGAAGTTACAGCTACTTTCCTTGAGTTTGAGCTCATATGTTTTCCTATCTACTGTGGCATCATGGTAGCAGCAGAACTTGTTATTTAATAAATTTGTACCTCAAACAAGGTTATTTTGTCCCCTATTTAAAAGTAAATAAAAACTTGGGAGTCAGAGCAAATGTGGTACTCTCTCACTGTTAGAGCAGCATGCCCTCTACTCACCATCAGTGTTGTGCAAAAGTGCAAAAGTGCAGTTTTTTTCCAGTGAAGTAATTTGACAGTGTATTGACACATAGACGTCTCTGGCAACATGTGCTTCCAATAAATGAGGCAACAAAATAATGGAAGGAGGTGGGAAATGGTGTAAGTCAGCAGAAATGAGACACACATGCATTTGTCTACACATGCATGAGCACACACACATAGAGAGACACAGACACACTATGTCTGACTTCTCCATCCACCCTAAGCAAGAATGACACTGAAATACAGACAAGTGTTCTCGTCGCTGAAGCCTGAAATTGCCTTTCCTTCCTGCCGTTGATTGTGTTTCACACTCAGTGAAACAAGAGCTGGGACCCCATGACAGTTTCAATGTGTGTGTGCGTGTGTCTAGTCTCATTCATTTTTGCTACGCTCACACCAATTTGAGAGAGATTTGATATTCTGCTCGCGAGATTGAATTTATGCATGGAAGGTACACACTGTTCAACAAGAGAGCTTTCCGGTCAGTTAACCGGCAACCAATCTAACGTCTCCTCCAGATGCGAGGCGGGACTGTGGCTGTGCAAAGCTGCAAATAAGGTTAAACTTTATTGCAAATTAATTTATCCGCTACACCGTTTCCTTACTAACAATCTTGTCTCCTCTCAGTGAGGGATTTTTCTCACCTCTCGTTCTCTGTTACTTCTATTTTGAATGAGCCAAAAACTATTAAAAGAAAATTCTTAAACTTTGTAAAGGAAAAATGAATCATTCTTTTACAGCCCTCTTGATCTGCCAAAGTCTGACTAATGACTTTGAAAGTTATTATTTAGCAAATGTTGCTGAGTCAGTTCACTAACTCTTCTATACTTGAGCTTTACTTGAACTCTGGTAACTGCTTTCATTTACTCAAGTAATGTACTAAAGTTATGTACTTTGAGTATTTTGATTTATTGCTTTTTTACACTGAAGTATTGTATTTTTATAGCTATATACTTAAACCATATATAAATTATATCATCATTATGTCCTTTAAAAAAATAGGCTATTCATTTGAAAGTGGCCATTCTGCATTGTGAGTACTTACATTTTTGACAGTTTAAGCACATTTTGGCAATAATATTTATGTACTTAGGTAGAGTTTTGAAAAAGAGGCTTCTGGTTTGATTCTGAGTCTGACTGAAGTTTAAACATGTGTAAACGATAAGCTGCATGTTTTCTCTAATGTTAACCATCTTTGAAATATTAATCATACCAGAGTATTTTTACACACGTACAAAACATTTTCTGCAGAGAAACTTTAAAGTAGTGTTTAATGTTTGCAGCGCCACTGGGGAATTTTCTTTGCAAGCAGGAAGGTTGGAGGTCATGTTGAACCTCACTTTTCAGACTTTTGTTCAGTGACTCATTCATCAAGTCGGGTGCCAGCTGATATGAAGAATTGATGCCAGGTTTTCAGCCTGCAGACTCGCCTATTTTTGCCAGATGGGGTCATGTTTGCCCTACTGGACAGTACAACCAGAGAGTCAGACAATCAAAGGAAATGAACTCAGGCTTATCTGCCACAATCTGAATTGTCCTCATGTAAAAACATACAAACCTTCAGCTGTCCACTCAGGTTGAAGCAAAAACTTTCATTATTTATTGAGGCAGTTTGACCCCAGTCTGTGTCACAACCCGCCTGGCATCCAACACATTAAACACACAGAGGTAATCCTGCTCCTTCAGGCCAGATGTCGACCAGCCCCAGCAGGCGGTGAAAGCTTTACTGGCTTCTGGACTAGAAAAACTCTCAGATAATACACACACACACACACACACACACACACACATACTATATGAAACACAATTAGATTACTTACATCTGCGATTGTTTCATCTCCTTCAGATTATCTCCACAGCTGTTTGATTTCAGACACCAGGCAAAATAATGATTGAATGTGTAAAGGCAGGTTAGAGTTAGATGAGCTGAAATACTGAAATAAAAGAAAAACTTTGTATTTATGGAGTTTAGCAGAGTTTGTTCTGGAAGAGACTGAATTTATAGAGATGTGAGGATTTTCCATAAGCAGACTGTCTGTGACCCCCAGTGGTAAACAGCAGAAGTACATTATTTAAAAGAAATGATCACTAGGTGGCGCCACAGGTGAGACAATGAAATTTGTCAGAGTGTAAGATCATAGTCCAAAGGGTAAGTCAGTGCATTGCCCTGGGCAAAACACACACTCACCACCCACACGCAGATACAGAGGAACAAACTAATTAATGCAGCTCACATGATGAACATATAACCACAACATGCAGCTCTGCAGGCTCCCAGTTTAAAACCAGTGCTCTCTTCTTTCAGACCAGTTTCAAACATCAAAGGCAAACGAGAAATACGCGCTCAGCTCTAGGGAGTTTACATGCTTAGAGATCCAAAGGTCAAAGATCAGACGTTTGTCTCTGCTTCTTTAGGGTATTTGTGTCAACAGCCTGCTCGTCTGTTTAAACCCTCTTCACATTTACAAAGCAACACAGCAGCTGAGCAGCAGCCTGTATTTGTCTAAATCTGTTTGAATGTTACATAACAAGGAGAAGAGGGACAAAATGACACGTAAGAGCCAGTTTTTTGACCCTGTTCTTCTGTGACTGTGGCTATCAAGTTGATCTTTCAGGTGACGTGTCGCAAGACCACAATCACCTGGGTGTGTCTGTGTCCTCGGCTGGTGGCTACAGCTCTAATTTCCTTCTCCTGTTACTTCCTCCACTCCTACTGTGTGCACAGAAAACCACAGGGTGTCTTTTAATGCACTTTTGAAAGAGCTGACTCTGTATTGATTTTTGTTGGCTGTTGTCAGGAAAAATCTGACAAAAAAATTGGCTGCGGTTTATTCAGCTGAGCTTACCTGTCAACATAGCGAGTAAGCTCTAAATGCTGGTTTTCTGCAAAAGGAGTTTTCTGTAATTCACCCAGATTATAAAGTTATTATACTGCACAAGTATCTGCAGATGGCAGCGTGTTATAGTTTGACGGGCACGTTTCATGTCTGAAGAAGCAGTGACAGACAGAGAGTAAGCCTGCGTGGTCGGATTGAGTGGAGGGAAGCAGATAAAGAGCTGATTGATAAGTGAGTGTGGTGTGTGTGTGTGTGTGACAGTGGAGACGCGTGGCTTTTCTGGCGTCAAACCGGTCAGGGAGGAGGAGGAGGAAGAGCTGCTTGTTATCATGAACCAGTCACAGTGTTTGTTTAGTGGAAGAAAAGTGCAGCGTGGCACACTTCCCTTTGTCTGTTCAATTGACAGTCCTTCGATAACTGTGACGTCCACAAAAGTATCGCAGTGTGGAAACAACATTATGTGTTTCATTGCCAACTGTGCAAGGGCTGCACAAAATTTTACAGACTCAATGGATAAAACATTTGGTTTCTCTTAGGCCTACTTGTTAATCTGTTTTTTTGGATGTGAGACCACAGTTGAAGGACTTTAAGAGGACTCTGTGTCACACTCGTCCCAGCAGAATTAGCTGAACTTCACTGAGGCACTAGATCCTCTTAATGCAGCCGGACTGTCAAAACTCCCCCTGTAATGCCACATTTCTGAACATCACAAGGGCAGCAAAGATTGGAGATGTCGGATGGAGGTTTGATTGTTGGATGGAAGGGAAAGAAAAAGTTTAAAAATGAACCTTATACATCAAACCTTGACGTGAACTCAGTATGTGTTGTGATTACAAAGCACTGATTGTTGCACAATAATGGAAAGACAGTAATGTTAAAGCTATTTGTCCCTAAACCAGTTTCAATGAGTCACACTGACTTGGTCCTTTAATCTCATCTGTGACCTTTTTCACTCGTGTGATTGTAGTTTCAGTATGAGGACACGTGCTTTGCAGGGTGTGTCTCTCCGTTGTTGTTTTTTTATCAAACCCTCTGCGACAGGCACAAAAGAACCGCCGGCACTCAGGTCTAAATGAGAATTTGGAACAACGAACAAACAAGACAAAGAAGAGGAGAGATAATAGAGCCGGCAGGAACAAAAAGACGAAACAAGAGGAGTAAAGAACCATCAACCACACCAACATGATTCCTCCACCTCCCTGCTCTTTCTCTTTCTACTCTGTCTCACTGCAGGTTACCTTGATATGTGATCGATGTCTGCAAGCTAAAATCTATTTTTTATCATCATCTGTCGCTGAGAGCCCTTTCATCTGTCTCTCTTGGGATTGTTATACTTTAATTTATATACAGCTTGGGTTCAGTAGGGAGAAATAAGATCTGTGGAAATCATCATTTGTCTGAGATGTAAATCTGGTCCAGGAATAGAGCAGATGTTTCAATTTCAGATTAGGTCACCTGACAGGTTTTTTTCTTTGAGATGAAGTGCTTCAAAAACAGCACAGGCAGATAAATGGTAGTCAGTGTCTGAGCACGGTTCAGCACTTGAAAGATGTTTCCTTTGGTTGCACTGTCACTGTCTGTTGTTCAGCCTGCTTGCAGTTTTTAGCCTACAGCGATGTTCACTTTAATACACTGGCCTCCTAAATAGACTTTATACTGTTAGTTTTTGCAGATGTTATTTTTAAACAGTTGCAATACACAAGACTATGATATTTTATGCAAGTATAATGACATTAGAGTCGGACTGAATTAAATTGAACCAAACTAAATCATGGGTATTTTTGCCAAAAGATTTATCTTTCAGGCAACTGCAAGGCAGTGATTTTAACAATTTTGGCCTGTGTAGAACCAAATACTATCCACAAGCCCTTGTTACAGGTTGTGCACAAATTTTGACAAGTAATCCTTTTTTTTAAATTATGTTCAGAGTCTAAATAAGTAAAATCACTCTGTTATTCACAGGAAAACAGTGAGTGAGGCTGAGACAATGCCAGCATGTTGACATGGTCACAAAGACAATACTAAAATGCTGATCCTCATCAAATGTAATGTGTGCCGTCAACAAAAGCTTAATTTAACAGGTTAGCATGCTAATATTTGGTAATATTGAACTAATAATGGCACTAAACAAAAAATTAAGTAATAAAACTATTATAACTCACCCTCTGAGAAACATTAACCTTGAACAGTACCTCAACTCAATATACATAATTATAATCTTCTAGTTTGTATATAATGTTAAATCAAATGGCAGCATTTTGTGGTTGATTTGATGGTGCAAACAATCACCACAAATCTCATCAAAGCTGCAGCATTTTATTCAATCTACACATTATTAATGCATGAGTTGAAAATATTCCAAACTATCATTTAAAAGGCAGCAAAGGCTCTTTGTGTTGACCCTGATTAAACCCAGGCTGCATTAAGTGAAAGACAGACCAACCATGACAGTGTGTTAATCACATGTTAAGCTATGTGCACTGCAGGTATCTGGCAGTTCTACAAGTGGCTGTGTTTGTCTGCACGCATGACACAACTGTCCTATTTATGAGGGTTGTGTCAAGCTGTCAGAGATGCATTATAACAACAGAGTCATTGTCTAGAAACTGGGTGTTGCTCTCTCACCCAGAAACAAGAGGTCACATGAATGATGGAAAATGTGTTTATATATTAACTGTGGCATTTCTTAAAGATCAGATGAAAAGGCTCAGATCACAGTAAGAACTGCTCCTCTTTTAAAAAAAAGCTGCATCAGCTGAGGTAACGTTTTCTCATGTTAATGCCTTCTCAGGACACAGCACAGGTACTGCGCATGTGAGTTTTGTCAACAAGACTGTCATTAGACACTGCAGTTGGATCTGAACCAGTCCATCAACCTCGCAGCAACATTTTCCGTACCACTCAGTGCCATGTTGTTTTACAGCCCCCGGGCCATGCTGCAGGAACGCAGGCCTGCCTCCAGCAACAATGCAGATGCCTCCTCCGCTCAACCTCCAGCCAGAAACATACCAGTTTCATCTAGCTGTCTTTGTGAAATGTGAGAGGCAAACTGTAAATAAACACAAGCAATGAAGATCTGAGGAAGGGGTTGAAGTACAAAGTTTATTTGAACAGATGACTGAAATGTGAAGGAAACCACTGCTTTGTTATTCTTGTGTTAATTCAGTAAAATGATTTGATTTGCTGTGTGCGCAAGCATGGTGTAACATGCAAATAGAGATCAAAACTAGTATTTGGACATTACAGTGACAGAAAAGCTGAATAAGCCCTAATAGTAGGTTATAGTTAAGAGGTAAACTGGTGTATTTTTCCTCCCTTTTGTTGCTTATAAATATTAAATTCTGTAGTGCTGGTACAGCCTCTGCATGCTTTTGGCTACCGTGCTCCTATTTATCACATTTTGTGCAACACAGGCAACTTGTAACCCTCCTACTCATCAGCGTGGAGTCTCACAAGTTGAAATCAAACAGCAACATTAACAATAACCAAAACACAATGTACAAAATTACAAAATAAACACTTTTTTTAAAATTGTTTCCCTCTAGTTTTAAAGTAAAATAGGCTCACAAAGCACTTGTTAAACATCAACCTTGGCACTTTTCATTAATATTAAGAAGTTCTCCTTGACTTCAAGAGTAAAAACAGCAGTGTTTAAAAATAATTCATGCATCAAGTGTGATGGAAAGGTCGTTATACGTTGAGTTCGGTCTAATAAGTTTGCATCAAGCAGAGGCAAGGACGCTCTCTGCACACAAAGAGCCGCTGTGTGAAGAACAAACACCGCTCAGAGAGACACTGCAGACAACAATTTTCATTCCAGATGTGGGGAAGCAGAGCTGGAGGTGCAGAGACTGTCATGCTGTAGCCCTTATCCAGTCTGTGTTTCTCTTTCGGCTTCACTGTCCACTAATGATGGCGAGTTTCATTTCGCTGCTCATTAAATGAACATCTTTTCAGCCGGTCCTGCCATCTGACGCTGGTTGGGAGACAGCATCCCCGGGAATGAAATTAAGAGAAATTCAAACTGACCTGTGCTCTACAGATCTGCAAATGAGAGAGACAGAGAGAAAGAGGGGAGAAATAGTCAGGCATTCAGTCAGTGCCAGCAATGCGTCTCCATTGTAGTCTCACTTTTGGGTGTTTTCATTAATCAGCTATAGCATCAGACATGACTATATGTGGCCTGGGGTTTTTTAAAGTTTTTACATATTAGCAACACTGATTTTAAGACACCCAAAAACTTTTAAGTAAAACTTCTACCCTTGTGTCACCTCATCTTATGCTTTGAAATAATGTCAAAGGGCTTTAATGAAGACTTTAAATGCCCAAAGTGTGCAGCTATGTCCTTCTCCTTTCATCTCTTTGATCAGTGCCACTGACTGGAAAGCTCAGCTCCTCAAACCCACCACAGCAGCACATACAGTGTCTCGCACCCCGACATCACAAGCTTATTAGATTTAATCATGTGTGTGATTATGTCAGTGTGCCACAGGATCATCCATGGATGTGTGGGAACTCTGTCACCTTTAAATGCATATATACATACATAAACTTGACTTCTATTTTGACAATCAGTAATAAATCATATAACCCCTGTCTGAGTCGGAGAGCATGAGAAAATAATTGGGAGCATGAAAGTGTCTTGTGCTGTGAATCTCTGGGGAAGCCTCTAACTCTTCTTCTGCAGTAAGGTCAGACTTGTCATAAGACAAGTGTTTAATTAACGCTGCCCTCTGACAGGAAAACAACAGCTTTGAGACACTGGTAAGGAAATAAACAGTGCCTTACTGAATAATAAATAGCAAATCAGTATAAAAAAATTAAGTTGTTTAAAATATTATCTCATTTTCCCTTTTAAAAAGCAAAACAGAACGAAAACACTGTGCAACAGGAACTAAGAGCCTGAGTGTCAAGCATGAAGCTCCTCCGTCACACTGATTTCCAGAATTGACTCTTGGGGTTTGTTTTAATGTCTTTCATGGCTCCTTTCCTCATAGAAATATGCCATCAGACCATTAATTTGTCTGAAGTGATGCATTTTATTTGTGCATCTGACTGTAGCAGATGTTTTAATTTGAGCATATCTGAACCAAAACTTTTCCACAAATTACAAACAACCCAGCCGTCAGATCGACCAGCTGTTAGCGTTTAATAAGATAACATGTTTCCATCAGTGTTTATGGCTCCGGTCTTTAAAAAGCTGGCGCAGTGACCACGCACTCCACCTCCATGATCTATTCCTCTAAGTGCGTGTTTGGCAAAGTGCCCTTTGCAGAAGATGTGTTTCTAAGATTAAAATAAAAAAAAGTCCTACCTTGGATGCTTTCGGCGAACTGTGTGATTCACAGTGTGTCATTCTGTCTTAGAGTCACATGCAGGGTGTCACTCAGCGGTGGATTCAGGTTCGGCTGAGACACAGTCAGTGTTTTCTTTCTAATCCACTTGAGTCAAAGAAAGTCCAGCAGACACAGCTGTGGCCGTCGCTGTTCTTCAGTTCTTCGTAGTGAAAACAGTCGATCATAAAGCTCCACAAGCCTGCTGCTTCTCAACAGGTGTGTCTGTTAACTTTTCCCAAGTGTTTAAAACTGGTATATAAAGTGCTTTAAAATCAATAATACTGTCAAATTTTCTTCAAATTTTCTATTAACACTTGGTGAAATAATCAGTATTTAATATTTATCAAATAATGCAAAGATTAAATTAAATTATTCCTTTTATATTCTTTGACAATTTTTGCATTTTATATATAATAAGAGTTTATATTTTATGGAAAACATAAGACTTCACCAAATCAAGGCAAGTTTTTACTATGAATAATGTAGTTTGAGCATCAGCTGCAACTGCAAGTTTGAGCTCTCATCACAGTAATACTTATTTGTGTTTGCAAGTACTTAAATCAAAAAAGAATCTAGTATATTGTGCAATTACGAAAAAAATCAATTGTGGCAGTAACAGCTTGTTGCTTTAGTTTCCTTCCAATTTTTAAAACAACATTAAATAGTTAATTTAATGATTAACATTATGATCCAATAATATTACACAATTAATAATTCATATAAATATTGTGTTAATCTTACAAATCTTAAGCTACTTAACATCAGATTATACTTAAGAATAATATTAAATAAGGATTAGTTCACCATTTTTTTAATGAAGGCTTGTTTTGTGTTGGTTATTGCAATTGATTAAGTCGGTGTTAAAAATCAAAATGCTGCACTCCAAATTCCCTCGCTCACCTTGTCCATCTCGCTCAGTATTTATAGTGTGTGAATGTGGTGTTTTAAAAATGCATAGGCCATCTGTGCACTTGTCAGTGCAAACAAACTTTGGCTAGCTGCCCTCCAGTTGAAATCCAGCCAAATATGGCCGCCACACAGCAGAAGTCTTCACATGTATTTATATTCCCATGAGGCTCTGCTCCTTTTTGGAGTCTCTGTGTTTCGCTTTGTGCTTTGGGGATCAAAGATTTTCCAGTGGCTGAGATCTCAGCCCTGATGCTCTGATCAGTCTGCAGAATTTCTGCAAGTGTCCTTCTGGGCAGGATTGAGGTGAGGTAGATAACATGGTCTGTCCTTCACTGCTATTTCTCATTTTCACTTGTTGTGTGTTGGAAAAATTTGGGAATTAAAGGTTCGAAACAGCTTAAAGGTTCAAATAGGAGGAATGTTTCAATGTGGAAAAAAAATTCAGAAGTAAAGACTGTAAATAAGACCGTCTCATTGCTGTAGGCCTTAACAACAATGAGTCATATGGCAGGCACTTCAGCACCAGGTAAGAACACAGCAGTCCTCCCACCACAGAGGGGGCTATATATCTCTAGACAGAGCTCTCATCTGGCCTGGGGAGCAACTGAGTGTGTTTCCTCTTCTCTAAAATCCTGTTGAGCTCCTCAGCAAAGGAGTGGCAGAGCGGTGAAGTGTTTTCAGAGTCGCTCTGCCTCAGCAGCACGTAGCTGTTGCCGTTCATCCTCCTCAGGACGCTGGGCAGCGTCGCAGACAGCCCATTGGGGAAGTCACACTCTGGAGAATGAAGTTGCGGAGTTGGTGGGAGGGGAGGGGCCGGGGGAGGAGGCTCCTTATTGGGTGATGTGTGACCCTCTCCAGGGACGATCTGCAGGAACCCTCCTTCCTGGATGTCGCCGTTATGCTGCTTTTGAACTCCATTACAGATACCATTGCCATTACAGTGGCTCGAGATGGTCTTCAGCTCCATGTGAGAAGAGTTCCTGTGCTGTTTTTTGTTCTTGTTGCTCCTCTTATTGTTTGGATAGGCAGCAGCTGCTGCACGTAACGAGTACTTTCCTCTGTGGCCCACTCGCAGGCAGAAGCCCACATAAACGAGGACCACGGTAAGGACCACACAAAGACCCCCGAGGATGGTGATGAGGGATAGGTACATGGCCTCCATGTTCTTTGGGGAGAGTAGCTCTGAGCGGGGAAGAAGAGGGGCTGGGGGTGGTGGCAGGGGCCCCTCGGAGGAGGGATGCTCAGTGGGTGCCAGGAGGGTGGCAAGTAAATCATGGTGGTCCTCGGTTGGCTCAACAGGCGGGGGAGGGGGCAGGTCAAGGCGGATGGTGACATTGTAGGTAACGATGGCGACCTTAATGTTGTTTTCAGAAGCGTAGCAGGTGTACAGCCCGCTCTGGTCCTGCCGGGCCTCGATGATCAGCAGGCCGTCTGTGCCGGTTCTGAAGCCGGAATTGAGGCCGTAGCCCTGCAGCTCGCTGCCATCCAGAGTCCAGACAGGAGCTGCCAGGTTGGAGCTGAGCTCACACTGCAGCAGCACATCATCACCCACCCGAACAGTGCGACTCCGCTGGACGACGTCTGAAACACACAGAGCAGTATGTTGAGAAAGTCTAATTTTAACTTTCATCTTAGCCTCTGACCAACTGTTTAGCATCTAAATTTAATTAAACATGTCCAAAGTTATTGAGGCATAAACTCCTATTGCATATCTTTTAATTCCTGCCATCATGTTACCTTGTACAGAGTGAACAACATGAGGGGAGAAGATGCTACATTTTATCAGATTGAAACTGTGAAGAGAGAGAAGGCATTTGCCTGCCTTGAATATCAAACAGATTTCTCTCCAGAGATGGCAAAAATGTGATTAAAGAAGAGAGGAGAGGATTTTGCCAACGCAGTGTGCATAATCAACTTTCAAAGAGGCCTTCATGCCATCTGATGACAACTATGCGTCTTTCAAGTCCTTCCTAACATTATCTATTTTCAATATGCCTTTCATCAGTCACTAAATGAGGATTCTGCATACCATCTTGTGTGTTCTCACATCCTCTGTTGCCATGTTGGATGTCCTGGATTAAAGAGGATCTGCGAAGAGGTAGAAAACAAACATATCAGCACAAAGACAAACATTTACTTGCCATGACCAAAAGATATCCAGAATTGTTGGTACATGTACCAAAATTTACATGTCTTCCTATTTCTATTTAACGCTGAGTATCTTATATCTGTTTTTGCCTCCTTAAACAGCTTTTCCACTGAGTAAGCAAATCTGTCAAGATTAATCAGTGCACTTTGAGTACACAGTGGCACGCTATGTTTACTATCACAGCCGGCATCAAGTTTCTGTCAGCGTCTTGATTATGCAACAGTTCTGGGAGCTGACACGGTGACAGGGCGCAGTGAATTTAGTCCAGTCAAACACACAAAAGGGCACCTGCAGCACTTTAATCACCTATCCAATCACACAGAGACACACACACACACACACACACACACACACAAACACCCTCAGCACCCACCTGTCTGCCTGTGCCATTAGGTCCACACACTGGGCTCCGTTCCAGGCACAGTGAGGGTCCCTGGAAAAGATGCAGTCGTAGCAGGAAGTGTATCTGCGACAGTTGGAGAGGGGAAGCTGCACCACACCTGACGAGGAGCCCACGTACACACTCATCTGGTGTGGGGAGAGAGGATTTAAATATTTATGCTCTGTAGGAAGGAGATGACTCCTTGAATGTGTGGGTGCTTGTGGCAGTCGGACACACTACCTGTTTAGCAGATACCAGCACATTGTTTACAGGCTGTTGTTCCTCAAAGACCTGAAGCTCCTCGATAATGTGCAGCTGACCCTCGATTTCTATAGCTTTATGTAACCAACCTTCATCTAAATGAGACATTCACAGAGAAACATTTGAATTAAAAGATCTTTCCTAAACAAATTTCTGCTAGCCAGTTTCCAAAACAGTGTCATTTCATACAATGAAAACTAACTTAAGGAAAGCATGAGCTGCTTAGAAGGTAAGAAATAAGTCTAAAAGTATCTGGGAGCAGTAATGGATGTATCCAGCCTGGCCCCGGTGACTCCAGGACTTCCCAGCACTCAGCCAGGAAAACAGACCCGTGCATAACTTCTTATTAAACCACAATGGATTTTGGCAGATTTCATCTCTGTTTCCAGTCTTTATACTGAGCTTAACTAGTTTCCAGGCCGTACAGTAGTTTCATGTTTAACATACAAATACGAGGGTGGTAATGATCTTCTTATTTAGACCTATTAAAAAAAAAAATCCATAATGTCAAACTATGCCTTTACCCCTAAAACAAGTAATACTTAACATGATTTCATACACACCTGTGCCCATGTATAAAACGTGGTATGTTTGTCCATCTAAGTCTTGGACCATCTGAACAGCCACATGTGTGTAGTCTGTGGTCCTCCTGAACAAAAGGGGGCGTCTGTCTGAGGGTTGGACCTGTTGGGACATCAGAGGATGCCTCCTGACAAAGTCCAGAACATCGTCGGGCAGTGAGGTCGACACGTTAATGTCCCTGCTCCTCAGAGAGTCAGTTATACACTGCAGGAGAAGAAGTAAAAGAGAGCAACAAGAGGAGGGAGGATGAGCGAGTAACAAGGCACAGAGGAGGCTGCAGGGAGAGGAGGAACATTTTTGCCTCATTTATAATCAACTTCTCCGTAAATAGAGACGGATAGAGGAAGGCAGTGGGGATGTCATGAGGCTTAGTGAGATGGTCTGCAGGGCAAATGCAGGGATCCAGAGGAAAACGAGAGCTTGTGAAAGATTGCGTCTGGGGAAAGCAACTTATCACTTGGGCAACAATGAGCCCATGTGAGTTCAGCAGCCGGCTTGTGCTGACATGTAGGCGACTCAGCTCTCTCTGCACCTGACTAAGGGAACAACTTCCTTTCTCTCTTTGTCCTTTTCAAATGACTTGGGCCAGCTCCTCTAAGAGGCTTTCATGCTCTCAAGTTAAAACCCTTGACCGTTTCTCTCTTCCGTTTAACAGCAATATTAAAATTAAGTCCTACAAAGTGTTGAAGTGACACTGCAGCAGATAACGACTGCTCCCACTAACGATGGCTCGGTCCTGGCTGCCACACTAAGCCATTGTCGCCAAAGCTACAGGCTGGTGTTAATCGCCATGGAAATAGGTTTCAGTGACATAAGCTGGTTGTGTTTTGAGCCTCATCCTTGAGGCTGCCACTCATACTCTCTATCATTTTCCCTACATCTTTTTCTCTCCTTCCTCTCTTAATGCGTTTTTTACTTTGAATTAGTTTTTGTTGTAAATCCTTGGAGGCTGAAGAGGAAAGGGGGCATTTTTCATTAGCTTCATCTTGTGTTAAAGAGACTGAGAGGGCAGCAGTGCATATATGTGTGTCTCTGTGTGTGCAAGTGTGTTTACCGTTCCAGGTCGTGGGTCAGGGATCTTTCCAGTGTATTCCTTCCACTTAGAGCCGGAGTCCTCGTTCTCCATGTAGGGTCCTTGAAAAGCCTCTTGGACGTCAGACAGAGAGAACCGACACACTGCAGATGCCTTCACGTTTTTCCTAAAGACAGCAGCACAAACACAGAATAAGAAAAAGACCAGAGCACAGGCCACAAACAATAACATCGGTACACCCAGTGTTGCCATAGGGACAGCAGTGGAAGTACAATAGATCAGTGGCTCACCTAGCTGAAAAGATGGAGAAAAAATGGAGAAAGACAAATGGGAGGAGAGCAGATTGTGGGAGCATATGAGAAGTATGAGGCTGAATAAAAGCCATACATCTCTGAGATGAGAAGGAGGTAAGGATAATGTAGGTAAGGTAATGATTTCAGAGAGGTGTAGCAGGAGTTGAGGATAAGATGGGAGAGGTGGAGCTCAAAGGAGACAGAGGCACCACAAAAGAACAAAGATACTGAATATAATCATTATTGTCTATGTATTCCTCACTACAAAACAATATGCTTTTAAGCCAGCAAGTGAATCACAATGAAAAGTAAAAACTAGTCTCTACGAAAGCCAACTTCAGATTTTCCTTAAGTCAAATCCCATTTTGTACTATTAATAGTATTTTTCTGCGATCTCCATTTGGTGTATAATAATCAGTACTAATTTCTCTGTACACTCCAGCAGGGATTTTTGGAGTGCAGGTGTACACCAGTTCCTGTCAGATTCAGTTTGCCAACCTGAGCACAAGGGATTCATGTAATCCAGCGGAGGTGTACCTCGCTGATGGCTGCCTCACAGTTGTCTGCTTGCTCTCTTTAAACCATGTCAGAGCCGTATGATGTTACCGCTAATGCAAATCCAACTTTTCCTACTTCTGCAGCTTTGCATTGTATGTGCAGTATGTAATTCCTGCGATCAGCAAAAACAACGAAGAAGCTTTGAATCATGAGAGTTCATAGTTAAAAAGTCACCAATGCCTGAGAAAATTTAACAAGAACTTCCTTCCCCACTCTCTGTAGTATCAATCTGGTGTTAGCCTGGAAGCCAGCGACAGGAGACAAATGAAACGTGCTGTTACCTTGAATAAATTTACAGGCTGCTTGATTATTAAATCACACTTCCCATTATCAAGTTAACAGGTGTTGCCAAATCAGGCAGGACTGAAATCTTTTTATAACTTTCCCTTCCACCCAAATTTGCATTTTTTAATTAAAATTCACTCTTCAAGCTGCTGCAAAATTCCATCCAACTTTTACACCATTTGTATAAAAAAGTTCTCCTTGCTTTGTCTCGTCCTTCGCTTTCATCTCCTCCCTTCCTGTCTTCTTCCACTGACTCAATGTATCGATTGCTGCCTTTCATCTTTGCCTAGCTCATTTGCATTTGCATCCTCAAAGTCCCTGTCAGCCGCTGATCTTGACAGCAGACACTCACCATTCCAGGCCAAAGATTCCATAGAAGAGTGTGTCCTGTGGTGTTTTGCCAGGCATGACAAACACACTGCGCAGCATGTTGAAGTGGAAGTCGTACTCAGGAAGAGAACATGTCAGCCTGGCCTTGAGGAAAGATGTCCACCGTTTCTGGAGAGTTAAACGGCCTCCCCGGTCCCCCTGAGGGGAAGAGAGATGGAGGAGAAAGGAGAAACAGAGGAGGGTTATGTGAGGTAAGGCTTGGATAAATGACAAAACAGATTGAATGCTGGGCTCAAGGTGGCACACAAGGGGAAGTGAACCTCCTAAAGAGTGCAACAGATGGCAAGGGAAAGCAATGACGACACGTCCAATAAAGGTCATGGCTTCCCATAAGTCCCCACTGTACATGTCTGTGTGTTGTGAGTGTGTCCCTCAGCAGACTGCAGTAAAGGTTGAAAATGTTGTGACTGGTTCACAATAGAAAAGTGACTCAAGGCCAACATTCCTTTGAAAATCTAACAACTGGCATCATCTTCCTCTGTGATTTTTAACTTTTAAATGTAGTCAGCCAGTGGCAAATGGCAAATGTCACACATGCCACTGCAAGGCATTTCTATTAAGATGAAAAACAAATATGCTGCCAAGTTTTCAAGGGTAAAACTTGTGAGCTGACTTCATTTTTGAGGTGCCTCAGGAGAGAACAACAAGGTAACCACACTGTACGATTGGCTCTCACTAATCTTAACCCCTTCCTGAGCAGCAGGAAAGTCTTTCTCTTTCCTGCAGTCATCCATCCCTCTCACACTGCAGCCCATTCATCAGCTCCACAGTCTGCTCCTCTAATCACACTGGGGCCCTGTTACAAATGCATTCCCCATTCAGCCCTGCATCTATTATAGCACCCTCTCCTATCATCAACCAAGACTTCACTCAGACCAGTCTGATGCAAGGCTTCACTCCCAGTTGCACATTATCTTTTTCTGAGCTGCGCTCACTTTGCAAACCCGAGCCACTCGTGCCACCCTGCTGTGGCTGTATGTTGTTGTCTGCTCCTGGCTCCTCTCAGTGAAGAAGAAGTAGATCTTATCATCATCGCCCGTGCTGCTGTCCAAGCTCTCCCTCACCAGTGCAGAGCCAACAAAGTTTGCTTCTGTATGGGGGAGAAGAGGATGCACTGACTCATTGTGTGTTTATATCTTGATAGATGAGTTAACAGGAGTCCTGTTTAGCATTTTACATGAGACTTTTTTTAACCTGAAACTGAGCAAAACTCCGTGAACAAAACTGTCAACAGTAAAAGGCTAGGATAGATAAAAAATAACAGTCTTTAAATGAGCGGTTGCTCACTTGTTATATGAGTGGAAGGAAATGGCGATCCCAATACTTAAGCAAAGATGGTGATAACAAAGAGTAATAGGAGGAGATGTTTACATACTTTTGTTATCTGCAAAACATCATGTTTTTGAGTCATTTCAAGCCCAAACCAGATTGCTGGAGGAATAAATTAGAAAAATCTAAGAGCCTACAGCCATAAAGTTGCTCTGTAAGACACAGAGAGGTTTTATACTAAATGCCAAAAATGTCAGCATGCTTTCATGGTGACAATAACAATGCTAATATAAAGATATTCAGTAGGTATAATGTTTAGTGTGATCACTATTAGAGCTGAAAAAGTAATCAAAATATATTATAAAAATCACAATAGAGCCAAGAGCGAATTCTTTTTACCCACTTAAATCGGGACTCACATCACAATCACAAAATCTGGCACAATAAGTGCAGCCTTTTTGTGTCAGTTATTCAGTCTTATTCACTTTTTTACTTTATCTTGTTTGCAAGCTAACACTTACTTATTAGAAATGAGAAACGATACAGCTGAGGCTGATGTACATATCATTAGTTTTACTGGTATTTACTGATATTTTAGTCTGGTGTTGAATTGACAGATGGGGACTTAAAACACAGAATTGTCTGTGCATGTAAAACAAAGTTGTAATGCTTTAAGAATTACAGAAGTCATCAGCAGCTGATGTAAGAAAAGTAAAATAACGCATTACTGACCTACTCAAGCTGTTGCTACTTTAGCAGATTAGATGCTTGCACACATGCAGGCTTAAACCCTTTGTTAGCTGGCTGAGCTAGGACCACTTGGACAACCCTGCTACCTACACACACCAAAGAGCTTTTATCATTCCAAGAGATTAGCTCACCGTTTAGCCAACGTGTGGGGGCATCTTCTGTCTTCAGTGTGGGAGACGGAGAGTTGCGGCGGATATCTGGAAAGCTCCTAAACTCATACTGGGAAGCAGTATACATCTGCTGGTCTGATGAGAAGAACAATTAATCAGCTTATGCAGTCTTTTTGTAAAACTCTGAAAGTGACTGACAGCTGCTGAGGAGCTTACCGATGATGAGGGCTGTGTAGCCAGTTGTCGGGCCGTAAGGACATTTATCTCTGCCCTCTTCAGGCTGAGATGACATCACAAACCTCTCCTCATTCTTTATGAGACAAAACACAGAGGGAGACATTTAGTTTCCAACACAAATCACACAAGAAGTCAACGAAATATCACAGAAGTAAAAGAAATAGTCAAAAGTAAACACAGAATAGAAAACATATCACTTAGCACTTGTTCACAGCTATAAATCAACACATTTATCCACTAAATACAACATGCAAACACATTGCGTTAACACTACTACAGCTGGAAATTAAGTGTCAGACTTAATCAATAGTAGTGGAAAGGCTGTAATGTGTTTTGCATTGACATACTATGTATGCACAAAGTGGGCTGAAGGCATGAGTCCCACACATGTAGAGATGGGTGGAGTTGAACCTCTGTAGGAAGCGGATGTGATTAAAACACTCCGTCTGGAAGAGGAAGAGACAGCAGAAAAGATTTATGGTATGGTAACAAATATCGCTATTTAAGATAAAACAAAATACAAAAATAGAAAAAAGAAAGTACTGAGAGAAGAAGAATGACTAAATGCCTACCTTGTTGTCTTTTCCCTTGAGCAGACACTGACGTTTTTGTTCGGGGGAGGCCTCCCACTCAATCTAACACCACACAACGAAACATACAATAAGACAGAGAGGGAAAGATGGATGGTTTTATATCACTGACTTGCATGAATTTTAGCAAAATACTGCAGATCTTTCAGCAAATAAATGGAAAATAAAATCTTATAGATAACTTGCAAGTAAGAATTCAGTCATTTGAATTTATTGTGTTGTTGAACATGTTTTTGTAACAAAGAATGTTGACTTGACACATTTGTATTTACAGCAGGAAAAGGAGGAATGATTGCAAAGGAGTGTTACATACACACACATACACACATACATACACACACCAGCAATCACATTTTATGACAGACGCCACTCCTCTATTAACATAATTAGCATAACAGCTTGACAGAAGGTTGTCGCCAGGTAACAAACATAGCGGCATGACAGGTGAAAGACAGTTTATTGTGAAGGTGTTATTATTGCAAATCTATTGTGACAGAGGAATTTGTAGCTGTAGAAAACAGTCACACACGTATCAGTAAATTTATAGTAACAGGGAAAATGTTTTCCAAGTTGCAAACTAGTAGATTTTTTTCTCTAACACCATTTTCTTGGTGCAATAGTTACAGTACTAAAAACTGCTGATGGTACTGTTGTCCATCAATCTATCTATTATCTATAACTCCTTATCCTTTGCAGGGCCGCGGGGTGATGGAGCCAATTCCAGCTCATATTGGGTAAGTGGACAAGTAGCTATTTCATAACAGATTTGACAGAGAGAGACAAACAACCATTCCCAGTCACATGCAAAGCCAAGGGCAATTTCAAGTCACCAATTAACCAATTAGCATACACTAATTTATGCAGACACAGGGACAACATGCAAACTCTACATAAAAAGGCCAAGTTCAACAGCAGAGGTGACAATGCTAACCACTTTACCACCCTGCAGCCCTGATACACATGAAAATTAAAAACTTGATCTCCTCTTTTATTTGAGCATGCATGCATTGTTTCGTGTAGATGGCTTGTGCAAGTTTACGTCATTTTAAAATAAGCATTTGAATATCAGCTCTACCACTGGCAATGCAATACTTTACAAGCACGTTTACACACCAATGAGTGTGAATAAACTTACTGATAAAAAATTGCAAAAAAAAAGACACATTGATAAAAAGAAAGGGGAAAGGGTCAAATGTTCTATTGTAATCACCAACCAAGGTATATTAATCTGCAATTATTATTGCAATAATTATTATTATTATTGAGCATCTAATCTTGCATCCACCATTGCAAACCTAAGTTGTGCAGAACAGACTGTGGAAACTTGATTGAAAATGCAAAACATCTCAGGGTTTCCAAACAAACACAGAAGTTTGCTTGGAAGAGATATGGCGCAAAATGACAAATGAGACATTTGAATTTTGGATTTGGCAAAGTCTGTAAGTTTTAACATCAAGAATAATGAGTAAAGCACTGGGCTGATACAGAAAGTATGTTAATAACTGTATTAATTCGAAACTGTTTCTTTTAAACATGCCTCAATATGTCAACGATATTAACATGAATTCTGTATCTGTTTTACGTAAGAGTGAGGAAATACAGAACATAGTTTTTTCTCATTAATATGTAACTTTATGCAGCAAGATGCTTCTGTGGTGTAAAAGTGAGTTACTGTGACTAGACACACACACACACACTAACACACAGGGGGTGACAGAGGAATAAATACTTTTGCCTCACAATGAAATACAGTTGCCTGGAAAAAGTTCCTGTGTTGTCGCATGCAAATAAAGCCGTGGCAGAGTTGGAGATAATACAGCAGCAGACGCACACAACATGCAGCAACACTGAAACAAACAAAACTCACAGTGAGGGGAGAGCTAGCTGAGATGTCAGAGGCATTGAGAGCGAACGCAGCCCCCCGGGCCCCAACGTAGAGACGCCCACTGTCAGCCTCCAGCAACATGGTGCTGTGGTTGACTGCGGAGGACTGGAAACGTCTGCAGCCTTGGAGACCTGAGGAGGACAGAAGGATGGTGATATTTAATGAAGGTGACCTTTTGTAACTTAAGTGGCTCTACTGCTAATGTTTATCAAACCAGTTCCTACTGTTCATAGAAAAAAATCATCATAAACAGTCATACACCACATATTTATCATCTAAATCAGAAATATGATATTCAATATAATTTCCATTTAAAAGAAGGATGGTGATATTTTATAAATTACACAGTCAGAGTCAGTGGGTGCAAAAATGATGACGACAACACAGTTTAACCTTCCTTTGTTGTTGTACTTTCTCAGAAAAAGCCTGATTCATTCATATGGCTACTCGCATTATGCCACTGCTAGTGATTATAGCTCCGTCTCTATGGGAACAACTGAAGGTTATTAAAAACAAAAGCAACCCCCTGTTCACATTCATATTTTCCTCAAATACTCCAGGAATTGACTCATTTGTCTTCTGTACTCAAACTGGACTGATAACTGTAATTTCACCAGGACTCTTATATGGTTATTTAAAGAAAAAAATAATGGAGGAATCCAAAATGATGAATATTCATACACTAACAAATCTCCCCGAAGGCCTTCAGAAGGCACACAGATGTGCACAAAGTTATTTCCTTGAGGGTGGGGCATGCTAAAAGCACAAGAGTGAGCGCTTTTTCAATCAAGCGTGACAGCAGGAGAATAAAGGGAGGGATAGAAATCTCTTCATCTCCTGTGATGGATTTCTCGCTATATGATTGCAAAGTGCAAAGAGGTAAGAAGCTCTTTGCTCTTTGATTCTGAGGGATTCAGAAATCTAAGATCCTTTTTTAGACTGATGGAGAAATTTCCTCCTATTAAACGTTCTTGTTCTGTAGCTCCACAAAATCTCTTCATGTGACTGCACAGTTCCTTGTGTTTGGTCTAAAATAAAAACACCACAGTTACTAAGAAAATGGCAGGATGCTTTATCGAGCATTAGTATTTAGTGATAGATTTCCTTTGAGATTGTTTGACTACTGACTTTCCCTTGGTCATTTTAATGCTCAAACAATAACTAAGCTATGGAACAGAAAAATCTGATGATCACTTGATTGGGAAAGTGATTTATAAATAACAAATACACCAAAATGTCCTGATAATGTCCTTTCAAGAGTTAGAATTCTGTTATTTGTGTATTTTATTTTATGAGAATTCAAATTACAGCTGCAAGAAATGATTGTTTCATTACTGTTTAATCTGCTGGTTATTTTATTTATTAATAATTTTTGTTGTTTTGTCAATAAAAAGTAAAAGATAGTCTACAGGCTTTGTGTGACTTTAAAAGGCACAGCTGTGCTTTGAGCTAAATGTTTACGACTGCATGTCTTATCATAATAATGATAACACTGATGTTAAGCAGCTAAAATGTTAAGCTTACCAGCACTAAGCACCCAAAGCACACCTGCTGGCTGCTGGAAATTCACAGAATATCTATTAATGAGTTAGTCTCAGTGATATCAAGATCTCTTTTATGGCTTATGGAGAAAAAAATCAAACAAAATATCATAAAATACAGAGGACATAGAAAGATATGAAAACACACACACAGCATCAGTGAATATCAATGTTTTTTCTACATTTAATGACGATTTATCCAATAGTTGTGGAGGCATTTCACATATATCAACCTCTCAGTGGCGCTAGAGGAAAATTCAAAGTCATCATAGTTCAATTTGAGTCTGGATACTGAAGGAGAACAGCAGACTGAACAACACACCACTGCTGTACATAAAGCCCCACTGCTACTGCAGCTGAAAATGCCACAATCTCTGTTTTTCACTGTTTTATATATAGTTGTATATAGACCAGGAGTGAAACTGCAACTCCATAGACACTACAAGCCAAGACATTAAGCTTATCCTTTACAGCTCTGCAGAGGAGGGAGATGAAGAAAAGAGGAACAACACAAAATCAGACTGTAGAGATCCACTTCCACCTAGCATGTTTTTTTGAGCTTCACAGTTTTTAGCTTTGTATATATGTCCTCTGTCCAGTTTTCCAGGCTATATTGGGATGCATCTGTTTGACGGGACAAGAAACTAATGAGATTCCCTCATAGAAACACTCACACACACACACACACACACTTATGAAACATGTCATGAAGAAGCTTGCTGCAGTCATGAGATGCCAGAAGGTTATATAAGGTCCAAGCATACAATCTATCAAGAGTCCACTTAGCTTGGGTAAACATGACACCACTGTCAACACACCCATACACACACACACACACGCACGTCACAGATCCATAAAAAAACCCTCAAGGCATGTTATATCCACAACAATATCTCCACAAGACTGCTGTGACGTGAGCACAAAGTGTTGTCTCTTGTGGAAAAAATACAGCGCAGATGTAGTTTATTGTCTAATTAAAATATCTGACATGACTAATGCTGAGCAGGTTTTGCTGTCAGCTGTTTTGACAGCGTGTAAGCCACCTTTCATGCTTTCATTAAAGAATACAGTAACTAATCACGGCCAAATAGAGGAGTGTCAGACTTCCTGCATCCAATACTGCATGGTTATCAAGCAAGCTGTCATTAAGATTCCTATCAGCTGCTGCAAAACACAATCCGCTCTGCTCACTTCAGCAGCTGCAACGCCAGTGGGTTCACATCCCCGACTGCTCCCAGTGATCAGGTGTCTACTTTTTCTGCCTTATACTCAGCAGGAGGAAGAAGAGTCATACCTGCATGGGATTTTGGGAACAATAACTTTTTCTGTGTGATATGAGTGTCTCATCGTGAGTTAAGACAACACAATACAGTATAAGCCAAGCCTAAGTTCGTCAGTGTAATCTGAGTATTAGGGTACACAATGCCTGACAGTTGGAGGCAGGTCATTCGAACAACCTGGAGATTTATTATTTAACATGATATATATGTGACAGCACATTTCGGTCTCAGTTTACAAGCTCATATGAGAAATACACATATGATTAATTCTATGGGGAGGGAAAAGGAAAGAGGCAGCAAGAGAAACCCAGATGATCTTATTTACTGAGCAAACACTCTGGGACCTCGGCTGATCAGCACGGTACACAGTGTTCAGGGACACACACACATGTACACACACTTGCTGAACCTTTAGGCGCTGGACTGTGACGTGAAAGCCTCACATAAAAATTCACACTTGAGCGTCAGGCCTGTTTACAGTTCAGAGTATTCTGACATGTAAACGGGCCTGACAGGCAGTGCAGAATAAACAAAGTCATTCTGAGACTTGATATCAAAGTGTAGTAAAATTCCCAAAACACTGGACAGGCTGAAATCAGAGTGTGTAATAAAATTTTATACCCTTTTAAAGCTCTTTTACATCGGATTTTGAAAATTAACATCTATTTGCTATGGGATAATGCTGTATTGACTGGAGAGTGGAGTTACACTCATTGTGGCGACCCCCCCTTCCCAGTTTGTGAGGAGATAAAGAGGGTGACCTACCACACATACAGTATAGTCTACTGTAGTCAAAGCCATTTACTATGATTGTCCCAAACATTCAATTAAAACCATCAAATTTTAGCTATTTTAAGCATATTTTACCTGATATTTTGGGTAGCTAGTGTTTAGAGGCTTGCTTATAATTATGTTACATAGATTTAAGTCAATTTGCAGATCGAAGAAATACTTCCTCGCTGTTTTAAACTCTGTTTCCCAGTGTACCCTGTTTTTTAACCCTCTCCTCGTTTTCCCTGTCTGCCTCTGAGTGTTTGTGTGTGTTGTGAAAGTGACACTCCTTCCTTGGCTCTGGTTGACTGATTACACTTACCTGGCTGATTAATCACACCTTCCTTTCATCAAGCTCATAAACCTGCAGACTTTCTTCATCGGCTTGTCACCAACTTAATGCAGGATTGTTCAACCCTCCGTGGTAATCAGAGGCCAAATCCTCCCCTGAGTTTTTGCCTATTGTTCTTGTGTTGCTATATTCCTAACTCCTGCTGACTTGTGCTCCGTGATTATTCACCAGTCATCACATCAGCCCCTCTGATCTGCCTGCTCACCTCTCAGCTTGCTCACGCTGGCCATGCTCCAACATCTTGGTTACCTCCACTTTACCCGTCTTCATGTGCCCTACTCTACCATCCACCCTGCTCATCTCCAGTAAACCTACCCTTGTGTGCTCCACCCTGCCATTTCCCTCCTGCACACTTCTCTGTGTCCTGCACATGGGACGCTCCTGCGATAGTTAACACTCACCAAGCTGAATATGTTACTGAATTTAGAAAATAACTTCATGTTTGAACCAGAAAAATAGCAAAGATGTGCATACGTCCTCTTGCTTGCGTTGCCACTTGACATGTATGCAATGGGTTTATTTTATTCTGTTTCTCTCATCTGTTCAGGGGCTGTTTTCTCTGTGATTTTAAACAACTTGCTTTTAGCTCAAAGAAGGAGGGGGGTGTGGATGATGCACCTATGTGCTAGGGCTCTGTGGAACATCTAATGACTGAGTATCTTATGTGAAGTTCCTTTAACAACTTTTCAGTGTTTGACACATTTTAGTCATTCAGCTCCTAAAAACTGAGAACTGGACTTTGTCAGATAAATAACCCTCAATGACCTCCCTCCCACATTTTTTACCCTTCCTGATGGGAAGAAAGGGACCTTGCAATGAGAAGTATGTGTGTGTGTGCTTGTGCTTGTGCGTGTGGGTTTCACTGTGTTCATGTGCATGCTTGTGTAATTTAACTACCCCACACAGGTTTTGCCTTTAGGTTGCTAAGAAACACAGAGATTAAAGGGATTAGCAGGAAGTTTGCATATCTAAGTCCTCTCATCAGTAGACAGGAAGCAAAAGAAACAAAGACTCAAGGTAATGGCAAAGTAAAGGACTTAAAGGATGGTAGAACAACCACAAAAAAGTACAAACCAACGAAGAAAAAATGGAATGAAAGAGACAGAGCTGAAGTGCAGAGGTAGAGAGATGGATGGCAAAGGAGGGGGAGTGGATGAGAAAGAGAGGGGGCAGCAGACGAGAAGATGAGTCGTGTAGGAGGACCTGTGGGCTGGCTCGAGCGCTTAACCGATGATTTACAGAAACTGAGATAAAGGTATCAACAGAGGTTCAGAGCAAGTGGAGTAACAGTAAAAAAAACATGGATAACAAGTGTAAGTAGGTGATATTGTGAGACAGACAACTGTTTAGAAGAGGAGAGGAGGGGAAGAAGAACATTGTCCTACAAGTTCAGCTTGTAAAGCCAATTTGGCTGCAAGTCAAAGTGAAGATGTGAGAAAATTTCTTTCACACGTCCGTGCATCGACAGCTTAAGTCCAGGATCAGATAGCAGCTTTAAGGAGACACACACTCATACACACATTTGCCCACACATGCACCCAAAGAAGAATACTGTATACAGCAGTCTTGCGCCATACTACAACAGTTGTCATGGTTACAGTGGTGCTCAACTACCTACAGTGGTGTCAGTCTCCCTGGATGCTCCGCAGGGATCCAAGTGCAAGCACTTCACTCATCTGCCACTGCCTCTGCAGCACCTCAGGCTACATACCATCACTCACACAAGGTAAATGAATAATATTCACAGTTTGATAAAAATAAAAGAAAGAAATCATTGTTTACAGAGGAGGTGGGGGTAAGAATTACCAGAGGTAAGAGAGGGTGTGTGTGAGCAAGTTGAATTTGAGAGAAAAAAAGAAGGAGCTATGTCAGGAGAGAAGGGAGAGAAAGAGAACTGCATAAAAAATGAAGGGAAAGAGGGTGCAACTGCAATGCTAAAGATGGAAACTGAACAAATAGAGTTTTTTTCAAAATGTAGATATTCTCCATTTAAAGAAACCTTTACAACATATCTGTTGGTCTGCATGCAAAGTGCTGCATCAATAAATAAGGTAAGGCATTTAAGTGCTTGTTGACAGGAATGTGATGCCCTAAAATCTGCTTGAAAACACACTAATACTCAGGCAAAAAAACCCACTGTGTGCTTCTGTCTGTGCTTACCGCTGCTCAACACTGTGATGCGTGGAGTCACGTCCAGATCCAGAGGCGTTCTGAACGGATAACAGGCTGCTGCACACACACAGCAGCTCAGCAGCAGGAGCCGCGCCGCAGACCATCGAGCTCCCTGCATCTCTGACGAGCGTCCCATGGGATACACACTCTCCAACCAGGGCGCACACACATACACAGGCACTCACAAAAACATATTCACCCAGGGACTCACATACACCCCAGCACACACACACACACACAGACTCAGGCAAACACCGACAGGCTCTTTTAATGCGCTGAAGAAGAAACCTGGAAAATAAAAAACACAAACAAAAGCAACAGTGTTAGAACAGAACATAAAATTCTGGGCATGCGGCCACTGTGACTGTCACCTCAAAAAGTCAGAGAAGTTGAAAAAACTGGCAAAGTTGAGTGGCACAGTTCAAACCCATGAGATAAGCTGACATGGAGTATTTCACAAGAATGACGACAGAATATGAAAGAGAGACAAAGTGTATTAGCTGAATAAAATATTGGAGGCTTTTGTGGATCAACGGCACTCTGTTAGACCGACCCCGTTCTCCGTTTTGCAAAGTCTTGTGGTCTGTGGTGTGTGAGCAGCAGCTGTCGAGTCTAAACACATGACCGAAAAATATCATTGACCAAACAATGACTGTCAAACAGAGCTAGGTGCTGTTATCACGGGCAAACACTGTAGGATTAAACAGTGATGTGGAGCAATCTGGACGGATAAGGACTGAAACGGGTTCAAACAGCAGACGTACCTGAGAGGAGCCAAATCCAGGAGGGGGAGAGATAGTCAAATAGGATAACCTCTAAGATGTGTGTTTGTGTGTGCATGTGTGCGTGCCTGTGTGTGCATGTATGTGTGGTGATGTGAATGCCAATGTTGTTCCAGCAAAACAAGACTCCTCTTTTGGAGGAGTGAAGAGAGAGATAGTGAGAGGAGGGGAGGGAGGAGACCGTGTGTGTGTGTGTGTGTGTGTGTGCGTGTGTGTGTGTGTGCGTGTTTGTCTAACTATCACATGCACCAGCGCACACACCAACACTGAGAATACACTGTCTGTGGAGCATCACCGACCTTATCAAGTTTTATTTGGAGGAATGGTGACATCTCTCTTTCTCTTACTCTCATTCTCTGACTCTCTTTCAAACACACAAACAAACACACACACACACACGCACACACGCGCACACACACTCTCTCTCTCTCACTCTAAATACTGAAGGCCTGTCTCACATGCTTTCTCAGCTCCAAATGTAAACAGTAACACTCTTTAGCTCTTTACTTGTACAAACCAAGCTGAAGCAACCCAAAGAACTGAACGTTCAAATTCAGGCAGCCTGTTTCTTCCCTCTGTGACGTGCACACACACTATTACAAATCTATTTACAAAAACACACAGATGCAACAAATAAAACGTAATGGAGAAAAGAGGGGCCATTAGCACAAGCGTTTGTGACTGCACTTGTACAAAACGTCCCAACAGTCCCTCAGGGCTGACACCATGACAACGGCTGGCTTGAGTGCTGCATAATGTAACAGACAAACACAGCAGCATGCAGGTGTGGAGGAGAAAGACACTGGACTGACAGTGATTTTAACAGTGGGTGGAAACTCTAAGACAGGGAAACACAGTACTGTTTAAACTGTAAGATTATGACTTTTTACTAGCCACTGTTCCTCCCACAGGACACCGACACAGTGCAAGACTTTCATGGATTGCTAGAAAGTCAAAAGATTGATGTCCGCAATATTTTTATATTCCAAAAGGACCATATTGCCAATTCTGCATGTTTTTGTCAATAAAAAAGACAGATATACTTAAAGGCATACTTGTTTCAATCTAACCAGATTTGAGATTAATTTTCCATCTTCCTTCGGTCAGTGGTTTCAGTTGATTTCTCTGTTATGAAATGAGCTGAGACAAATAAAACCTACAGAAGGTTTACATAAAATCTAGTTTAGATGGGTAGTACACCTTCGACACACTGATTTATTCCTCTTTTTATTTTAATAACATTGCATAGTGATGTACTTGAGACTAAGAAGAGTTTTGCAAACGAGTCCATCTGGGCCAGCTGCCTGTTTAGTGCTGAAAAAATGATCAGTCAAGTCTGTTTAGTGCTGAAAAATTTAATTAGTCGTCATTATTCAGGGAAAAAATCAAAATTTGATTATTTCAGCCTCTGAAATGTAACGATTTTCTGCTTTTCTCTGCTTTGTTTCAATGTTAATTAACTTCTGTTGGGGACTTGTGGAGGAACAAAACAATCAATTTTAAGATATAACCTTGGGTTCTGACAATTTTTCATAATTGTCTTTCACTATTTTGTGAAATTTAAAAAGACTACTATTATTTTAAAAAGTTAAAAATCATAGGAATAATCAAAGCCCTAAAGTCTTGGATGTCTGACCTTCCGAGAATTAATCAGCAAGGAAGAGTTTTAAAATCAACTCTGAAGGCGAATTCAGTACTTTAACAGAGAGGAAGTCTGAGACAGAAGTGAAGTCAACTAAATCTTCATGTGATGGATATCTGGTCTTGCAAAGGGATATTTCCACTGTACAGGAATGAAATTAAATCAATCTAAATGCTTTGCATGATATATATCCACCTTACGGTCTTACAGGGCAGAAATAATAACCTCAAAACAAAGTTAAAGTGAGTCTGCTTTTATATCTTCCTGAAATGCAGCCAGCTTGGGAAATACAACTTCTTCACTTCTTTTTATAGGTTTTCACAGCTCTATCTTGTTCCCTGGCCTGTGTGGCAAATATACTTTGGGGACACCGATTATTTCGGTCCTGTGTTTTCTCTCTGGATGTGCTTCCTCTCCTGAGGCCTGTCAAAAAGTGTCAATTGCCCCCCAAGTCTTGTCTGAGCTGCTCTTATAAGGTAGCAGAGGAGGTGCGCCAAGGGGATCTTTTTAAGTCATTTATGCACACCAAATCACTCAAATGGGCTGTCAAGGTCTAAATCCTTTCGATCAGTCTGTCAGTCAGTCAGTCACAGTGGTGCTGATGTGGTCTTAAAATCCCGGGAGGAGTGGAGTCTATTCAGATGAAAATTTTCCACAGAAGGATGACAAAGAGCGAAAGAGAAGGGAAATATGAAAGAGGGGACAGAGGGAGAGAGAGCAGCGAGCATGGAGGTAAAAGACTGTCAGGAAGTCCTACAGCGTAAGGCAAAGAGCCAGTAATTGTAACATTCCCAATTCTCTGTCATCTAAAATCCATTACTTTGGACTCCCTGGATGCAAAAGCTTTCAATTGTTAATTGGCCACTGAGCACACCGGTCAAAACTTTGAGAAAATGTAGAAAGAGAGACATGCAGGGAATGAGATTAGGGTCGACCCAGAGGAAATCACTGTGACTCTACAACTCACAACCTAACCTTTTTAATCTGTCTTTCTCCTGATCTCACCCCGAGTCCCCAATCCCTTGACATTCATTCACAGAAATGGGTTTTATCAGGCAATTATAAAGTTTCTATAAACCTGCCTGAATAGAGAAGATTGGAGCACAGCGGTGGCAGCTCCATCAACAGACAACAATTGTCCCAAAGGACTCAAAACTTGCTGTTTCTGAATTTGAGGTGAATGTATGTCTGTGTGAGTGAGTGTGTGTGTGAGTGTGTGTGTGTGGATGTGTGGGCTTGCAAGACAAATGGTAGAAAAGATTACAGTCGAAGCCATTGAGCTCTGATTCAACCGAGAGACAGACTGCTTTATAACACTCTTGTATCACAGACAAACAAAAGGAAGCCAAACTGAACTGAACTCTATTTGTTCTGAGGGCTTCATACTTACAGTTAATTTGTGAGTCTGACACTGGGGTCTTTAAACTGACCCTTCACACAGTTATTCTGACAATTAGACAAAGGAAACACAAACTGTGTATGGTCAGTGCACTGCTGAAACATTAAACATCTTTTATAATTGTGGGTATCAAGACCTTACAGTCTATGTGCGCTATTTGTGGAAATTTAGTTGTGAATATCGGCAGGTTTTCTCTGGGTTTAGCACAATTGTGGCAACGGTTTAGAGTCTAGAGTCTATAATTTGTTGTTTTTGAGGGTCTTCAGAGAAGTTTAAATGGTCAGCAATCATGATCATTTAGGAAATGGTAGATTTACAGTTAATTGAGGCATATTTTGAAAGAGTTTTAATCCAACAGAGACCAATGAAAAAGACCTGCAGAAGAGGAATTGCTCATCTATCCAGGTTAAATCCAAATGAGTGGCAGCAGAATATCAAGTTACTCAGGACTCAAAACTGTAATAATAAGGGTAAGTCATTATAAAAGCATGATTATAAACTGATAGACCAACATTTGAATAAGATTTGAGTTGAAAACAGGTTAACCTACTCTTTGAAGAATGGGGTTTGGGAATAAAAGCAACTGGAAGAGAACATCAGGGACATGGTCTACATAACAGAAACATACTTTATGTTAAATAACCACATCTTTGCATATTTTACAAGAGTTTCCTTCCACTTTCTATATCACTTCATCATGAATATTTAAAGACAAATAGGTAGAGAAGTGAGTTCACTGGGTTTCTCTATAGACTTAATGATTAGATCACAGTTACAAAGACCATCAGATTGGACAGGAGATGGCTGATTACCCATAAACAGATCAATCATGCTCCTCAAGCACCTTCCACATCATTAGTGTGTGTGTATGGCTGATTTACTCTAATCAAAGCTGTTCGGCTTGAATGTATCCCACATGATCCACAGACTGCAGCTTCACTTTGTATGCTGACCAGTTCGTCCACATCCCTGTTGATATCTGACGGACTGAAAGTCACTTCCCCCAATGTAGCCCCAGGTGAGTACTAACGCAGTAATGCAGTAAAAATGAAGCAGGAAGACACATGATGGGTCAGTGGGTGTTTTAAATACAGCAATCAACCAATTTTGCACATCAGTCAAGGTGTCACTCACTGCCATGCGTGATTTATCACACCTGTCTAAACGGGGCGACTAGAGCGGAGCAATATACAATAATAAGACGTCTGTTAGCCCGTGTTGTACAAAAATTTCACACTATCAAGTCTGTATGAGACCATTTTATTAATGTCACTAAGATTTTATGATATTAAGCATAATTATTCTACACCACTTTCATCGTATGAGCACTGTAAAAATACTAAAAAAATGCATCATATTGCCAAAATATCCCAACAAATTCGGTACTATAGTAAGTTAAGGTATTTTTCCAATCAACGGTCGTGTAACGTTTCGTCAGTCTTACCTGAATCACGTAAAAATTCCCCGAAAAGACGGATATTTTCGTTTCCTTGAGCTCAAGATAATCCAGCTGGACTTTGGACGTTTGAATACACTCTGGAGAAAACAAACACCCTCTGACTGACACACAGCACCGACACTCGGACTGACTCCAGACTCATTTGCTGTCACAGGTGGCCCGCCCTCCCACGACGCGCACTTCTTCGTGGGTTTCTTTTTCCACACGAACCTCTCAATCAGGCACTCCGAACCCCCTTTTTCTTTTCAAAACTCGTCGTTAGTTGGTGATAAAACGGTTTTGGGTTTATCTTACTTTTTTCAGGGTGTATCACGCGCTCCGGTCGGTACGAGGACAGTTACAGTTATGAGACAAAGTAGAAAATATATAACCTGTCCCATTTAATGGTGTAGGATGGCGTCACACTGACACCTAGCGCGCACAGAAGGAACTACATATGCTGTTTTGGATGAGAAGTCCATAACGTTCAACCTAATAACTTTCGGACATATTTTTACACCATCCCACGGGCTACATTTCTTCTGTTAGCTCTGTCTGTCTTTACTTTTACTTCTTTTTCGGCAGTTTAAACCGTTGCTGCTTGAATCTTTCCTGACAAATGAGGAAAAAAGTAAAAAACATGATTCTCCAGTGTTTCTCGGGTGTTTAAATGCTCTGTATAGCTATTCTATCAAAGATTGTGGCATTGAGGCCCTGATTATTTTTTTTTTTAAATTTTATCAAGACATTACACTTTAAATAACATTTTTTTTGCCCACTTGGTGGTAGTGACATAGCCAACTGCAGAGTAAATTAGCAAACAGTTGCCTGCACTTCTCGCAGATATTAAGCTAAATTCATCAATTAATGTAAGCCAGTTATTTAATCTCTTTAAACCTCCAGAGTATTATAACCAAAATCTGCACTCCCCTCAACTCCAAATTTTAGGGAGTTTGCTGCCTAGAGAGTTCAATTTACTGTTTAGGTTCATCTGTTCTTCACTGAAGCTATTAGCAACTAAGAGACAGATATTTCCCTCAGGAACTGGTAAAGAAACAAAAGGAATAAAAGATAACAAACACTGAATAAACATGAATCCAAAAACAAGATTATGTTTCTCTGAATCTGCGGGGTTCAATAATAAGGAACTGTTTGTAAACAACAAGTGCCTTATCGACTTGAGAGGTAATAATATGTCAAGTTTGTGTCCACAACTTCAGTTACTGCAGGATTAAAGGTCAATATTGATTCATGTTTGTTTACTAAAGGTTTAAAGAAGACAGTGAAATGTTGGACACTCTAACTAAAAATGTTGCTGCAGCTTTTGCTTTAGTCTTTTCTTCATTAAAACACCTTCAAGTCACTTGTGGAAAGACTCACATTGCTCACATTCAGGCATGCAGATATAATTCCACTTGCTGCTCTCAATTTCTTCCCTTGCCTCCCTCCTTCCCTTCTCCAGATCTTTGGGTTAAATATTATATTTTACATTTAAAGATTGTGTGAGATTCGAGGAGCAGCCAATCTCATATCCCAGTAAATGTGGATGTTGTGTACACAGGAGCATAGTGCTTAATGAAAGTGCCTAGGCGAAAAGCTGGCTCCATCACTCTCCTCTGCTCCTATCCCCAGAGACACACAAACCCAATGAAATAACATTTCTAGAGGGGATATTCATTGGGCTCCAGCCATTATATCATACCCAGCAACAGGAGCTGATCACATCTTTATCTGTGTATACAGTACACCCTACAGGTCTTCACAATGCTCATAAAAACACAAAGGGCTAATGCTAGTGTGCTGCAGAGATCAATAAAAGCTCTGACTATAAAGGGAAAACAGCAACTATATCTGTCATTCCACATATGACTTTCTTCTTTCATTTATGCTGAACTTTTAATACATTATGAATGTATGTATCAATTATGAATGCAGTTAGTCATGTTCAGTGGGCAGCGTTAATGTTGAATTCAGCCTTTTATCTCAACTCCTTATTGCAATTCAGCAGGAGATCTGTGCAGCGTAGCATTTGTGTCTTAAACACTCAGCTGTTGTAACCCCAAAAACTCGCAAAGGGACCTGACAGAAAAACTTCACTGGCACTTATTAAAGGAGGAGTGTCATAAGTATGGGTTACCATGGCAACAGCTGTACCTGAAGAAGTGATGTGGTGTGGTTCGCTCGTTTGTGGACATGTAGATATTTTAGTTACCTCACATGTGTAATAATAGCAATGCAAATGTATTCAACTGTTTCACTCTGCCTGTCTTTCTGCTACAGGGATATGTGCACAAAACACAGCAGGAGACAGAAGAACTTCAAGTCCTCAGAAAACTCTGAAACTCTGGTCATGAATTGTCTATTTTCATACAGTGAGTTTCTAGATCCAAACATAGGTTGGGTTATTTGAGGAAGCTGATAAAACACAACCCAAGATAATGAACATACTATTATGTCTCTATGGATTGCAACACTGGATATCTATCAGTCTGCTGATCTATTCGATTCATTGCCACAAAAATTTCCACAGATATGTATGGTTTCGAGAGGATTAATATGAATGACTTTGGTAAACCCCTTACTTTTGCTCTAGTGCCACCATGAGGTTTACATTTCTGTAGAGGTAGCTAAACTTGTTCATGATGACTGGAAGGTCAGTGATTTAAAGTTACCCAACCAGTTTTGGAACTACAGATGTAGGAGCTAGATAAGCTTAGGATGCAATACCCGATATTTCTGCAGTGGTTGTCCCTCTGAAAAAATTATGAAACCATGAGGATTCATCGAACTTGTCTCAACTTATCTCTGAGGTCAAATAAACAAACTATCTTTCAAAGGTTGCCTAAAATATACTTCATTTGTAATCAGGTTATTGTATAGAAGCTGTAATCTAGCTCAAACAGGAAGTTCATGCAGTCAACAGGACAGTGGCACCCAAACAAAAGTTTCAGATTTTTGTATTTTATGACCTGCTCCCACCACAATCCTTGCAACATTTAAATTGTTTCTGGGAGGTGAACTTTTCCAGCAGAGGGCAGCAAATATTGTGTTTTTAAATACAAAGCTTGGAGAGTTACACCTTAAATAAATTTAGTTTAAAATGAATCTGGTGTCTACTCACCTTTATCACAATGATAAAAATATTGGATACAACTCTGCATTTGCAGTCATTAGAAAAAGACTATGTAAACTGAGTATAAAGTATTTTATTGTAAATGTCTGAAATACTACAGTAAATTTGTGGTTACAGTTCTGACAAAAAGGCTAAAGAAAAAAGTAACAAAAATAAATACATCTGCATTGACAGATTTGTGATGAGTTTAGTTTTGGGAACTCATAATGTACAAGTTCCATCTTTTTTTATTTGGATTTTTGATTTGACTTAGAAATTGTCTGACTTTACAATATGGTGTGTCATTTCTTACTGGTTACTGCAAAAAGTCAAGTTTTCTTACCTGCTTACATTACTGTATTGTCATGGAATGGCTGTAATAACACATTAAGTCATACTGCATGACATGTCCTTCATTGTCAAAGAGCCTCTAAGGAGGCTGAAAGTCCATGTTCTTCACTAATCTTTCCTACAGTAACATTTTACTAGTTTTTGTGATTGAAATACATGTATACACAGTATCTATGGCATCTCAACCATGTGCCAGTGTAGGAAAGCAGACTGGCCTTGTGGGTATCATTGACCACAGAATGAACAGCTATAGAGCAATCAAAAGCCTCATCACAGTTTTCCACCAATCATTTCATTTTCTATTTGTTGAGCTAGAACAGTGGTGGTCACAACTTAAACTTTACACCTCCAGTGCAGAAAAACAGAGGCACAGTCACTCAACACCGATGACGAGAAATGAGCCCCAAAAGATTGTCATGGTAACAGAGCATTTCAAAAGCATCATCATCACCGTCATTATCATCATTCACTCATTCACCTCATGCAATGTGGAGCTCCATGTGTGTAAGAAAATAACCAACAGCCCAGAAAACATGTTTTTTAAAGATAATTCAAAAGTGTAAAAAACACTTTCTAGCAATAAAAATACTGCTTGTTCCATTTACATCCCAACATTTGTGTTTCTGTCACTTTAGAAATAGTTTCAGACACTTATTACAAAGACAAGAAAAACAGTGGAATAAAGGAAACACAAAGTAAATAGTATCTAAAGTTACACAGTGTGACCTGGAAAATAAGTGAAGAAGAGTCCCTCTGTTCTAGATAGAGAAAAAAGTGCCAAGAAGAGTTCATAGTTGATCCTTCATATTGTTTGGTCTGTCCTTGTCTCTTCATTGCAGCAGTGTCCTTCTTTTCCTCAGTCTGTTAAAGCCTGTGTGAGTGTGTGTGTGTTTGTGTGTGTGTTTCAGAGAGTTCTAGCAGACTGGAATGTGCAGGAATCTTTGTGTTTTAAGCCAAGGTTCTCTGTCGTGGCTTTATTCTGGGGTAAAGCTGTAAGAGATAACAAGAAGGCATGTCAGTAACACACACTGTTACACAAATATTTCTACATAGACTTAGCACTCTTTATACTCTTCGGTTTCAGTGACTCATGACTCACCCCCAGGAGGTTGCGAGGAATGTAACCTTCAGTCTCGCCCATGCGCGCCCACCACCATTCAATTTCATCCTCGTCCTCTCTACGGATGATGGTCATGCAGTCTCCCTCACGGAAAGACAGCTCATCAGGGTTTTCACTAGTGTACTCCCACAGACCATAGACCACACCCCTGTTCATGATGCCCATCTTCTCTTGGACACCTGGGGGTGGACAGATTCAACATAAGACAAGAATTACAAAACGATATCAATTACAGTGAGGTTGTCAAGAGAGAAATAAAGGCAAGGGAGACAAAGTGTGCAAAATGCATAGTAAATAAAAAAAGATATCAAGCTTTCACTGACCATAGAGGAACTGGGAGCACTGGGTATAGCCCTCCTCCATCTCTTCACATTTATCAGCGGCTGTTTGCATGTCGCTATAAGTCATAGCAAACACTGCTGCACCAGACTCTACCAGGAACTTGCAGACTTGCACATTGTTGCAGGATGCAGCACAGTGAAGAGGCGTCCTGTGTTAAAGTGGAGGTGAGAAAAGAAAAGGAAAAGGATGCAAGAACAGAGAAAAGGGAAGACGGAGATGAGAGTATGAAGACAAACACCCTCTATAATATAAGACTGTCAAAATACCACATTTAATGCCTGGAATTTTTGTGAGTATAGCTGCAGCCACAAATCTACATTCAGGGTTTTGCTGAATAAGCAGCTTATTCCACAGGATTCAGAGTTGTTCAGATTTGGGTTGTTAAATAATACATTATAAAAACTACTTTTAACAGTTTAGACATGTCTGAGGCTCAGATGCAAGAATCCCACATGAACTATGTCAGTGTTGAACTTACCAGCCATCACTGTCAGCTGCATTTACGTTGACGCCAAACTGAACCAAAAACTTAACAATCTCTGTATGTCCAGCACAGACGGCATTATGTAGAGCAGTGATGCCTTCATCATTGGGCTGACTGGGATCCTCCACCTGTGGTTAAGGAATTACAAGGGAGAAAATATACTGACTCCTTTGAGGAAATGTAGCTAGTAAATCAACAACAAACACATTTAGCAAATGTTTGATTACACTGTAAAAGTTTTTTGTGAAAAAAATGTCTTACTTCATAGATGATTCTCTGGACCAGGTCAAACTCTCCCTCCAGAGACGAGTCCAGCAGCAGAGCCAGTGGGTTGAACTTCACTCTCATACTGTGATCGATGCGTTCGGAGCCAGGTTTGCGCAAGTTAGTCCTCTTCCCCTAAAGACAAAATCATGATCGTGTATCACACAATTGATCATAAGACAGCCATCACAACACAGAGAAGAAAATGTAACTCTAAGTTGTGACACATAAGAGTCTAGTGCTCAAGCCTGTACTGCTGAGGCCAAAGTGTCCACGCTCTGCTGCGTTCAATCAGGACTGAGAGCAGAGGAGGGACTTGATTCTGAGGTCTAAGTGCAATGCTAATCCAGTTAATCAACAGAGGCCATAAGAAACACATTCATTTCTCTGAAACCATCATTATGCAACTAAATGGGTCTTAAATGGATGTGAGAAAAGGAGGGAACTAGAGGGGAAATGGGTCATAGAACTGATTTGTCATTGGTTTGCCCTTTTGGGATAAAACCTGCAGCCTTCCCATAAAACCCACTTAAAGGTTTTCACTAAGAGCCTAACAACAAGAACATGTAAACAGGTGTTTATTTTCAACACAGAATGCGTTTAGCCGCTTAGTCTAAGCAGAATAAGGCCTATTTTCTACAGAAACAATAGAAGTACTTGATAGGGATTAACTAATTATATAACATCAGAACAGGTCACTGCTGTTAACCAGCAGGTCATTACAAAGCAGAAGTGAACTAACTGTATCTTATGACCTGCCCCTGTAAGACTAACAAGCAAACATTGGGGATTTAAAAACACATGTAGCTCTAAGTGAACAAGGGAAATCTATACTTGAGACTGTTATATCTCTGAGCTTAACAACCATTTAAAAAACAAACAACACAACTGAGAGCCACATAATAATTGTGATTCAATAATTTAAGATGGCAGCTCATACCGGTGGCAGAGTGACCTGGCCCGTGACCTCTGGTGCCTTCATGTTAATGGTGTCCTCTCCCAAGCTGTCCTGCTCTGCTCCACTTGGGTATGGGGGTGGTGGGTATGGGGGGAACTCTTCCAGGAAGCCTTCTGGAGGTGGAGGGGGCAAGTTGGGCATTACATCATCCAAGCCAGCAGGAGGTGGTGGTGGGAAAAGAGCATCATCTGGCCTTGGGGCTGGGTGGGATGGGGGTGGAGGGGGGATAATGTGCTCGTTTTCTGGGATGACTGAAGGGGGTCTGGTCTGTTCAGTCGAGGCTGGAACAAGTATGCTGGCACCTGGGACATGAGATGGGAGCTGCCCTCCCTCCAGAATCTGGCCCATCTCGGATGGTTGATTCTCTGCACCACTCATGGGACCTGGAACGTGAGGACCAACAGATCCCTCAGCTGCCTTCTCTGCTTCACCAGCATAAGTAGGAGTGGTTGGTGTAGTCACAGTGGTCTCCATAGCTGCCAGTGTAGTCTTCTGGTAGAGAAGTTTCTGAATATTGGGCCCTGCAGGACCCTCAGGTTCAGTGATAGAGCTGCGTTTCTTCAGTGGCCTTGGGGCATTGTAGAGCTTCTTTCTCAGGGCTTCCAGGTCACCATCACTCTGATGCCTGTAGGGGTTGGTAATGAAGGGAAGCAGCTTGGTGGGACTGAGGGGCCGGGGAATGCGCTCTGTTTCTGGCTGAGAGCCCTCAGACGGGCTAGGACCCATGTTGCTGGCTCCACTGTGGTCCACTTCATTTTCTGGTGCAGGGGAGCGCCTATCAAGGTAGGGGTTCTCAGGGTGTGGGGAGCCTCCACTGGGAATCACTGGTTTACCATACACTAGAAACAAAGACAGGAAACAAGCTTTAAGATTGAAAAATTGGAAGAGATAATGCTGTTATAACTTCATTTATGTTTACTGCACCTCTCTCTGTCAGTGGACAGAGCTGTCTCGCTCCTTTAATTGTATTTTTTCTTAAATGTATTTACAAAATAATACATCTCAAAGTAGGACAAAAATTTGTTCTATTTTATTTCCACACTTTCAGTAAGAAGCAGCAGGTACAGCTGCCTGAGATTGTGGTACCAAAAAGATGATGTAATAGATGGCTTAGCCTGTCTAGCTGCTTCTCTGGTCAATGCTTTGTGAATATTCTCCTGCTGAATATGCTGAAAAGAACAGCAGCATGGCATTGCTGTGATTGTATCTCCAGAACACAACACTTATACATTCCCTCTCTTACTCTTGTTGTCATCTTATCCATCACCTTTCGATTTGATTTAGCTTGGTTTTTACCTTCTTCTTTAGCCTAAAAATGTATATTTATTCCACTAAAAATGGATACTAACTTCATAGACTGACATGTAAATCTGAAGCTTTGTTTGCATACAGATACTCATTGAGTATGTGTGGTACAGGGGATTTATGTTTAATTCAACGCATTTCCTGTCTCTACATCCATCTGAATGCACAGCTTAAAGAGGCTTGCTCTGAGACAGGAGCGTAAAGACAGAGACCAAAGGCAAAAGATGTGTTCATGACCACACAAACTACTATTATTTAGTCTAATATGCAGGAATTACCACATTCATCTGCGTCACATCAACAAAACTGTTCAGGCACTAAACTAAAAATTCACAACTAGATATTCTTACCACTGACAAATCCATTGGTGCGGTTCTGTGACCTGTTGAGGGCGCCTTGCACACCAGGCTGGAATGGCTTCCCTGAGCCAGGCTGCTGCGTGTACATGGAGTAAATGGAGCTGGCCGCTAGAGTCTGGGGCTTACTCAGGCTTGAGTCTTTGGAGGAGGGCAGCTCTGGGGTGAAAGGCCGCACTGTGGCTGCAGGTGGAGTGTCCTGCTTTGAGGGTAAGGGGAGTGTCTGACTCTGTGAGGGTGGCAGAGGGCCACGGCCCTGGGCAGCCTGGGGCGGCTGGCTGTGGGGCTTTGTCTTAGGAAAGGTGCCTGTGTTGAGGCCTGATTTGCTGTAGGGTATGATATTAGGGCCTTTTGGTTTGGTGGGGACAGGAGGAGGCACCTTGACTGGAGCCTTGGGAGCAGACTGAAGAAGTGAGAAGAAAAAGACAGACACAGCAAATTAGACACTGCGTTTTTTTTGTTGTTGTTAATGAACAAATCTGACAAGTCTTTTTTTTTCTAAGAATGGAAGGAGTGTTTTTGTTGCTTCTCACCTGTGCATCCATGACCAGATCATCA
>JAPZDV010000003.1:13459115-13473768 GCA_029814665.1 Acanthurus lineatus
TCTAAGAATGAAAGGAGTGTTTTTGTTTCTTCTCACCTGTGCATCCCTGACCAGATCATCACTGCTCTGGTTTTTGCGGAGGGAGGTGGCAGGGGCCTCTGTTGACTCAAACATGGAAAATGGACGGACCTTCTTGTCCCTCTTCTGTTCTGTCTCATCTATCAACAGACCACAGGAAGTTATCATTTTTATCCCACATTCGGTATGTGTGATTCATTAAGAAAACATGACCAAAGCTCCATTGGAAGCTTATCAACAGTAACTGTTTTTACAGGCTCTGGGAAACATTGTAGGGCAGTTTCTGTGGGAGTGCAGCATGTGCATGCATGTATGTCTCTTACCATGTTCAGTGTTAGAGTTGGAGTGAGAAGTCATTCGTGGCAGTGTTGAAGCTGGACCGTGACCATTTGTGTTGGCTTCTGGACCTGAGGAGCTCCAGTCTGCCAGCTTGGACGGCTGAAGGCCTGGAGGACCCATGGGAGAGGAGAGAGAGAAGAGAAAAAGAAAAAGAAGAAGCAGGGAGCGTTTAAATGCTTGGTTGTACAACCGGATTTTACACAGAAATAAAAGGTTCAACAAAGCACCAACATAGTGGAAACTAGCTTCAGCTATTATTATCCAGAACAAAAAGGTTCACACAGGGCTGTGTATCAGGTCTTTTGTGTTGTAAATCGCAGAGCAAACAAGTATAGATTTCTGAAAGAATAACAGCAGATTTTGTTACACTTTGCTTTTATCATTATTTAACATTTGTTTTTGTATTTTATTTTATTTTTTTTTGAGTGGCTAGGACTGAGCCAGTGGCCATACATGTCCACAGACATCCACATTATGTTAAGCCACAAAAGCACGAGGCTTTTAAAACAAACAAAATGAGCATCACATGAAAAATGGTAAAACATGGTGATTTCCAGAGTGTAGTTAAATGTTCTATCTTAAGAAGTGTTGTACAAATACACCCACAAACAAACATGGATTTTAAGAAAAAGACTGGATTGGTTTGGTCAGAATCCACACAAAATGTCAGTTCAACTGAAGGTTATGTGTTTGTTCCAACTGACCCATTTAGAGCGGCAGAAAAAAAACCGAGGAGAAGGCTCAACAAACACACTTTGTCAAACAACTGCAAAACAAGCAAACAACACTGAGGAACTAGCTAAAAATGATAAACATATTATATCTTTTTTAATCACTGTCTGAGAGAACCACTCTCATTGAGACAAAGCTGCTGACAAACGCACACGCACGCAAAAAACACAACTGTGTACCTTTTCTCTTCGCCCGCAGCTCTTTCAGAGGTTTAAGCAAGAACATGGCTTCTGGGGAAGATGCATTTAAAAGACAGAAAAAACAAAAAAGCCTTATAGCTCCAGATTTCCCTTGCTCTAGACATGCTGTTGGCTGGGCCCAAGCAGGGGCCCCCCTAAGGGGCCACTCAGACCAGACAGAACCAGGAGCCTGCCTGATGCTTTGTAGAATATCCCTGCTTGAGAGCAACTGCGAGGAAATAGGACTATACTAGAAGCAAATTCCTCTGCATCCCCGCCCTTCTCCATCTATCTTCCTCCCATACTGCAAATCAGCTCAGCATGCAGAAATAATTGCGTGCAACATCGTGACAGAGTAGAAAAAGCCTGTTACTTTTACTTTCTGTATGTGGATTTGCTTTAAATGGGAAAAGTGAACTGATGAGGTGAGAGAGGGAATGGGGGATGGATTCCCTTCTGCTGTTGTTTAGTAATGACTAATTTTGGTGTCGGATCATTCATTTTTAATAACATAAAGCGCACTCCTGGCCCACTACCCACTAGGGGACTGATTTAGGGCTAAGAGAGTTAGTCTAGAGATGCAGCGCATATGAAAGAATTAAAGCATAGAGGCCAGCACGAAAAACCTCTTTAAATGAGATATGTTGCTTTGGTTCATCACTGGTTTGAACACACTTTGTTTCCCATATAGCAAACAAGCTGCTGCAGTCCGTGGGGGTAGGGAGCTTGTTAACAATAACAATAACAATTTTTTCTTTTATGGTCACACTTGAGAAATGGAGAAAAAAACATGTATTTCTGTATTTTGTAAAGAAGCAAAGATGTTATTTGCAAAGAAGTTATTGTGTAAAACTACTTTTTAGATCAGGTACACTGTGTGTGTTCAAAGTGAATGTAATCAATGTCAGACATACCAAACAGTGTTTTTTGGTTTCAAAACATGATTTTGCACAATTAATAGAAAGTCAGTCAGAATATGCAGCTGTTTCTATTTTCTTGTTATTCAATGCCCATCAACTAGGGGGTTCTTTTAATAACACAGACCAAGATGCTGAGTGCGAATATGAATGAAGCAGCAAAGACCAACACTAAAAGCTGAATAGAAAGAAGAAGATGAGCGTTAATTTGAAACTTCTTCTAAATCATGTGTACAAATAACTCCTTACAAATATCCAAGACAGTAGTGTGAGCTGATACTGTATGAACATTGGCAGTAAGAGACACACAAAGTGGCATTAAAATACTGGTTCACTGCAAACATGCCACAAATTTATAGAAAAGGTCAGCAAAATGGAAAAAGGATAGTGAGGCTTAACAATAATAAGTCACAACACAGCATCCAGGAGGCAACTAGCTACCTTCTGAGCTCAGAGTGACATCGCAACCAGCAGGTGCCCCAGACTCCTCCACTCCTGCTGGAGGCAGGACAGTCTTGTCACATTTTAATTAAAAAACATACCCAACTTTATCATGAGATACATAAAGAAACACGGGAAACAGTAAAGAGTCTTTATAAATGCTTTCCATGTACATTTATGATCTCACAATTTAAGCTTAATTTATCAACTCTGCTGCTGAGTGAGCGGTTGCAGATTAAGCGTTCGCAAACTTCAGCTGACTAAATAGTATCTCCAATGATAGAAGGAAGGCCTACCGATAGCCCCAGTAGAAATCTAAGTCATGGTCAGAAATTAAATTAAGGGGTGAAAGGCTGCAGATGGTGTAGTATCTCTGATTGTTCACCTGTGCCGGCCTTGCTCTGCGGGTCGTGGACTGGAAGGGTTGCGGTGCCGTCTGGATAGGCTGGTTTTACAAGCAGGTCGTGCCTCACTGGGCCTCTGGGCATGGTGGAAGATTGGATGTATGGACCGACCGCTGCCACTCGAGATGGACCTGACGGCTGTCCGGCTTGGCCATCGGAGGGCAGCTGTACAGTGAGAGGGCAGGAGAGGGGAAACAAAAAGGTAGCCGTTAGAGCATCAAAGGTCAGTTAAAGTTATTTAAAAGTATCTTGTATTACAGAAGACAGCAGAGAGAGAGATAACCTATTGAGACACATAAACATATAGATGCTGATTGGTAACCAAAATAATCTGATGTTTTGGTAGCAATACAAAATACAAAAAACAGAAAAACCAAAAAAACAACAACAAAAAAAAAACAGTTGAGATCGTGATGAGTATCATAGAAAGCATGCTAAAGTGATAAAATGAGGCAATAATCAACAACACAATGGCAGCTCTTTTAAGCTGTTATGATTATTACATACCAAAAATAAAAAAGTATGATGGATGAAAAATGGTGAGACAATGTTAGTATTCCAAGTACCCCGTCACTAGAGGGGCAGAAATGTAAACTTTGGCCTGAGGATGGCGCCAGAGCAGGCCATGTTGCTACTCGAATGAAAGGATTTATTCTGGTTAAGATTAAAGTGTTCAAAGATTTGAAAGGCACACTGCTTCATTCTCTGTGGGATGCAATAGCAGAGTGGTCATTTTAGGGGGATATTCACTGAGGTGTACTGTCATGCAGTGAGGTGGAAAGTAAGACTTGCTGGTGGGGCTTGCTGATAGGTCTGGGAATCCTAGTAGTTAGGATTTATTTTTGATAACAATGAATGTCTTCAATACAACAACTTGGAATTACTGTTGGAATGACAGACTAACAGCACCATCTCCTCTAAAATCACCATCCATCTCCACTCAAACTCCTGGTTTCTCAGCAATTACTCAGTTTAGTTAAAACTGAATAACAACAATACTGACTCAAAGTCTCCAAAACCGGTTGACTAATCTTTCTTTTCAAACCTTTGTTAAGTTTTTGAATCAGTTTATAAATATAGCTCAACAACTGGACAAAAACATTTTTCCAAGCTGACAACTCCTTCCTTTAAAACAGGATGACCATGGCTCATATTGTCCATCAAGGAAAATAAAAGAACTAACGTAATCTGGTGTGCAAAGTCCCACTCAAGAGATCAGATCAGAAAGAAAAGAAAAACATATGTTTATCTCCGGCACTAGTTTAGTTACCTGAAGATGAGTGTCTTTTGAAGCCCTCTCTTTACCAGGATAGCCATTCTTGAAAAAAACAAAAGCACAAACATGCAACAGCAGTTCAAAATACCGAATAATCCCCTGTTTTCTAATTCAGTATTGGCATTTCTAAGTGTTTCCTGAACTATATAACTAAGACGGTGCAGGATGACTCCAGGTTGGCAGCCCTTAGACTACCTCTCTTCAGTCAGGATGGTTATACGTGCTTGTTGGGTGATGTCAGCCAGACACTTGCCGTTTGGTTGGAGGAGAGAGCAGCTTGGTTGGAGTGTGTCTTTGTGCTGGTGTGAAAAAGGCCTACTCATTATGATTCCAGGCAGGGTGTGGGTAAATCACCTCCTCACTTGGGCCCATTGAGGCCTTCATTTCAAAAAAGCACACACACACACACACACACACACACACACAAGTACACACATGCAAGCTTAAAACACACATGCACACACCACCCTGTTCTGTTCCTACTTTATTTTGCATCGGGACATAGAAAGAAAAGTTGGGCTTCTTTAAGGTTTCTTTTTTATCTAGCTTCTAGCAGAGCTTCACATGGTTATGTTAAATCTCAATCTAAATATTTATTATTTATGTTCTAATTTACAGGCCACTTTGAATCTTGTACACTGCATTTGCTTAGTAAACACTGCATGCTGCATACTAAGAGGAATATTTTTTGTCTATATAGCACAGAAAAAAGAACATTTTGATGGCACAAAATATAAATGTAGGAATCAGCATTAAATAATCTTTGTGGTTACTGGCAGAATGTTAATTTGGTTCAGGGAAAGAAAGTTAATGATGAAGGTCAATGAAACACCCTTGTTATTTCTGAGAAGAAGTCAATCTGTTTCGGAAAACATAATTAAAGAGATAACTGCACAGAGGACAGAGTAATAGACTCATCTTAATTAAGAGGGTGAAAACATTAATTTATCCATCAACCAGTCAGAATGAATATGTTTTCTCACATTCTTCCTTGCTCTACACATTTAACCTCTAACAATGAACATGAACAATTTTTTTTTTCTATATGTCTGTTTCATAGACGAGTCTGTTGACTCTTATTTTCTGTCCCATGGTAACCTACATTCAAAACAACTGCTGGAGAGAAAGGAGTGAAAGAACAGGGAGACACGAGGCAGCGAGAGACAAAACCTTAACACTCATTGGAGCATGTACAAAGACTGCATTATTCAGGCTGTTAATTTCCCCTGTGACTAATATTTTGAATCCTGTCATGTATTCAAATTCTTAAACATGCATAGAAAAGCCACTGTTTGTCTGTAGGATGATTGTTTGCCTTGAGTGAACTGGTTAGTCTCTTTTTCCGGTTTCTGTCAAGAGTGCAGAGAGGAAAGATAACATCTCCCCTGACATTCCTGCCTGTCAGTCTGCCCTTATCACTCCTCTCTCGTCACGTCTCGTCAAGTTGTTTCTGCCAAATGGGACTGAAAACACAGCTGAGTAGAGAAGTGGGACGGTAAACTTATATGCAACTCTGTGACATGATCAAAACAATGATCAATTCCCAACAGCTTTTTCAGACAGAGATCAGAGAAAGAGTGGAAACAAGACAGATAGTAGTTGACTCCTTCGAGTGAGGAGGCCACTAGGATTTTCCAAACAGAAAGTAGCAAGCTTAAGGGGCCTTACATTGGTATGGGTGAGCTCTGAATGCCAGGGCACCTGAGGCTTTGGGAGGTAAAGAGAAATACAAACAGCCTTTGTTATAAGGCCACTAGGGGGAACTCTGATCAAAACCATTTCCATCTCGTTATAGCAGATATGAATGACAGCAGCCTGACAAAGTGTGACAATGTCACAATAACAATTAAAGCTAAGGGAATGTCAAAAAATGATAAAAGATGACTGAGGGGCTCTTTGTCAGGGTTGTTTGAATGTTTTTTATGTTTATATGTGTGACACTACTTACAGGCAAGTTCTCTTTCTGCTGCAGTGCTGCCTTCTTTTTCCACAGTCGATCTCGGAGCTCACTGATTCTTTTGTCCATGGAAGCCACCTCTAGGTTGCGCTTGTTCAGGCTCTCTCTCTGCTGCTGCAGCTTTGAGTTTTGGTCCTGGTTGAGCTTGTTCCTCAGCTGTTTGCCCAGAGGGACAAGATGTATGAGCAAAGAGAAAAAATGCTTCAAAACTTTTGCTCATTATAATCAGTGGCATTATAACCTTTGGAGCTAAAATTCTTTTGGAGTTTTATATCATTTTGTAACTTGATTTTTGCACACCTGTAGCTCCTTGTACAGGCGGTCTAGTTCAGCAACAGAGCTCTGGTTGTCATGGAAGTTGTCCATTTTGCCATTTTTGAGCAGCTCCAGCTGTCGGTTGAGCTCCTCCACCTTGGACGCAGCCATCACAAGCTCCCTCTGCTTCTGCTGGAACAGGTTGTTCATCTGCTCTATCTCTTCCACTGGAGAGGGATAAGACAGAGTGACAGGTGGACAGAGGAAACAACAGGCAGAGAGAAGGAGTGTGATTATGATGACGGTTAAAAGAAGAGATGAATATCAAAAAAGCAGAAAGTCAAAGTAAGACATTGTGTCTTCATGCATTAAAAACATTTTTTTTCTTATAATAAGTATACAATAATCTGAATGGGCATCCTTTAAAAAAATTTACCAAGTCCATGTGCTTACCAAGTTTGCCATTACTGAGGCGTTTTTGCTCCACCTGCCCCTTGAGGGCCCGGACCTTCTTCAGCCGAGTCTCCTGGTTCTCGATGTTCTCCCTCAGTCGCTGCAGCTTCTCCTGCTCAGAGGCTTGCTGCTGCTGCCGCTGCTCCTGCTGCTTCAGGTAACGCAGCCGTTGCTCCTGGAAAGTCAAATGAAAGCAAATCAGAGACATAAATTATAATGAAAAGTAATTAGAATCATAAACAGACACATGTTGTTTACTTTTATTTATGAACTATCAGTGGCTGAGTATGCTTTCCTTACATTTTGTATCAGTATTCCTGGTCAAATGAGGGCTAAGAAAACAGTCAAATAGTGTATAACTTTCAAAATCAAAGGTAATTCTTGAACTATGATGTCATGTGTCATACACGTGACAGAGCACTCCCAAACAGGTTCTCAGATGAGCACAATACAGTCTTAACCAGGATCTACTCCATGTGATGACTGCTGATGGTAAAGCCTGTTTGCTTTTGAAACTTGTAAATGTACAAGTGTACATTCCTCCTTGAAGTTACATTCCTTAGCTTGTTTCATTATCCTCAGGCATACAAACAGTACAAAAGTTTCTTGAAAAGCGGGTCAAGGACACAGGTGTGAAGCCTGCAGGGCATATTTAGACAGTGACACATAGAGAAAAGCCAGTTACTAAATAAGTTTTTATCTTATTTTAATATGGTACATCTGTCTGGTTCAGCATAACAAAAATATCTAAGGATCACCCTAAGAATTTAAGCGCATCACACCTGTTTTCTGTCAGGATCTTAAACCAAGCCACCAATAAATCTTGAGTGAAATAAGAAACATGTCCTTTACAAGAGAAATGAGACCTTTAAATGCCAAATGAGTCCTGGGCAGTGAGAATCCAAGGCAGGCAGCCGTCTCAGGCTTCTCAAATTATAAACAAAACACCTGCAGCCATCCACAGCTTATCTACCTGTCTGTCACAACATCCACACAGACTTTCTCTTAACATCTTTATACCTGTAAGTACACTAGACATGTTGTAGTACCTTTGTTTTTCACACCATCTCCCCGCTTTCTCCCAATAACCCCCTCTTTAATCTTGCTCCATTATTTTGCCCCTTAATCTCTAGCCTTTACTTTCATCTTCACTACTTCACATCTGAATTCGCTGTATCCATATCTCGACTGTTCCCCTTCTCCCCTATTTCATCTTGCAATTCTTCTAAATGTACCTTGGAAGCAAGGAGCTGTTGTTGAGCTTCTATCTGTTGCTGCTGTCTAGCAGCCATCTCTTGTAGTTCAGCCAGCGTCATGTCCATTCGAGGTGTTGCCACCTGGGCGGTGATAATCAGACAGACAAAGGTCAAAAGAAAACCCTTTGAGACAAATGAAAGCAGCAACAAAAAACAAACCAACAAATAACACAAAAAGCCTACATAGGTAGGGCGATGGAGCACAAAAATCAGTTTATCTATTACTATCCATTTCAAAATTTGTGGTACATTTTTTTCTCAGAGGTTTACATTCTCAACTTGAATTACTTATTACCCCCTGGAAAATGAACAAGTCAGTCTGCAGATTAGATTAACATATAATGTTAAAGAACTTATGTCAATAAAATCTATAACCCATATGACAGAATATAAGTATGGGCAGAAATTTCTTGGTAGTATAGCATCACAACATTTTCTAGCCACAATGAGGCATTCAAGCTACAGGTGTACTTTGTTATTCCACTGTGATGCAGTAAAAAGTCTTTATAAGTAAGGCACAGTTCCTGAACATTGTACTCTTTAAATAAAAAATTATTTACACATTAAATAAAATTACAGTGTTTGCAAAGGTTTGAATGACACGCTACCCTGTCTCAGGTAAATTAATGAATGAATGAATTGCAACAATGTTTCTTTCTTGTTTGACCTTTTTTTTGTAAAATGGAAAGATCCTGCTTAACACATTTCAATTGTCTAAAGAGAACAGATAAGAACTCACCCCATTCTCCATTCTTCTGTCAGGAGGACCCTTTACTCCATTCCTCTTTGGCTCTGGGCCTCTGGACCCACCTGAGAACACAATGGACTCCTTGAAAAATTGCAATTTACTGTGTGGCTTCATCTAAAGTGACAATATCAGTTTAATCCAAACATAAAAAACCTTTAAAAAAGCAGGTTATGTCCACTCCTGGCCTTAAAAAGCAGCTGTTAAAATGAAGTGGAACTCGTTTTTGCCTTTTTGCCTTCAACCAGGTCTGACAAACACTAAAACACACCTACTGACTTCCCCTGGGCTTTTGTTGCAGAGGGTGAAGATCAGTGAAAAGCTAGGCAGACTAGACTGGCTAGTGCTAAGTGATCTTAACTCCTCCAGGAAACAACTAGGATCAGTGCTCTCTGAGACTTACAATAATCTCAGGATTTAACCTAATACATAACTGTCTGGAGGTATATGTGTGTTTACTCTTATCTGTGTACATGAATGCAATTATATCCAATTATGTACTTTTGTCTGACGTTGAGAGGGATAGGGGGAGGGACTGGGAATTGGGGTGGTGGTGGGGGTGGTGGTTGGTGGGGGTGGTGGTTGGTGATGGTGGTGATGGTGGGGATAGGTTGTGGTGGAGGGGGTTTGGCAATCCAGATCCCATACTTAAAGCCTTGGCCCATGACCAAAGCCCTTTAGCTTGCATAATGGCTTTAGATGACCTTTGACATAGAGTATCCATGTTAAATATAAGTGGTTAAGTGCTAACAGAAGACAATGCTAAGGCTCAATCAATAATGACATTTATTGTGAAAATATTTAGATAGCTCAATTCATGTGAGAGTACATTTTGTGTCGCATGTCTGCACAGCATCAGGAAGTGTGAAGATTTAACAGAGTCAATACTACAGGTAGGACCATGTACAACAGTAATTCCATAAATAATATAAACAACACAGAAGTTGAAGACAGAATGTACTCGCTTTTGATAAAAATACAGTAGTAGAAAACGGCATTACAGAACTGTGTGCAAAGACTGAGCAGAGCTAAGCTAACAGTGTGGGAAAACAAGAGCAGGCTAAGATAACAGGAAGGGAAAACAGCCATCTAATCCCCGGGCCAGACCCAAGCTGTGAGGGGTAAAGGGGCTTAGTTACGCAACTGGGGACTGAGAGGATAGCACATGAGCAAAATACTAGACTTTTCTGTGTTCCTAAGAAAACTGAAAAGTAACAGGCTTATGACGATGTGACTGGACACACTGCATTCAGCCTGGCCTCCAACAGTAGAGCTAAATAGGCTTCTTCAAGGATTTGACGCCTGCTAATATGAAACCTTCTCCTGGATAAAGGCAGTCTTCCAAGTACTATTTCCATAACTCAGTGCTATAAAAGGAGAGGTGGTCTGGTGTATTCTCAGTCTCAAACAAGCTCTTCATGTAAACTTCTCTTTCATGAATGCTTTAACAACAGAGGGGTGTGTGTATGTTAAGAGGTTGCAGGCATCTCTGGAGTTTACTACACTGGTGTCAAATGTCTTTCCTCTGAGAACAGCCATTGTCTAAACTGTGACTCTTAGGGGAGAGAAAGTGACCTTAGAGACCCTTGCTTTTAGCTTCATAATTTGTTATATGTATAATTTTGGATGTGTGCTGGGGAAAGACACTTACCCATTTCCCTGCTAGGAGCTTGATTGTGACGCAGAAAGAAGCGCACCTCTGCTCTGTGTTGTCCCCATCGTTGGAGCACATCCAGCATCCTCTCTCCGTCACCAACAGCTCGCTCTGCAGATGGATTACATAAAACACGTCAATGCTTAGGTGTGGGGTCAAAAGACGCCCATAAAGTCAATATTGAAAAAGTCTAGTCATATAAAGCCTGGCAAGGTTCAATACATGTAACAATACCATCCACTGTAGGTCAAGAGTGCATGTGGTGTTTACCTTTTGAGTCCTGTCTAAATATTTCAATTTTTATCTGTATCTAGTTGTTTTTTCTGCACAATGACCTCAGAGACAACAACTGTGATGTGCTGTCGATTATTCTGACTGGTACCGCGCCAAAGGGCTCATCAGCCATTCTTCAAACATTTTCTTCAACCTGCTTAAGACCATCTCATTACACAAATGGACAGACACATTGCTGTCAAGTAGAGGTCACTAATGCTGATCTGTTACTGTGGCATTACAAAACAAATCAGTAAGGACTGTAATATGTAGGTTATAAATAGATTTTACGCTGCTTTGTTATAGGAGAGTCAGTAGTGAGTCCATAGTGAGAAAGGCTGCAAAATGAGACAATCTTTCAAGCAGTTTGCAATCTCTTTTCAGACTACTTATCGAGGCACTCAAACACAATAATTGGCACTTTCTTCACTCTTACGGTAGCATCACCATGGAAACAGCTACGAAGCCTGGCTCCTTGAGTTCTGGTTCTGAATACCTTGTGACTCTCAGAGATGGGGAAAAGGGGGTAGGCATGAAATCTTCAACCTCCGCTCTCCTACCTTGACATGTGGGAGATGTCTGAGTGCTTGTTTTTGTTACAGGGATTATGGGCTCTGCTTCATTTGCATTGCAGACCCAAAAGAGATAAGCCCTTCAAAAAGAAATCACCAAGCAGTTGACCACACGGCTGAGCTAATCTCCCTATACTGTATGGTCGACTTCAGAAAAGCAATTTCCCTTTAATTAAAAGGAGGAAGAAAAACAAGTGTCTGCCCAGTGACTCCTGTCCCTTGAGATACAGCCATATTCCATAAATAAAACAGGATGTGACTGAAAGTCTCATGTTATTGTGTAGAGATGCATGAGGATGACACCAGGAGAACTGGCACTGTTACTCACCAGATCCACGCCACATCTCGGACAGGTGGCAGTCCGTCTCCCCCGGCTCCTTGCACAATTCCACCACATCCCGGCACAGTGTCTCCGGGGTAACAGGAACCTCAGTAAAATGCTGGTCATTGTTACTGAGGTAAACTGTCAGAAACATCTGGGGACAGAGGGAGGGAAAGCCAAGGTTAAACAATAACACAAGACAGAGGATCCTGGTAGCCTTGGTAGAAACAGAGTAAACACCATGATTCTCTGTAATTGCTGTCTGTATTCCCTATCCCTATTATTTTCCATTATATCTGTGTGTTTGTGTGTGTGTGTTATACTTAGCAAATGATGTGCAAGAAAGAAGGGGAGAGTGTCAGAGAAAGAGAAGGAAAAGAGACAGAGCAGCGGTTAGTTTAAAATGCTATAAAAGTGAAGAATGAGATCTTCTCTCACAGGTTACTTCACTGATGGACTGGAATGTTTATTTTGTCTTCAAAGCCATAATAATCATGGTGTGGCCATGGGATGCTTAACATCACTTCTAAAATAAAAAATACTAAGACTTTTTTTGCACCAGAGAATGTAGCTGTTACAACCAGGGAAGAAACAATATGCGCCATGATTTTTGTCATGATGTAACAATACTGAAAATGTAAGGCAATATCGAGTCTCATATCACAACATCAATATAAAACATTATATTGCCCAGCCCTTCCTGGCTACTTATTCAGACGTGAGACAGAAAATTGCATCACATTACAGGAACAAGGTTCCATATCTTAACTGGGCAACAACAGCTGTATGTTTCCCAGCAAACATACCTCTATGTCAACAGGGAAATCAGAGCTCGGCTCCTAAAATTCCATTTTACCAGACACCATCTAACTGCTAACTGGTGCTGTCACCACTGTGAGAGATCCTTCTCTCCAAACACAAACACACACACACCCCTTAAATATCCCTGCCAAGCATGCTGACGGAGGAGACTACTGCAGACTCTGGAGACGCAGAATTTGTATGTCAGTGTGTGACTGACAGATAGTAGAGACTTGTTTAGGACTATCTAAAAAAGAAATGGACTATCTCAATGAAGCTGTCACTGATAGAAGTGGAATGTGAAAGCCTTCAGCAACTCCAGAAAAAAAGAAAAACACACTGAAACTGAGCAGAAAATTGAGCTGTCTAACAGCAAGCATCCTAAATGTCAGCATTCCTTTCATATACCAAATTGAAACTATGAAAGATACTGTAATGCTTCAAACATTTTCAAGAAATTCTCAATACGTATGCAGGATAAGGATAGGTCAAATTAAAAGAACAAAAAAAACAAAGTAGGCCTTTGGGAAGCTATAGGCTTGACAGTCAATTTCTAAAATACAAACCTGGGAGTAAAATGTCATATTCTGCTTATGTGTTACTTTTAAAGACTAACACCAAACATGAAAGTGAAAACACTGTTTCCATGCAATTACATACACACAGATGCTTGAGATGCTTTTAGTGTTGTGACAGAAAATGCCGCCATCTGTAATATGATTACACTTTATGAGTGAGAGCTTTGAAAAGGCCATACTAACACCAGTGCAATGACATCAGTGTCTTAGACAATGGCATGCTTAGAACTTACTTAACCCCTTCGTTTTGGTCACAGGTTTGACATAACGTAATGTTTGCACAGTGGCTTTATCAATGCTGTAAAAGAAAGGCAGTAGGCCAAGAACTAGAATAATCCAGAGAGTGTGTAATTGTTAGACTAGTATTGTTGTTTGAGTCCTATTCCTCTGGGTTAAATTGTCAGGGTTTTTCTATTCTCAGCTCATTGCCGTGAACGGCTGTGCCTACAGGGGCAATAGAGGGAACATCAGGTCAGCAGGGTCACGAGCACAAAGGGTTTAGGGGGAGAACAAGCAGAGCAGCTGCAGCCATGGTGCAGAAACAAAAGTTTTTGGGTGGCTTTCGAACTGTGTGGTGCGGCAAGCAAAAGAACAACAGCCTTAAGATGAGACGCTTCATGCACCTTTTCTTCTTCAAATGGAGCTTACTGAGTGAGCAGGTGAATATTTCCTTTATAATCTCCTTAGCAACACATAAAACTAGAGAAGGTTTGCTGAAGCAAGGGGTGGTGGTCTGAGTCAGAGGACCTGATTCAACCAGCTTGCTCCATAGGGATGTAAATGAAGATCTCCATCAATGGAGTGAATCAGCACTGTGTCATCATTGTCAGTAATCTACAATACAGTAAACTGTAAACAGACATTGCCCCTGTGTTCCTCACTGGTGACAGAGGACCTAAAAGCTCTGTGGTAAAGGACCACCCTAGAAAACAAAGCCAACATCAAGACTTTTACTTTCCTGTCAGCTAATTGAAACATTTTTACTTTTTGTGAAATGTAGCTGAGAACTGAACCAGAACCAGTTCACATCATAAAAATGTTGATGTCAGAACCTTTATCCAATAAAAAAAACAAAAACAAAAAAACAACAATCCTTGAATAAACTTGAATTGTACAATTTTAAATTTAATGTAATTTGCCTTATGCATGAAGAAACCATTCAGAGATCAGCACGGAGCAGCTGACATCAACACAGCTTCCCAGAAATGTAGGACATTTGAATAACCCTGTTAATATTTGGAGAGTAAAAGAGAGACAAAGAGCAAGGGATGAAGAGGGGGAGGGAGAGAGCGGGCCTGGAAAAGAGTGAGAAGACAGGGACAGGAGCAGAGTCTTGGGAGATGCAATGCCTACATTGACAGCCAATTCTCCTCAGCACTAAAGTTAATGATCCAGGGCCTCCACCATCCAGTCCTGGCCCTGATCTAGATGAGTTAGCACTTTGATACTGACCTTCATCCACCTAACCCACGCAGTCACTG
>JAPZDV010000003.1:13473868-13563508 GCA_029814665.1 Acanthurus lineatus
ATTATTAACGTGTTAACTTCGACAGCCCTTATATATTTGTGTGTGTGTGTGTGTGTGTGTGTGTGTGTGTGTGTGTGTGTGTGCGCGTGTGCGCGCGCGTGTAATAAATTAAGGTTAACAGGCCTATTTCTAAACATTTTTGCATATTCAGATTTTATTGGGATCCCTGTCAATCATGATATTGATTAGTGCTGAATTAACATAGTCAAGGGAGGTCTGAAAATGACAAGTCCAGTTTGACTTTCCATTATTGGCAGTACAGTATATGCAGACTAAAAGACTTTCCTTTAAAGCAAAACCAGACACTGTAGTATGCAGTATATCAGTAAATATCAATATCAATAAAAAGTCACAGTGGTTATAATATTTGGCTAACTTAATCATAACCAGCTCCACTAATGAGCCTCTGTTAGCATGACTAGGGGAGAAAAGACTGCCTTCAGTGGTTAACCTAGATACAAGCATCAGAGGAGTGCCAAGATTCCCTATTCTGGCTAAGCCAGACAACTTGAGAGTTCATTAAATATTCACACACACAACAGCGAGTAAAACTAAACAGCTCAATAACAGTTGTGACAAAACAGAAGCACAACATCTTACCAGAAAGGAACCTCAGGTAGCCTGACACAACCAGGAAGATGAGCAGTGCCAATCTGTACTCTATATGACAAGGTTTAATAAAAATGTGCTACACTTGGCCATCTGTCCGTCAGAGTGGATGACAGAAGAAACTGCTGAAATTGCACTTCCTTCCTACCTGAGACAGGACAAAGAGATTGCCCTGGGGAAGGAGAAGAGGGTGAGCAGCATCTGCTGCTGTGGTTCCTTAATATAGCAGTAGATTTCTAATGCTATCACAGCATCAGCTAAGTCAAAGCTGTCTCCCAGGGTTTTGGACTGGTCTGACAGCTCCAAACTGCAAACTAACAATTATTGCCAGCGCAAAGAAATGCAGCCCTTAACTCTGCAGTCTGTTGTGTAGATATTCTTGAAGCACAGCAGCTATAAGGCTAGGTCATAGGGGCTGTATCTCAGGGATTAAGTTAATCCGCTATATAAAAATATAGCCTTTCAACAGACTACTGGCTCAGTATTACAATAGTAAGCTTAAATTCAATGGCCTGCAGCAAGGCCACAGAAACTATGCCTTGAGTTTATGAGTGAATATCCTTTTGGGTAACCAAGGTCCAGGAGAAGTAAGGTGCTTATTCGCACAAGATTTCATTGTTTAGTACCTAGTTTGAGGTTTTTAAATCCTTACCATTAGGTTCTGTAGTCACATGGGAAGAAAAAAACTACAGTCTTAGAAAAGACTCTATTCTTAAGCGTCAGTGGCACATGCTTAACAACATCTGTTTTAGTCACAAAAACAAACAGTATTGTGTTTGTCTCTTGGAGATGAAAGGCTGTATCATCAAACCCTCAGACAAAGGACATTGTAGTGAGAATACATCTAAGAGGAAGAGAGTAGCCACAGCTGAGAGCATGCACTTGATGTTCCTTGTTGAAATGGGATCAGAGTTTGAGAAAGAGAGAGGTGAAAAAAATATATACTTTAACAGTTGTTCTGGGTTATTTTATAGATTATATATATTATATATTATATATATATCTTTGTCCATGATTTTGCTCTGTATGAAGTTAAATGCTGTCCCTGTGGGGAGGTGCCGAGTAATTCTGCAACATACCAGCTATAAAGCCTACAGTCAATGAGATGCTGATTTGGCCCTTTACAGTGTAATTTAAATCTCTTCTCCTATTAAAGCCAGTGCAGTTAAAAACTAATGCCATTGATTGCAGGCCGGAGGGGAACAGGCTTTTCAAGTCTCTCCAGTTGTTTAGACAGAGGACTCAGAGATGACTTGAGTTTTAAGATCATCACTGTGCCCATAGCCAATTACTGGAAAGAATGCCGCACTGGTGTGTGTGTGTGGCACTCCCACTAATCATACAGATAACAAACGTGCACTACAGCAGTGGAGCAGTGCATGTAAACAGAGCAGTTGGAAGGAAATTGCTGTCAAAGGAAAATTTAAAACAAATTAGAAGAATGACCCTTGAATAATGTTATACTTTAAGCCGCCATAGAGGCGTACCTCTGTCAAACCACTCTCTCCTTATGAAGGTCAATTTTAAAGCATTAGTCTCTTAGGTCATTGTCCAAATGCAATTCTTCGCATATTGAGTTAAGACTGATCAAAACTGTCTGCCACTGCAGTTTCCTGTTTCCAGGAATAGACAAATCAAATGGGATTGTACTGTAATCGAATAACTGCAATATCATGATAACTATTAAATGAAAGCCCATTCTGTAATTCATGTAAACACAACTAGAAACACCAACAGCAATATCAGAAATAATTCACTGTATAATTTTGGAATTTAAAGAGACAAACAAACAAGCAAAAACTGAATCTTGCCAGGGTGTCTTAGAGTTCAAACTGTATTGACTCAGCCCCAAAATAAAAATTTATCTGAGAGTCAAAAAACTTATGAAATCATATGGTACTAAAGAAGTAAAAGAAATACTGGAAAACCAGAGAATATTGGACATTTTTCCTAAAATACGTTAAAATTACTCAGTTACCATTCATTTTCTGTCAATCCACTGATCAACTCCAGAATTATTTTACCTACAGTAAAGAGGTTGAGACTGTTGTGAAGATTGCTGTTGATTTCAGCAAGTCACTGTAAAAGGTTCCCTCTTGTATTTCGCTCTCAAGTGTAAGAGAATTAAAACAGGAAAGCTACAGCTCACTCCTAAAATAATCAAAATACCTGTATTGATGAATACCGTGCAGAGTAACCCAGTTAAGTAAGTACTGTCATCTCTTCACTTTTAAAGTAGCAAAGCAACATCAGTCTATGCTTTGCAGGGACATGGATGTTGTCAAGTCAAATTAGGCAGAGTGTCAGATGGACTTGATTTAATACACTGGAATTGACTACCACGAATATACAACATTTGATATAAAGCTCAAGGAAGAAATGGGACATCTGGAAAAATTGAGAATGTGTAGCAGGATGACATGAGCAAATGAAAATGGAGCCATATCTTTGACCATGCCCAAAGGATCTCACCTTTGGGATGCTGGGCCTTCTCTTTACACACACTTTCAATTACAGATATTGCTGTGGTAAGCGAATAAGTCATCTAGGTCTTGTTGACGGAGTCACCTCTGAATCTGATTAAAGCAAGTTTGTAAGACACTGCAGCACCGTCTTCCTGTGTGCGCGTCTCTGCTCTCCCTGACATGGCTTTAAGAGTTGATACAGTTCCAGCATAGCAGTCCTTCAAAAAGGCGAGCCAGCAGAAAACTCTGTAATGGCTTTATACATTATTCCTCTTTCTCTCTCTTTCATTCTCTCTCTCTTTTGCTCACTTTCCCCATGCTGCATTGAGAGAATGAGGGTACAAGGGAGGAAAGGTCAGGGCAACACACAGGAGAACACAGAGGGACTCAGAATGTACAAAGCTTTTTCAGCTGCAACATTAAGTAAGAGGAAAAAACAGCTTTTACAACACACTGAGACTGCAGCACACTGTGGCTCTTTGATTAGGCCAGCCTCTTCTCATCCGTCTCCACTGCAGCACTCAGCCTATCACTTCATAATCTGCACTTTCGCAATACTCTTCCCTTCCTGGTCTACGTGATGAGACAGTTCCTACTTTGTGCTTATCTGAGAGATAAGGGAAATGGGAGTCATAATGAAGCATAACTGAGAAGATGTATCTTTTCCAAACCCTTGTAACAGTTAGACGAAGCCATTCAGAGTAAAAAAAAAGGCCAGAATAAACTTTGTGTTTTTACATTTTACTTTCATTTTTTACACATTTAAGGGCTAAATAAATAGTTCACTGAAAAGTGAAGCCTTAATCCAACTGTGGAAACAGTTTATGTGGATTTACTGGCTGAAAAGCTATCTTTTGTCAAGTCTCATCTCATCCCACAAAAAAGGCAAGAGGTAGCAATTTAAATCAGGCAAATGTGTTCATTGGTATTTAAAAAAAAACGGACACTGAATGATGTCTCTGTGGCATTTAATCTGTCATATGCAAAGAAGACCTTGGTGAAGCAGGAGTGTGCAAGACTAGAGGAGGCATATGATGATAGCTCTTTTCCTTGGAACCTCCTTTGGGAGTCGAGAATGTTACCAAGATTTTGACCAGAGGAACTTAATTGAGTACCTGGGCAACAGTTTTTTCTCCCTTCAAAAGCTCCAGGGCCATGTGTATTACTTAGACAGCAGGTACTGGTTTCCTGTAGTATCACAATTGGAATGAAGAACTCCTAAAGTCAATAGATGTTTTACATTCACATGGCAAAGGGACAACTATTCAAACTATTCAAATGAGTCTTGCAGCAGGAATGATACAGGAAAAATGAAACAGATTTTGCTGTTCCGTAAAAAAGTCAGCTAAAACAAGCTGCTGCTTTCTGTAGGCAGTTCATTTTACCTTATAATAATGGTTTTCAGATGTGGTAGAAGTGCAAATAAGATGGCACTTAAGGAACCTCTGATTATCTGACTAGGTTCTTCAGCTCAGGTCCTGCTTTATTTCAGTTCTAGGGACGATTCATTCACACAAGGACTCATGTTTCCTAGAGGGGTACCACCCTGAGTGCACCTGTGAATCATAGCCACCCTGTTTCCCATGATAAGTGTTTTTACAGTAAACAATAATGTCACAATGCCCTCACTTCTTAAAAAGGGGGTCTTTCTGGAGTTGTACAACTATACTGCATAATTCTGCATCATTCTGAAGTCCCAAGTCACTAAATATTTCAATGTGGGTATGTCAATACCTGCTCAGTTGGATGTCATGCTGGTAATGTGGTAATAGTGAGATGAACAGTCTAACAATATGAATTTAATGCAAATATTATGCTCCTTTGAAAGATCACCACTTGCGTCAGAAAAGACTTTGTGCTGCCCTGTGTTGATTTAATAAGCATTGAGTACAAAATGTTACAGTACTCAGGGCTGCGAAGACAGACTAAGATAACCAGCTTGCTTGTCATTACAAAATTACTTTATTTTTTCAACACCACTGTTTAAGAGCAGTGAATTCATTCGTATGCTCCTCTTCTTCACATAAAAGTCAAAACATTACTGAATGTCCTTGCCTATCACTGATGTGATGTCTGCTTACACAACCAGCACGTACTCTCCCACAGAGTAAAAACACAAAGCCTGTGGTGGCTGCAGAGAAAGCCTACTCAGGTTTCTGTTGACACACACAAGAAAAAAAAAATGCTCAGGCTTCCCAGAGCATCACCTCATTTTCCCACCACTGTTTCACCACGAAAAAGTCTAGCAACACTGATATTTGTTGTGGTGTAATTGAGACACTGAACAAATAGTCAAAGAAAACAAAACTATACATTGCAGGCTAGGCACAAAAAGTTTATCAACTTAAAAATCTACAGAGCATGCAACTCCTGTCATGGGAGAGGAATGAGGAAGTGATAAGAGATTTGTTTTTCATTTTTGCTTCTAATCCTTCGTGTTGCCTAAGCAGTTTAATGAATATAACCTATTTTGGCAAAAATTACACTATGATTAAATACGGGATAATAAAACAGCAGTAAATGCAAACCTAAATAGGGCATTAATAAGTGTCTGCAGAAGAACAAGTTGAGGGGTTCAAGCAGAGATAACAGTAAATTAGAGGCAAATAAGTTATACTGTGTCATGATTCAATAAATTGCGAGCAACCCTTATCGGGATGCTGCCACGGCACAGGCGCACCCACACAATGTGTCCTACACAACACACTACTAAAGAGTCCCTACAGCTCATTGTGTTCAGGAAACAGTGACCCCCTATTTACCACCCCAGCTAGCAATTACGACACCACATTCTCACTACCCCCAAGCCACTGCCTGTACAAGCAGGGTCATGGGCTATAGTTGTAATTTCTGAAACAATACCTCGCATCATGGCTATATAGAGACATTTTGTGTTTATCAGGCTGATGCCAGAAGCTGTATCTCATTTAAACACACAAAAAACACACACAAACATTCTTGTCTGACAGCATTGAAATAAAAGAGGGAGTTACCAAAGTCTTATGTGGCCTATTGAGAGGCAGATCTTGTATGAAAACATGTAGGGGTGACAATTTATATTGGTGTCCAAAAGAACCAAGCTTGGGGATAACAAATGACGGAGTGCCAGACGGTAGCACACTGAGGTCATGCACCAGACAGGAGTCATCCAAACACGACTCTGTCTCCACAGCTAAGATGATTAATTCACTGATCAAGCTTTTTTACGGGAAGCAAAGGTCTGAGCACAGATGGGTAACATTAGCAGAACCTGAGTATATTTTCCACAGAGGATTATGCTGGATTATTCATCTGCATTTCTTATCAAAGTGTAACTATGTGTTGTTCTGCCTGTTACCTAGTATATTTATTTAACAAAGACTCACAAAAGAAGCTCAGGCAACCACACTAAATATAAACTAAATATTACAGCATTTACCAGATAGTGAGCGTTCGTTCCTTTAATAACTAGTGTTTTAACTGTATTACTCTCAGAATGATTAGTTTATTAAGCAGTTTTTTTATAAAAGATTTATTACACAAGTCAATCAAAAATGCTGCTTTCAGATAGTTCCTGGAATATGAGCACTTGCTGCTTTTCTCTGTGTGAATATTAATACATCACCCCTATTGTTTGATTGTGGAGTGTACTTTCATTATTTTAAAATCATTTCTTATCAACTTTTTTTAAGTTGTAGCCCTGTTTGACATGATATTCTCTGTTAATTTTCCTGATATCAAACAGTATCCTCAACTCGTTATACTCCATTTCCATCTTTGTTCTTTTCATCTTCTGTAATATCTGTCAACTAACCTTGAAATAGAGGGGTAGATTCAAAGATGAGGACCCAGGCGGGGGGTAAATACATCCCAGATGCAAGATCTAGATGTAGCTGGGTTTAACACTTTTACCAATGCAGACATCACCCCACGGAACTTTGCTCCTTTGCCAGCAAGCAGGCAAAGCCACAGCAGAGAAGACTGAGACTGCATGATATGACACTTTCTTTTTATTTTTTTAAATTAATGTGAAGGTAATTTTTTCTATAGTGAGCACATGCACACATACCATTGTCCTTTGGCCTTCTTTTCATACATCAAAAAGTGCTGAGACATAAAGCTTTGTACTGCAGCAAACAGCTATGGAGCTCTAATGATGATAATGATGAGCATGATGATGATGATGATGATGTTATGGCAGCAGTCCAGAGCTGAGTATAGCGTAGTACCAGCTAGACTTGGCAACTGCCTTCTGCTTGTGTTTTGAGGGGGATCGATGTTTACACGCTACCAAAAGCATACAGCTGGACAGAATGAACGAATAAATGCATCTACAGAGTATCTGTCTTAACCATTTTGTCAGGTAAATGTTCAACTGTCCCAAAACTGGATATTCAGTTAAGATACATCAGGACATTTTGACGCAGAGGACTCCGACTGGTTTACGTGTAAGGTAATCGTGTATACACGGATTATTGTCTCAGAAAGCAAATAAATTACGTAGTTTATGACCACATCCACCGATTACACACACACTGCGGTCATAGCTAACAAACTTCACTACAGAAGCCCTGTGCTGCCATAGCACCAGTAAAGAGACCCAACCGCATCAACTTGCCACGTCAATTTAAATGTCCAGGTTATTCAAAGTGCTAACAACGCAGGCGATTTGAGGGTTGATGTAAAAAAAAAACGAAATACAACGCTGCAGGACAAGGTCAAAACTTACAGCGAAGTGAATAAAAAATTAACTCACCGGCATCATTTTAGCTTCGTACCGCATTTAGCTCACCAACACAGCCTGAATCCACACTGGCAGTTTCGACGAAAGCTGTGTGACTGGCGATCACTTTAATCCCAGAGCCTAAACCCGCGATGGGCAAGGCTACTTTCTCCTACTTGGAGGTCCAGTTCTGCGTTAAAAACACAGCATATCGTTACTATTTAATTTATCACACCAAAAATTGTCCAATATTAAAACACACTAACGCTAACTGTATCCCATGTCGCGGACCTGTTGCAACAAATAACAAGGCCTTCACGACAAAAGTTTCCGTTGTTAGTTGAGTCAGCATCGCTTTAGAACTTTGAAATCGTTCATTGCGAGCGCGAGGCACTCCTTCGAAACTTTAACGTTTCGTGAATAAGCTATAAATGAAAATAAATTTAAATCTTTGCGGTTATTAATTGTTATTAACTGTTTTTTGCTTACCCTAGGACGCGTAGGTAACCAGCCCGTGATCCCGTTGACTGACAGTGTTGCTAGATAGCTCGCAGCCTATCCCGAAGTGACGTATCGGGAGGAAATTCATTCCACTTTGGAATTCAAGCTCCGCCCCGTTTTGGAGCTGAAACACCCCCACCGCCTGGACGTGTTCAGTCTAAACTACACGAAACTGTACTCCCTCCACTCACCTGTAGGAAATAAAGGCTTATTTCCACACCAGCCTATTTCAGTTCGGAAACATTTGTACCAGCAGATACAACTTACATTCGGATCACCATGAGCTGAATTGGAGTAAAGTGAGTGGTCTCAGTGTGTTCGCATTGGATGAGTTTAAGCCTGTAGTTGAAGTGGGTGGAATTATTGCAAATAATTTTAACAGGTTACAGGTTGATGGGTATATCAATCAATTATCAACAGGTTTTATGACTCGTCATTAACTTAACTGAGATATCTGTAGTAGTTGAACTTTTGGACTATTTCTATAGGGCATAAAAGTCTACCGATAATTCCCTGTAGCCAGATCTGACATGTTAAAGTTCAGTTTTTAAGATGGACAATAGTTTATGGATTCCTCAGATGGGAAAGTCTGGCGTTACAGCAAGATAGGTGAGGCACAGCTAAATAGAGAAATTTAAAGGAGATAGAATATAAGAGAAAAGATAAAAGGGGAAATAGAGTAAAAAAATTAAAATGCAATAGGCTACTATAGAACCTTTGCAAAGAAGAAAAAACACAAGGCAGAAAATTAAGGCAATAGCAGCATGCAATTAAACACATTAGTGCAGTATCTTCGTAAGAGAAGTGTATAGGTCTAGTGTTGAAATTAGAGCAGCAATATTAGCAAATATACTATATATAGTCTATCACTTATATACCAAATTCAGCTGTAACAATATGGGAGAATATTATATAAAATATTTTGCAATTACATTTGGAACGGTTTTATTAATGTTGAGATAGTGTGTGCTATATATAACGATTAAACTTCATTAACCTTTACACATACATATGAATGTAATAGTATACATTACAACATTGTACAGTGTAGTATAATATGATATATAAAGTAAAATGTACTGATATAACACTGGGAAACCTGAAAAAAGCAATTCCTTAGTTAATTTCATTGTAACACCTGTGATATTACAACTGTGACTTATTACTTCGCCTGGTTTGAAAAGGGTACATCTGCACCGTACAAAAAAATTGACTGACATGATGACGGAGACTGTAAGTGACTAGATATGTCTTACATTTATCCTCCAGTTAGACACTCCACAAGCTGTAATGACTACATGTAATTCCCAATAATAGCCCATAAAATTAAAAAAAAATGAAAAAACAGGACAATAAATTCATTGAAAAAATTGCTTAAAATTACGATGAACTAAAAGGTGAGGTGCTTGGTTAATAATTACATTTTATCAAAAAAAATCTATGAATCAATCGTTAAACAATTTATAGAATAAAAAATCATTAAAAATTTATCCTTGCCTATGAATTATATTTTATGTTAAATGTTACTTCTATTCTCTTTATTCGTGTAGGCCAGCCTAATTGTTTAGAACTCAGAAGGGATTTACTTTTTCGCTCATAAACGATCGTTTAAAAAACATGAGGCTCCGACTACAACTCCCAGAAATCCATTCTACGACGAACCGAAGGTTCAAACACGCAGATAGCACGTTTTGTGCACGTTAGTTCCTCCCTGAGCGTACGTAGCTCACTGTTGTGCAGGTGCTTTGCATAAAGCCCCTTGCTTTCGCCTGAACAGTGTGTCAGATGCTACCTGAAGTCATGGCTGACCAGGTGGCCGCCATGTGTGATCAGCTAATCAAAGCTGTAAATGTGATGATGGATGCAGAAACAAGCCAAATTTACCGACTGGAGGCCCTAAAGGTAGCATCGTATGGAATGCTAGCTAGCTGCTAGTTAGCTGAGCTTGTCATGTTTTGGAGCTGTTGTGAAAGTAACGTTAGAATCAAGTGCCTGCGTAGCCCAGTGAAAAGTCAGTTTTTATCACAAGGGCTAATACTAACAGTATTGATCACACTCTTTGTTTTTCGTGTTTGACGTTATCTAAATTTGCGGTGATGATGTTGATCAGATACTTTGTGAGTTAGCCGGTGTGGCATGATTATCACCTCACCACCACATCCACTTTCGACTCACTTTCATTCATTCATAGAAATGGTAATATCTGGTTAGTATCGACTGTCCTGCAGATGTTTTGTGAAGTCAGAGCTTGATTTAACAAAGCTTAATGACATTATGTTGCTAATAACAGCTTTGAAACCTAGCCTTACTGGCTAGTTGGTAGGTTAGCTCTATGCTATTAAGGTGTTAAACGTTAATGTTGCTGAGACAGCTGTTGCTATGGCCTCCTGTCACATGTGTACGGTAATGAGTTAATTTATGTTTTTCAATCATTCGGAATGTAAGTTTATGTAGTGTCTGTAATGTAACAAGCTTTATTTTTACACCAGTTTTGTGAGGAGTTTAAAGAGACCAGCTCCTTCTGTGTCCCATGCGGCTTAAAATTAGCAGACAAAGCTCAGCCAGCTGTGGTAAGACACTTTGGTTTGCAAATCCTGGAGCACGTGATCAAGTGAGTGTCATAAAACTGTCATAATAACATAAGAAACAATTACACAAAACACAAGCTGCATATTTGATGGAAGCTTTTTTACTTTCAGGTTCAGATGGAACAACATGCAGCAACAAGAGAAAGTGCAGTTGAAGGAATGCGCCATGCAGCTTTTATCAAATGTAAGAATTTAAGTGGCTTTTAACAACATAACCATCGGTCTTTTTGTTCAAATGGAAGTTTGTTTCATTGTGTTAGAGTGACAGACACAGATCTGATGCTTGTTGTTGGGTCTTATCAGGGTACTCATTCTATTCTGGAGGAGGAGAGCCACATCAAAGATGTGCTGTCACGAATTATAGTGGAAATGATAAAGCGAGAATGGCCTCAACATTGGCCAGATATGCTGAAAGAGATGGAGGCCCTCTGCAGCCAAGGAGTAAGTAACTTCTACAGCACAGGATGGTCTTTTCCTGTATGTCAGTCTTTCCCCTTGCCCCTAGCATGCAATTTGAATAGGATTATGTAATAACTCACATGCAAATAAGTACCAGTGTAAGATGAGTCATCATCATTTTAATGAGATATCATCATATCGACTTGGACACACATTTATCATTTCTCAGCATCTATGAACCTAAACATCTTTTGAATTTGTTTATTTTGTCAGTGCAAACTATATTCTTGGCCTTTCTGATCAAAATGTTGTTTTTGTTGTTAAGGATTCTGAGTTGATAAAATCTAAATTAAAAATTTGCTTGTGTTTTTGACAGGAGGCACAGACAGAGCTAGTGATGTTGATCCTGTTGAGACTGGCCGAAGATGTGATCACCTTCCAGACGTTGCCCACACAGCGGCGCCGAGACATCCAGCAAACACTTACCCAAAACATGGAGAGCATCTTCAGTTTCATGATGGCCATTCTTCAAATTAATGTTGAGGACTACCGCAAACTGGTCAGTGGGGTCTTACCTTTTTTTGTTTTGTAGAAAGCATTGAGAGCAGCATTAAGATTAATTTTGCACTATAATCATGATTTTAACCTGTTCACTCATTAGTATTTATATTGTTTAAGGAAAAAATGAATAGTAAGCTGACTTTAATATCTGTCTGAGTCATGGTTTGTTTCTTTGTTTTTAATCCAGAAAGGATCACCTGGACATGAGGTGCAGGTGAGAAGATATGACTTAATTTCCATCTTTTAAAAGAATTACTTACAAACTTAATTACTTAAAACGCATTGGTGTCATTCTTTTGTTTATTTATTTTTTGTACTGTTTTTGTCCTTGATCTTTTTACACAAAGGCCAGAGCTCACTGTCGAGTAGCTGTCACTACGCTGAATACACTTGCAGGCTATATAGACTGGGTGTCTCTGGTGCACATTACCTCCAGAAACTGTCATCCTCTGGAGATGTTTTGTTTGCTGCTGAGTGAACCAGAGCTGCAGCTGGAGGCAGCTGAGTGTCTACTCATCGCTATTAGTCGGAAGGTGGGTCACAGGCAAAACGTGTGCTGAAAGACAAAGGTGAAGCCTAAATGCTATAGCTGTAAAGACATTATTCTTTCAGTCTCATGTTATTACTATATTCTATTTGATACTTTTTACTAGACATAAATGGAATTTGTTAGAAAGTCGGTGCCATGGGTTGAGAAGGAATTGCAGATCAGGGAAAATAGCGCTACCATGTGGCTATTTACATTACCTATTTTGGCTCATCATTATGAACTAAGAGATGGAGAAATGTTCTTTCTCTGAAGTGCTTAATAAACCAGCTACTTATGCAATTTTCTTTTCATAATGATTCTTACAAATTTCAGCAAGCCATCAAATGCTTTGAACACAGTGTGTTCAAATGGTTTCTAGATGTAAACACTTGCAGACTAGACTCTACACTTGCAGGCTACAAGTGATGATGATCACTTACTTCCTCAAAACAGACAGCTTCATAAATGGCTGTAAGTCATGAGTCTGTCCTGAAATGTTGCTTATCCCTAAACAGTTCCTATCATTCCCAGATATATATTCCAAGAATATTTTCCATTCAGGTGTTTTTAAAGTATCATAACTACAGTTATAATGTGGCTCAAGTGGCCACAACAAAGGTAACATGGGTAATGAAACGGTTAATGAAAAATGTTTTATTAATCTAGACTAAATCAAATGGTACAAACGTAGCATATCATATTAAATGTTTATGTCTATTTAGTCAAGTACCTTTATTGGCGTTGCATAAAAACAATGAAACATCAGGGCATCCCTGAGACAAGCAGTGCAAAAAATTTATAACCATGGGGCGTGGCAAACAGCTAAAGCAGTGGTGTGTGATGTTTATCAGTGAGGTGCAAATAAGTCATTAAGATAAACCAGACCATTGAGCGCCTGAGGTGAGGAGCAGAGAGAGCGATTAAACTGCAACCAGGACTTATGTAACCTAGGAACAAAGGGTGTCACAGGTGTTCCTGATCACACTAATCATTACCTGCCGCACATACAGGTTAGTAAGTAGACCAAAGGTCATCGCATTGTCTGTCACTATATGCATTAAATGTTGATCTAGATGCAGATTTTTATTTCTAAAATATCTAACGCAGAGTAATGTGCAGGCTTAGGGAAAGTATGAGTGCTTCCTTGTTCCATTATGCAACTGTCTTATCACTTAATGTAGAACCACAGATCAGATGAGTCATGCTGCAGTATGCACAGTTACATCCTAGACAGTAGATTTTAAAAATGTATCAGTGATAAGCTGCGTGTTGTGTTGTTTTTCCACAGGGCAAGCTGGAGGATAGGAAGCCATTTATGCTGCTGTTTGATGATGTGGCCATCCACTACATCCTTTCTGCAGCCCAGTGAGTTTTACTGCTTCTTCTGTCATCCCTTCTCATAGGCCTCAACCAGCCATTGTAAATGAATGAGTTGTATCTGTTTGGTTACAGGTCAGCAGATGGACTGGCACTGTGTAAAAAATCAGCCGGATCACAGTAAGTAATTGACTAATCTGCCTATTGTGAAGGACCCAGACACACAGTTTGTTTGACTTAGTCCTCTTTTTGAACTGTACCTTCAGAGCAGTGGAGGTGGTGGAGCGACGTTACATCTTTCTGAAGAGGTTGTGTCAGGTTCTGTGTGCTCTAGGAGGACAGCTCTGTTCATTAGTGGTGAGTTTATCATGATTCGGCCAATAATTAGTTCTTGTGTTCATATGATCTTTTATCTTGGTCCACATTCACTTTATGTAAAATCACAGTTGCTTGATTTAAAAGCTCAGATTTTTCCCTACAGGGTTCAGACGTAGAGGTTGAAGTACCTGCAAATCTTGGCAAGTACTTGGAAGCCTTTTTAGCATTCACTACACATTCAAGCCAGGTGAGCTGACAACAGTCACTCTACTTCAGGCTTTCCACCTTTGAATCTCTTTGTTTATAACTGCTTTTGAATCAGTAGAATATGAATCCCTTGCCTGTGTTTGATCTCTCTTTCTGCAGTTTTTAAAGTCATCCACTCAGGCTACTTGGGGATGTTTATTCAGACATGAGACTCTATCAAAGGAAGCGGTTGTTGTGGAGATGACCATCAAATACCTCAGAGCCTCTATGACCAACCTAGTCAAGGTGAGACATAGATGTCAGTGCTTCTGTTCCCATGGCAAACAATAGCCAAACAGTGTCATTAAAGGGTTTGACTCTCTATCCAGGCTGGATTTCCATCTAGAGATGATAACCCCAGCTGCGAGTACTCCCGTGTGGACTTTGACAGCGATGAGGACTTTAATTCCTTCTTTAATTGCAAGTATTATGGTCTCAGTTTTACTTTATTGTGTAATGGTACACCATGTTATTCCTTGATGTTTTTTCATGGTGTATGTTCACCCTCAACAGCTTTTCGTGCGCAGCAAGGAGAGGTGGTGAGGAGCGCATGTCGCATTGTTCCTCTGGAGGCGTTCCAGATAGCAGCAGAGTGGTTACAGTATCAAATCACCAGCCCTATTGATACTGGGGACACAACATGTAAGTGTTTATTCTCATCCTGCCACATTGTCACAAAATTAACATGTATGCATGGGCAAGATGCAGCAAACTAACTGTCTTCTTTCTCTGCTTCTCATTAGCTAAGGCTGCTGAGGGACTGTGCTCTCTCCTGTCTCCATCAGTGGTTCAATGGGATGCCATGACCGTCTTTATGGAGTGTATGGTGGCACAGATCTTCAAGAGTTTGGAGGAGGAGGTAAACAAAGCTATTTCAAGTAACAAAAAAAACTTTATTAGAAAAATCGTGCTTAATTTTAGTGACATGAAGATTCCCTCTCCCTCTTACTGTGTAGAAGCTGCCCGTAGATCAGAGCATGGAGCTGCTGCAAGCGGTGCTGAACTACGAAACCAAAGACCCGCTCATCTTGTCATGTGTGCTCACCAACGTCTCTGCCCTTTTCCCGTTTGCCATACGAAGACAGCACTTCCTGCCACAGGTCCTTTATAAGGTCAGCTAAGTCTTCAATTGGTTACTATGTCTTTATATATATATATATGTGTGTGTGTGTGTGTGTATTTATGCACACGTGGTATTATTGTGAATGGAATGCATAATAGGGATTTTCATTTGAATTTTCCTTGTCACATAATTTGTCATGTTTCATGCTAATGCACCTGCAGTTTCAATGAAAAATTTTAAAACAAGTTTATTATCCTTGTTGTTATCATGAACATTGACTTAATATTTAAACTTTTGTTGCTACAGCTGTTTAAAGCCGTTACATTTGAGGTTGATCAGGAAAACAAGGTGAGTTGCCTTCACAGAACCAAATATTGGTGCTTTTTCTCATTCATGTTTAAGACTGAAAATTTTCCTCTCATACTGTTGTTTCCTGCTTCAACTAAGGCTCCTCGGACCCGAGCTGTAAAGAACGTGCGGAGGCATGCCTGCTCTTCCATCATCAAAATTTGCCGGGATTATCCACAGTTCATCTTGGTAGATATTCTTATATACCTGTTAAAGTAAAACAGCATGACCATATTTGGTTTTGGTTGATGGATTTTATGCACAAATTGTGTGCCTCAAGTACACTGTTTTGATGAACAGGCATCAGTAAATATGCATCACATTGTTTATTTTTCCCTCTCCAGCCTTGTTTCGACATGTTTTACAATCATGTGAAGAAGCTGTTCTCAAGTGATGCCACGCTAACTCACATGGAGAAATGTGCACTGGTGGAAGCTCTGGTGCTCATCAGTAACCAGTTCAAAGACTTTGCAAAGCAGAAAGCCTTTCTAGATGAGCTGCTGGCCTCGGTGCTTGCAGAATGGACCTCAGATGAGATGAGGCAGTGCGTTTGAATTCTTTCTATTTCCCTTAAATTACCTATGACATATTTGAATATCGTGATAAATGACTGCTATCTCCTCTGCGGGTTTCAGTGTGCTGTGGGATCCTGCCACATTCCTGTCTTTTGTTGGAGCCGATCAGGTGGTCTCAGAGCAAAGTAAAGATACAGACACAGCTGCCCTCAATCGCGGCCGGGTAAGTGTGTATGTAGGTGTACAGTGAGCCCTTAAAGCTCACAAATTCAGATGCTCTTACTTTACTCACTGTATTTTTAATGCATTTTTTGTTCTTATTTTGCTCTTAATGGCAAGGCATTGCAATTAAAGCTGCAAAAACACACTAGTCTGCAGTTGAATACATATTAAATGATAAAGTGCTCCATGCTTGATATCTATATAACATGGCAACATACAGAGGGATCTTTAACCTGAGAGATACAAGAGAATATGTTAAATTTCCAAAGCATCAGTTGAAAAACATCCTGTCCAGAGTCGCTAATGGCGGTTACTTGTTGTTGTCCGCTGTCAGGTCAGTATGAGAACTCAAATCAAACAAAAGTTAGAGGCAATTCGTGTAAAATCCTGTGGTCAAAGTTCTTAACCACATCGGCAGAAAATAACTTGCATAATAGATAAAGTCCTGCACAAATTTTTGTCTCAACCTTGAGATATTTTTATTACGAACTTTTTGGTTTGTTCTTTGAGTTTGTATTTCATTATTTAACAAAATTAGCAACCTACAGACATGCTGGGTATTTAGGTTTGGTGGTGCTTGAGCTTAACGCTGATTTGAACATGCCTTCATGCTGATGCTAAATGTGTTCCATATTCCTCATTTAAGATATTTCAGTCTGCACCAAAATGGTAGACCGACTAGCAGAGCAGTGTTGTCTTCCCCAGATTCATACTACTAACATGGATAAAATTTACTTGGAGTTGGATATAAAAGTGTAACAGTTAGTTAACTTTGTAATCTTTCTCTTTTCACCTTCCTCTAGGTGAGTTTCTGTTTGAATTCCATGTCAGCGGTGGTGAAGCGGGCACGCTGGCCTACAGACCTGGAGGAAGCTAAGGCTGGTGGCTTTGTGGTGGGCTACACCCCTGCTGGAGCTCCCATCTACAGAAACCCCTGCACCGCCCAGTTCCTGGTCTTTCTGCCTAACATGCTGGCTCTTATCAGGTAGGATTGACACTGTTCCTTGCATTTGTCCTATTTTTTTAAATAACAAAAGCTTGAGTTCACCAGCCGACTAAAAATATGATGATCATCATATTATCATATCAGATTACAACAGTGCCTACTGTTATACTGATCTGTAACCACTGACCAGTCTCCTCTTTTTGCTCCCCCTGCAGGACTCACAACAGTCTGTTCATGCCGGAGAACATGGCCCGTTTGAGCGAGACCTTCTCCAGGGCCCATGAAGTGATGGATGCTGAGAAAAATGTGGTTCTTGGTGAGATGAGCTTTCACACATGCTTTTTGCCTCACAAGTGAGGCAGCAGTGGACGATATGGGCTAAAATTTTATAAAGTAGTATTATATCAATATGTCTCAATATGCGCTTCCTCCAGGTCTCTCACAGCATATTCTGGATATTTATGACTCTCCTGTGTATAAAACCAACCCGGAGCGAATGCAAGGATTTTTCACCACATTGTATGACAACTGGTAAGAACAATGTTGCAGCAGTTGCATGGAAAATGTATACAAGTTGTTCATATCTCACATGCTGTTTCAGATTAAGTTCTACCCCCTCTTCTGCTCTCTTCACCTCTCTAGCTTTAATGCCCTGGGAAATGCAGGACTGTCCCTGCAGCAGGAGTTCTACACCATCGAGAGGTTGGCTGAAGAGATAGCTGGCTCTGCTTTTGTCTCCCTCGACCATGTGCCTGACCACCGACTTCGTCCTATGATTCATATCCTTACTTGATATTGCTTCATTTGAGCCGTTAGTTTTTTTACTATTGCCATGCTGTAGTCGGTCGTTGTTGTTCTTATTGCAATACATTTGTGTAAAAAATCCTTTTGACTAGTCTCCTTTGTTGAGATACTAATATATGGTAACCAGGCCTGAATATTGTTTTATGTCAACAATGACTTTCCTTAACAAGTGGTACGGTTGTTTCTAAGGCAGCTGGTGCTCTCGTGTCCTCAGGAGTACTATGACAGTCTGCTCTGCCCCCTGCTGGGCCCTCTGTTTGCCTACATGCTGCAGGTCAGGAACTCCACAGTCTGCATCGTGTGCATCATTTATCTCACCATCAGAAACACTTAATATACACAGCCAGAGTTGTTTTTGATGCATAATATTACAGCTGTGTGTCTGTTTCATTCTACAGAGACTCAATGTCAAGTGGCAGGTTATCAACCAGAGGACTTCTGTCAAGTGAGTCATTAAAATCTCTATGAGACTGTCAGTTTCTCATGTGCTTTTTGAATAACATGCAGTTCCCTACCCCAAAAAATCAAATGCACTTAATGCACTTAATTAAAACATGAATGCTGCAAATACAAGCAGTAATTCACACTAGTTTTTTTAAGCTGAGGAACATGAGGTTTATGTATTATTTTTATTATAAAAAAAGTGCTCTTTTTAAATCATCCATAGCCTCTAATGAGTATACTGAATGTTTTATTCTTTGAAAGCTCACTGTATTTATGCACAAATTGGATATGTGGACTTACTGGCAAACTTTTTGTTGTGCTCTTAGTGGAGAGGATGAGGAGGTGGTGGTGTGTCAGGAGAGCCAGGTGACGCAGGAGATGTTGGAGGAGCAGCTGGTCCGCCTACTCACAAGGGAGGTGCTGGATCTCCTCTGTAAGTTTCAGCTTCTTGATATCATCTAACTATTTCCATTAACTTTTATATACAGCACATAGCAAACAATTTTTGTGGTTAAACATATGATTTTATAGCATAGACAGATTGTTTTTAAAGTAAGCTTTAGCTGAGAGTTTGTTGGCAAAATAGGTATTAATTAGCATTGCAGAATGTGATACAAATTTGTGTTAGGTGGCATTAGTATTGATTAAAAATAACTCACTATTGCAATAAATATTCTTTTTAAATTGATGAGTTGTTTTGCATTATCAATCCTCCCTGTCTGAACTTAAAGCAAAGTAAAGTGTAAAAGGAAGCTGGCTCATTTCTTTATTTTGCTAATGTACATTAGTTGTGCAGTAGAGTTGTGTCACTGCCATCTACACAAGTTAAAACTATATCTGAATGCATTTGGAAAGTGCATATACCATCAATATGGAGAGTCTTAGCTCTTTGTGTCTTCCAATAGGGTTTGTGTTTGGTGACTAACAACCTCTCGCAGTCGAAGGCTGAAGGACTGAAAATATTTACTCCAAAATTAAGCAACTAGCTTAATTGTCAAAGAAAAGTTTCTTAATTGTTCAGCTATTAGTTGGCCTGTAATAATAATGACAATATAATAAATGTGCTGTTTCTCTTGTCCCTTTCCTTCCTTTTAGGTGTGAGCTGTATTTCCAAAAAAGTGCCTGAACCAGCAGCGAATAAGGAGGAAATAGAGGGTAAAAAAAAGTGAATCAATGGGTAGATTTTATTTGTTTTTGTTCTGACAAGCACCTCATCATTTTTAATATGCTCTTGTAGAAGAGGGAGACATGATGATGGATTCGGTGCAGACAGCAACTACAGCGCAGCCCACAGAGGAGCTGACTGAGCTGGGAAAATGCATGATGAAACATGAGGTCAGTCTGAAACGCATCACGGAACATTCAGAGGGTGCAAAGTCAATCTTTAAAGCTGTCAGTAGACTCAGTGTTTTTCTTTTCTCTCCCCAGAACATCTACATGACTTTACTGACCCTCTCCTTCACCTCGCTGTCATGGAAGGACACCACTAACTGTCACCGCACAGCGTCCATGGTCTGCTGGACCCTTCTGCGGCAGGTAGCACACTTGATTCAACAAGTGTTTAATAAATGCCTGGATGTTTTCAACCTTTCATGCCACACTTAACTTTTAAAGGACAAGACTGTTTTTGTATTGTTGTTTTTCACAAGTTCCATTTAAATAACAGACCAAACACTGTTTGTTCATCTCTTTTTCTCTCTGTCTTTCCTGCCCTGTTTGTGAACCTTTTTCTTAAATGAGTTGATGATTTCTGTAGCATGTTGTGTTAGCTGGTTAAAAAGTATCTTGAATCTTAACAACTTTCTGGACTTTCCCTCCTATATCCACTCTGTCTCTCCAGGTCGTAGGAGGTAATCTTCTTCCTGAGGCAGTCACATGGTTTTATACTAGTGTTCTTAGGGCACTTCAGGTTCACGGCCAGCATGAAGTCTGCAACTCCACCCTCTCTCAGCTTGCCATGCTCATCTATGAAAGCCTGGTAAGATTTATGGCAATAATCTCTACAATGTAATGTAAGACATATCTTCTCTTAATTTCAACCTATGTTTTGGAAAATTGACCATTATTATTAGTTAATCTAGCCATTATTCTCTAGATTGGCAGATTATTCCATTAACCGTTAGGTCTTAGAGAAAAATGCCTAAAGGTAGCAGTTTTAAATTGCATGTGTTATCCAACTTACAGCTCAAAACCTTAAGTTGTTCAGTTTACTATTTACCTAATAATTTTTAAAGCAGAAAATTCTAAGTTTTTGGAGCTTAAGACATGATATTTTTGCATAACTCCCAAAAATGTGTCATGTATTGAAACAGTTTATGATTTACTTTCTGTTTATAAACTGTTTGGTCGAGCTATAAGCCATAAGACCAGGATAAATTTTCCATTCATGTGGAGATGCATCCTGTCAATGCCTTGCTTTTTAATCTCCTTGCTTGAGCATACACCTGTCTGTCCATCTGTCTTAGCGGCCTCGCTACATGGAGCTGAGAGCAGTTATGACCCAGATCCCAAACATCAGTGTGGAGGCTCTCGACCAGTTTGATCACAGGCTTATGGACCCCAATGCCCAGAAGGTTGGAGAGAAGAAGAGGAAAGACCAGTTCAAGAAGCTCCTTGCAGGGACTGTTGGGGTAATGCCAAAATTTAGCCACTAGAGAGCAGTGCTCCTCTGTTATCCCACTCTAGGCAGCTCATCAGAAGTGACCAGAGACACTGGGCTAATAGTGCAAGTCATTACTCAGCAGTTTGATTCTGGTTGTGCTTGTAAATCTTCTGCCCTCAGCAGCAAAACGTTCAGCAGCTCAACAAGGCTGTACAATCTAATGAAATTCTTTCTGGTAGATCTTTGGATAGCTGCGTTTAACCTCTCCTCTCTGTGTCCCCTGCCAACAGAAAGCACTGTGCCAGCAGTTCAGGAAGGAGGTTCATATCCGGAATCTTCCGTCGCTTTTTAAAAAGCCGAAGCCTGACAAGGATGTACAGAACAGTGAAGCATTGGGACTGGCAGCTCTCTTCTCCCCAGAGAACAACACGTTGTAGGAACACACAGCGGTTGTAATGGACTTCATACGGACTGAGGCAGGAGTTACAGTATTTGTACAAACCAGGGTTTCCCTCGCAATCCTCATACTGGGGCAATGCAGCGCTACCAAACATAACTGTCAACACTCCTGTTTAAAATCTCTCACTTTAACCCTCACAGCACCACTTAGACTCATAATATCTTTCCACAAGCCATTTTTTACAGGCAGGTATCAAAAAGTAGATCTCTCTTTTAATCCCATCCCTCACTTACTCTCCCTTCCATCTTGCATACCATTAAGAGGTAAAAGAGCAACGGAAATGTCTAGGAATTATTATTTTAAGATTAAAGAACGGTCTCTTTCTGGAAAGAGACTGTTCTTTAAGGAACAGATGAACCATTAGTGGTTGCTCTGCAGCAGAAACTTTATCCAGCCATGAAAATACCTTCAAAACAGGATCAATCCGTCATTTTTCTAAAAACCTTTTTTTTTTATTCTAAAGAGCAATATCTGCTCATTATCTGGGAACCATGAAATGAGGGAATCAAACGGAGAGCCCAGCCATTGTTTGATATTAAACATAGAAACTGGCATCTAACAATGTCAAATCAAAGCCAGTATATCAATCCTGTGTTTCTCCCGTAGAATGCCATGTATTGAGGAAAAATTCAATAAATATATATTGATCAAAGAAACAAAAGCACAGCTATAGCCAATATCCAATAGTTGCAGGGGTATCATATTTGAAAGAAGTGTGTGTGTGTGGCTTGTGGAGAGGTGGAGACCTTTTGTACTTAGAAAAATATTTTTCCTGATTTCAGAGGTTAGTGTTGGCAGATATGTTGCGTGTCCACACTGCTGCTGTTACATCTTGGGTCAAAAAGAAAGACAGAAAAAATCTAGGACAAATCCTGTTACCGATTTTTTTTTTTTTTCTTGTAACTGTAATATTTACTGTAATTTCCTTTGACTGGACAAGCTTGAATGCGGTCTCTAGCTCTGACAGATGTGCTAGTGGTGCCTCAGGTGCGATGTCCCTATGATGGGGTGAGGATACTTTATGAAAAAATAACCTAAGAAAAAAAGCAGCTAGACTGTGTTTTCATGAAATACTATTGTAGATTATGATTATTAGAAAATTAAAAACACTTTTCTATTTTGCAGGTATTACACAGTCATTGGTTAAGGCAATGATGGTTTACATTTTTGCCATTTCTTCATATCAGCATGAGTCATGTGACCCAAGTACTATTTTGAATATTTTATTTAAAGCGGCGCACATATCAAACTTCAAAAAAAGCAGCCACATTTTGTGCCAAAACACTCGTGGTATTTGTTTGACAGATGAGAGCAGATAATGGTGTCTGAAGTAAAACCTAATAAAATGTAACTTTCATAAAGACGGTTTAAGAATGGATGCAACATCTTATGTGTAGCTTATTCTTAGTCTTTGTAGCTGTTTAGTTCTTGATGCCTTTGTGTTTTTCACGTTCTTTTTTGTGTCTGTTCTGGTATTTTCAGCTCTGAGGAAAAGATAAACCAGCACTACATTCCTTCATTATCCAAGGATTGTTTTTTTTAGTATAATTTTTTCAGTGTTTTTTGCTCTCATGGAGCTATTATAGTAAAAAAGTGATTTGTTTTTAATTGTGTGTCGTGTAAACTCAGGCCAAAATAAATGATTTTGGTTTGGAGTGAGCCCAAATTAAATGCATTTAGATGGGGCCTGCATTTCAGATGTTGTTTTACTGAAACAGGTTCACATCATATTTGCCTGGAAAGACAAAATTTATAAAAAATGTTTTACCAATTAATAAATGTCTCGTCTTTGTGATGATTGTTAGTTCACATGCAGCCATTTTTAATAACGCTACATCAACACTAAAATGTTCTGTACAAAAGAGAAAATTGAGTTTTTAAAAGTGTAGTGTGGTTTATATTTTGTTTTTAAATAAAAACCTCAATCAAATTTGTCTAAAATTGTTTTGATGTATTTAGAATAAAGACAAAATTAAATTTATGTTTACAAAAAGATTTATTAACTCCACTACTATTGCTACACTTGTTTACTAACAGGTCATATATGTATATATTTTTTTTTATGCGATATTTTGCAAAATGATCAACTTGGGGACAAAGTTAAAACTCTTTTTTGTAATTAAAAATTTAAAAGAAAAAATATATTAAATAGAATTTTAAATGAGATTTAATTTAAAGTACTCAACAAATATATAATACACATGATCACTCCACAAAAAATCCCAGGACAAAATAAACAAAACATTATTAGATTAATGTTATACCTTCAGAGAATATTATGACTATGTTAAGTTATGTTGCTTTGTTCTTCACTTCATATTCTTCGACTCACTGTATAATAGTTTAAGTGAACTTTTCCCTGACATGATGTTCATCATATAAAGGAATTCTGATTTCACAGATTTTTTTCCTTCATAAGACAAATGTCTGCTCCTGAAAAAAAATTCTACAAAGATACAGAAAATCCCGAGTACCTCCAAGCTCCTCAATTACATGTAGTAAGTATTCAAAAGATTTAAAACTGTAACGTACTATACATAATGACAAATATTTTAAAATTTCATTCTATTTTAATAACTTTGGAAAGTTTGAGTCGTATGTTATCTTCCTGGATCAAAAATTATTTCTGTATTTATCTAATTTTGCAACCGTCATTGGTAATAGTTATATAATCATCAATTTTCTAATTAAAGAGTCTTACCTTTTGAGGTGTATCATGAAAATACATTGACTGAACGAGGGGAGGGAGGAACCTTTGAAATAGTTGTAAAACAGTTTTGCTTAGAAACACGTCCAAACTCCGAGTCCCTAGGGGGCGGTAATACACCTTATATGTCCCCCTGAAATACTGTATTAAGGCAGTGCAGCAAAGAAGAACAGTTTTTCTTCTTCATGGCTGATGATGATACGTTAAATGTTTTATTATTAAAATAGGTTGGAAATGAAATTATTTTAAATATTTTTTTGTGGTAAACGGGCTGTCGTTTGGGCCTTTGAGTTCTCAGCTTTACACATTCAACCTTCTCAAAAGTTTAAACATCGGTAAGAAAACACTGGTATGTTAGCTGTAACTTATTAGTGAGCTGGAGCTCTTGCTAACAACTCAGTGACATAAAGAGGCTGGCAGCCGTTACGTTATTTCTTATCGTGAAGAATTCAGTTCTTTCTTTCCCAAATACTGTCACTATTTATTGTCCTTGTTTTAATTGTTGTATTGTTGAAATGTTCCATTTAACTTTCTAAACTTGTATTTCATTTTATTTCAAAGTCAAATAATGTTACACTTTACCCCACTGTATTTATAGGCCTATTAAAATAAGATTTTTGCAATCAAAACCTTAATTTAAAATATGATACATTGTTATAGATAAAACACCACAAAGTGCTGCTCCACCCCCACCTGCTATAACATTAAAATGCTGCTAATTTGTTCTATCTGTTTTAATGATCATATGATATATAAATACTACACTAAAAGAATTGTAGTTCTTCTCCTTTATGACCTAATTAGGCCTACATTTTTCTCACAACTGTTATGCAAATTTACTGAAGTAAATTTTTGACAAGAACTTTACTCGATAATGTTTTTTAATTTATTTACTTGGTATTTTTACTTATGGAAATTATCTGAATAATTATCTCACCACAAATATAATGAGCTGTCATTGCAGTTTACTGATAAAACTATGATTTTCACCTTGAATGTATTTTGCATTACACATTATGGAAAAACATTTGCCCTTCCTCTTCCTGTCCAGCAGTCAGTTAAAACAGGTTAACCATTAGTAATAAAGTCTGACCCTGACTGTATCTAAATGGCAGCACCATTTTTTTCCAATGAAGTTTATTAACCTGATCTACTTGTAGTGTCTATCGATTCATGATTACCTGTGACTCAGAATGACTTGATTTATATGATTTATAAACTAGTTTTTCTACTAGAACTTCACGTTCTGATTCTATAAATCTCAGCTACATAATGTTTTTGTAATGGTTAGCTTAGTTTGGAAGAAGAGGTTTACTAAAGAACCACTAAAAAGATACGGCATGAAACCATTCTTAATATGATATTTATATTCACACATGACCACGGTTTTTAGGTGCTGAACTAAAAAGATAAGTTCATTAATTGATTAGTCCTTCAAAATTATTTTACAGCAATTTTGATTACCAACAAATAATTTGAGTGATTAATAGAGCAAAACACCAAATATTATTAGGCTGCAGCTTCTCAAAGTAAGCATTTGCTAATTTAATCATAATCATTTGATGATTAGTTTTACTTTTCTTACTAATCCATCAAGTGAGAAAATAATAAATAATTGCTTCATTAATCTATAGTAAAGATTATCATTAGTAGTAGCCCTTCTGTGATTATTCATCCTGTTCACACTGACCGTAAAAAGAACTCCTAGCGTACAAAAAGGAACAAAACAGAACAAAACAAAACCCAGCACCCACCTTCAGTATGCTGTCCCCACCCACGCTACACAGTGTCTCAGGATTCTGGATAGCCAAGCTTGAAAGAACACAGGGCCATGTCTTTTGTGTTATGTCTTTTTTACTAGGACAGCATCTCTAAATTCAAATTCGAAGAAGAAACTCTTGAATTGCTTCCTTTCCAGTAACCCCCCTTACCTCCCTATCATCACCACCCATGTCTTTTAGGGCCCGTTGCCCGTCCAGCAGCATCCCGCCTCCCCTGCTTTGCCATCACTTCTCCCGCACTGCAAGCTCCTCTCATCAGTATGACTCTGCAAACTTGAGCTCCAAACATTCCTTGTCATATGTCTGTAACAAATGCAAAACACATAGTATATTATAGGATATAATTCATAAAGATGCGATGAAATTTGACATCCTGGCAGGAGGGATTTGCAAGAGTGATTGGAAACAGGCCCTTTTTTCTTGTTAATACACACAATAATAGTCAATTTATTATCCAAATAACACTGCATATCAGTATCTAATTGATACGCTTTTAAATTAAGAACCAAGGCGCGGTGTACGTTTATTTTCCTACAACCAAGCAAATTATATTCCCTTAATGCTACTCACGAACCAAAAAATTTATAAATGGATGAAATAAAATTAAACCACTAGGCTACAAGTAAATCTTAGTAATTATTGTTTTCTTAAGCTTTGTCAGACTGAAGGGTAATTATTTGGGATGGAGTAGTATTTTTTGTTCATCCTATTTTAGAGTGACTCGTGTTCTTGGTAAATACAGAATTTCATTGCTCAGGGAGAAAAATGAAGCTTGTGCATTAAGTGCATTAAAAAGATTAAAGTTCACTGCCAATGAAATGTATTCACAATACTGGAACTCTAGCATATTTGTGATCAACAGAATTAATTGGAGTGTTTCTTTTTCCTCTTTTTTCTCTCTTTCTTTTCTTTATTTCTTTTTTTGGATTGATTGAAAAGTATGCAATAACAAATGTAAACAAACAGTTCAAAATAAAGGTAATAATCACTGCAAAATAACTGCCTGCATAAGACAATTCCACATTAAGTATATGAATGGATTTGTGGTTTCCTTATGTGTCTTTGCAAAACTTCCAACCTCTTTTAAGTTACATAGTGGGTTGATAGCCATTTTCAGATCCTAATACAAATATTTATTGTAGCTAATAGCCAGGTCCTATCAAAAATATTCAAATGGATTGTTAACTGGACTCTCTTATGTTTAGGGTAGGTATCTTGTTAGAAAATATATTTTATTCAAAACAGCCATTTTTTGGACTGAAGCAGATCTTCTTCTAGGATCTGGGGTCATGCTTTTGCTTATGTGCACTGCTTTGCTTACACTAAGTATTGCATTCAGTATGACGAACCTTAAAACGTTGCAGCAGTGATGGCCTGCCAAACAGAAGTGCCCTTCATAGACTGAAAATATCTGAGGTGGAATGTTCAAGGCAGCAGCGACAAAGTTTAATGCCGTGGCAGAACACTCCTCTAATAACACCATGTATTTTTGGGCAAATATCAGCTAAACCAGCAGTTGGACTGTCTAGATAAGGGCATCTTAAAAGTAATATCGTATGCTACCCACTGATTACACACAGGTGACACTAGGCCTATATTCAGCTTAACTGAATAACTTCTAAAACAGCTGGCTACTGTATTGATATGCAGGCACAACAAGAGACTGTACCCCTGTGAATAATATTCGTTTTTATACAGCCTAGATGTTTTTTATATTAAAGTATTTTGGGGTGTTGATCACCAGTGTGAAACAAAAATTAACTGAAGTTTTCAGTTCTGTTATTTGTAAAACAATTAGGCCTATGTGGCAAATAATTGTACAGTTACGTTTTTTTTCTTGACTTATTTAAGGAATTAGGAGTAGAAATTAGTTGCCCTTTAGTTTTGGCTTATATGAGCCTTAGTCAAGTTGATTTTATGTCACTAACGACTAATGAGGTCACACCTGTGCGTGATGATGTTTCATCATCAGTATTGTTTGAGTGGTCCGAAAAGGTAAAAACAAGCTGTATTTCTCAAAGTAATTTAAAACTAACTGGTAATTCCAAACTTGAAGGCGTGTTTATGATATTTTATAGTGTGTTCAAAGACATGAGTCTGTTTCAAACAGCAGCAGTGTTTTTGTTTTGTGAGACTTTCTGGTCGGACGCTTGTATTTTAGTCGCAGATAGGAAACAGGTGTGTTTCAGCTAGCATGTTTTAACCGGCTCTGAACGCGATTTAACCTCTCAGAACCGAAAACAGGGACTCTCATTAGCTAGACTACTCAAAAGGACTGGGCGCAGGATGTTCGTCTGGATTTGTATTTTCGCCTGCGCGTCGGTCCGTAGCTTTTTAACCGCCCAGCACGTGATGACCGGTCAGCCACGCGCGGTCCCGGTGAACAGCACCGAGGTTGTGACGGCAGCGCGGTTTGCTGTGCTTGAATTCAACAGAGCCAACGCAGAGGACCAGTTTGCCTACAAAATTATTAACATTACATCGGCTGAAATACAGGTAAAACTTAATCCTAGAGTCACTCTCAACGTAATTTACGACTATATTAAGCTTCCTGTAATTAATGTTGTTTTGAAATGTATTTTGTAGGTGGTCGCTGGAATAAACTACATCCTGGAGGTGCGGCTTGGTCGCACAATGTGTAAGACAAGCGACACGGTTGATAGTAAGCCATGCGTTATCAACTTTGAACCCAAGGCAAGTTCAGTAGTATTAGTTAATAGGCTGTATATGTCACACATTCTTTAAAAAAAGGCATCTGTGCGTAAAGTAGCCGATAATTGTGCGTGTTTCTTTTTTGCCATAGTGCATTTTATCAATGTAGAAACTGTTGTAAAGATACACTGATTTTCTTTATTGCAGGAACTTCAGTGCCACTTCATTGTTACAGAAATCCCGTGGAGAGATTCACGTGTACTCACTCAAAAGAAGTGTCACATAATTATTGACCAGTATTCTAATTGCTGCTAGTTGTTTTGCAAAGTAAACAGTTTTCACTGAGCAGTCTACTGGTGTGTTTATCTCAAATGTCAGAAATGGCACCTATTAATACTGTCCACACCCTGTACTTATAAGCATAAACCAATGATTTCATTGGCTCCCTGATATGCCACTTGTTCTAACACTGAGTTGAATAAGTTCAGTGACCTGCACTCACACTGCATTGTAGGGCGAAAAATGGCATAATTATTCCAGTGAGTGACCGGGGCAGCTTTACTGTGCCTCATCTCTCAGTGTGTGTCCTGGCAGCTGTAAGGCTCTGGTTGCGTGTCAAGCTTGGTCAGACACATGGCTGCTAAACGGAGACGAGGCTACACCTCTCTGCACTACAATCACGATCTCCAGAAGGGCTCTGTATGGAGGATTACAGGCATTTTCAGATTACAGCTCAGCAAGACTGAACTGTCTGCCGCTCTGACCCCCTTTTTTTTACAGGGGTAAAAAGACAGCGCACTAATAATGTTCAGATAAACACACACAGCGCAGTGGGAAATTATGTCAAAATCTGTATGAGGAGGTGTAAGTGGGTTTAGTTTGTTTGGGGCAGCAGTGGTGTGTGTATAGATATTTGATCCGGTGAATTTTTAGGGTGTTTTCTCTCAACCACATTTTGCATCATTCTTTCACGGGGAGGAAATGGAAGAAAAGAAGGATTAGTGACTAATGAAATTTGCCGTACAGTAGGCATCAGTCGTTAAAACAGGAGATATCGCTCAGTAGCGTTGGGGCAAAAGGGCCTGCATCTGTTTGGCTTTAATTACGGTAAACAGCCACATGGATAAGTGGTTCACATACACACACACCCACCCTCTCACCCAGCCCATAATGTCTCTAATCATGGATGTCTTAATCAAACTGAGCAAAACATAAAGAATTGGCTGGCACTGTGGATTAGGTAGCAGGGGTTAGGAATGTGGGGGAAGGGGGACACTCCTTAATGTAGGATGACTAACATGGAAGCTCCGGTGCCAGGAGTATGCCCTGTCCATCTGCCACTCCACTCACCCACCCACCCACTGACACACTAACAGGTGCGTGCGCGCAGATACACGTGTGTTTTTCCCGTGCATGCGCTCGCATACTCCACCCCGCACTCTGGCCCTACCCCTGTCCTCACTTAGCCTGGGCAGCAGATGGTGAGGGGTAAGGCTTGTAGCCCTCCTCCCAACTCCAAGCCACCAGCCCACCACCCCCTATTTTTTTTTTCCTCCCATGAACACCACCCCACCCCTCTTTGTGTTGTTGAAGAGCCTGAGTGTTGAAAGGCGAGCCCCAGCTTGTCGTCCCCCCCCAACACACACACAAATCCTTGGCTGGCTGCCATTGGCGGGACTCAGTCAGGTGTCCTAATGCTTCAGTTAGGGGAGGAAACGCTGGTTAATCTGCCCATCGCGTGCCACCGGCCATGGCCTGGCCTCTTTGTGTCTGGCACCCCTCTGATCAGTCCCTCCACCCCTTCATCTGTCTTTCCCCCTTTCTTCCAACCCAGTTTCTCCTCCCCAAGACAGTGTCATCCTTTCTTAAAGATCATCTCCCTCTTCCTCTTGGGATGTGTTTTTAGACTTCATTCTTAACTGGAAAAATCCAGCAGATTTGGCGGTCCTCCATCGTTGTTGATGGATCAGACTGTTTCAATATCAAGTATTAAACCTGACTTTATTTTGTGCTGACTCATCAAAGGCATCCAGTGTACCTGCAAATGCACTATAAAGGAAAAATGTTACTGTTTAAATATTTCAACATTCCTCTTTGTAACCTCATTCTGCTCCACATCTACAGCACATAGTCAGGCTTTCCAGTGGACATCATATGTGTTGAGATGTATAACTCATCAGCTCAGCTCATCACACTCTTGTTCAATCTTAAGTTTTAGTACATCACTGTAAAAAAAAAAAGATTAAAAAAATTGTTTAAAAGTTGCTTCTAAAGAAATACTTGTGGTGATTAGTTCATGCAAAATTGCCCCAAATCAAATACAGGTATTTACCCCATCGGTGTAATGCTATACTTGACTGTTATCCTCAAATTTAAAATGCTTCTTCTCTTGTGTAGCTTTTTCTCATTCTGTTCTTGTTTCAGTTCCATTTTTTTCTCACTCTTTCATGCATCATCACACAGACTTTCACCTATCTCATTATACAGAGGCCACATCACCTCGCACTCCTGGAAGGTGCACTGCTCTGATTAGGATGAATGATGCTTGGATGCGTCTTGGAGGAGGTTGATATGTTGTGGTTGCGTAACCAGAGAGGGTCATTACCATTTGACCCCTGCTGACCTTCCTTTTGATTGACCCCGGGCTTGGTCACCGCTTCAGAGCACAGGCAGGAGTATAAGGTCAGAGTTCAAAGTATCCTCAGCTGTGCTGTCATGGAAACAGCAGCGCTTGCTCTTCTGATGGTCACTTTTAATCTAAGGACGGTGGCTCATTTAAAACCAAAGAGTTTCATTTGCTGCTGTTTTGTCATCTCTTCAAAATGTTTGTTTTTACAACCTTAAAGCTCCAAAACTACACCTCTACAACTACACCTCACAGCCAAACTTAATATTTATATCTTTGAACTGGTATAAAATTTGGAAATATTAAAATATAAATTTGCGCAGTGGCTTCTGTTGTTGTGCTGATGCTTCCTGGGTTGTTTTTTTTTTTTTTTTTGGACAATGTAGATGCAAATTTCTCCATGTTAAAGTAATATTTTAAACTGCTCTTTTAATTTTACTGATCAATTCTTTGTGTTTCAGTGGCTTTATTTTCTTTTTCTGTGTTGTAAATGCCGTCTCGGGGGTTTTCCATCACGTGTGCTTTGTGCAGCAAAGCATAGATCTTCCTTCTTCAGTGTTGTGACCAAAGCTTCAGAATCCGCCATTGTGGTCAATCGAAACACACCCGTGGTTTGTTTTTCTACTTCCTGTTTGTGACCGTTGTGAAGGGTTTCCTTGCAATCAGTGCTGCGGCAGGGGAGGGGGGAGAAAAATCAATACTTTCAATGTAACGTGTGGCCAATGGAATAAGGGAATGATTTATGTAGGGATGGTTACTCGCCGAATCTGATGGGATATGTGTTTGGTGGCCAGATGAGCGGAGGGGAGCAGGGGTGGTGGCACAGCGACCCGGAGAAAGAAGAACTATAAAAGGTTAAAAAAAAGTGTGCTTCACTGCTGTTGATCGTGGCACCACTCCTCTCGCCTCCTCTCCTCTCCCTCTCCCTCTCTCCTCTCCTCTCCTCTCCTCTCCCTGCTGTCTGCCTCCTCTCTTTTCATCTCTCAAACACATCGTGCTCTCTGACTGTCCCGCTTAATCTTAGTGCTGTAGTATTATGAGACTAAAGACCAACGGGACGCTTACACAAACACACACACATGCACACTCACACACACTGCACACATGCACACCCCAGGAGTTTAGCAGGTTGTGGACCACCAGCCAGAAACAGCATATGTCCCTCTCCTCTCCAGATTAATGGGAGCATGTTAATATTACCATACAGTCAGAGAGGAAGGGATAGGGGCAAAGGGGTAGGGAGGGGTGGGAGATGAAAGGTAGAGGGAGAGCGTAAGAGCCTTGCAGACAGACTGAGATTCAGAGGGAAGCACGAGGCAAGAGGAATGAGAGCAAGTCTGCGATGGAAGGAGGTTTTAGAGTAAGTCTTGGAAAGATGGAAGTGTGGAGGCGGGAAAGAGCGAGAGAAGCGAGGACATAACAACCATAGAAAAATGTGTGTGTGTGTCTGTGTATGTGTGTGTTTGCTTTATTGCAGTGGCCCCACCTACCCCTCCATCCTGTTAAGGAGGCACAGTCCGAAAGGAGGAGGGGTAGGATCCCCTCCCTCAGCCACTGACACACACATACTCTCTCTCTCTCTCTCTCTCTGTGTCTCATACACACACACTCTGCTCTGTGAGGAAGCAGTCGCTGAAGAGCTCTGGATAGACCGTGCAAGGTTCTGCAGGTGTCCCACCCTTCTCTCATCACACAGATGCTTTAGAAGGTACTGTTTCAGCTTGTTTCCTTCTCCTTTCTGCCATTTATCTCAAATCTTCTTTAGTTTTCTTTGGTTGGCTCTTTTGCCTTCTTCGCTCGAAGATTTCCTCTCCTCATTGTTCGAAGTAATCTTTAAGCCCGTGCTTCTAACGTGTATGTGTTTGTGTGAAATTGCATGTGCGTTTGTGAGACTGGATGCATGCTTGCATGGTTGTTTACAAGCTTTACTGTAGCCGCAGGTCTGACAACTTTAGTAGTGTGGATTCTGTCGGCCTCGTGTGTTTCAGCTTGTTTTATTTTATTATACTGTAATAGCTTTATCGAAACTGTTTTAAAGAGTCATGGCTTTGGAGGTTTGTTGCATTATTTAGTCTTACATTTTATTATTTTTATTGGCGCTCAACTCTTAAGGGTGGAGGGAGACAAAGCGCATTATGTATGCCCTGTGTACACCCTCTATATGCGTATTCATGATGTTCGGATAGAGGCTTTTAGTCCAGTAAAGTCTAGTAGAAACTCATGGAAGCATCTTTAAAATAACAGCAAGAGTATTGTGCTTTTTTGGTGTGATAGTGGTGATGGTGGGTGTGAAAGAGTTGGACATGAACAGTGAAATTTGGGAGGTTTTTTTGGGTGGCTTGCGGTTGTCACAGTGCCCAGCATTTGGAACAGTAACAAAAATTTTAAAAAAACAACAACAAAACAAACCAAAAAAACTATTAGTCAGTTGAGTTGTAGCCATGCTCCGGGTTTTTCGCCTTTTTATCATAAAAAAGTAGATTTATGCATCATATTAAAACTTAATTAGTCAGAGGCCGAACCAGATAATATGCCCTATTAGAGAGAAATAAAGGAGATAGCAGCAAAAATGGCCAATAATCCTATAACGTGTGTGTGTGTGTGTGTCAGTGTGTGTCAGTGAATGAGTGAGTGTGAGACAGAGAGAGCACATGTCTTGCATGTAACGTGCTGTATTGGCGAACACCCAATACACCCCTCTTCTGGTCCCAGTAGAGATGGAGGTGCAGTTTAAAGGAAAACTCCCCTAATATATTGATTAAAATGTTTACTATGGCACTTATCTCTATTTGCAACTGAATACAAAGTTCTAAATTTGTTGGACTTCTGGATTTAAAAAATCTTCCACTGCATGATTTTACAGGGATGACTAAGCTAAAATTTGCTATATATTTACTTGGGTTTAGTCTATCATGAAATTTTCATGTAATTACAGAACATTCGGCTCATTTTTTTCTACCCTTTTCTTGTTTTTTTAGGACACATATATTAAACATATGAATATTATCTATTCACACTGCAAATATCTGTATTTTAAACAATGTTAAAGTTTTTAGCACAGCACACTCTTATTTTCTATTTGTGGTACTCAAAATGTGTCAAGGTAATTACATTCCTGTTTGAAAATCAAATTGGTGGCCATTTGTTCAAACAGACCTGACAAATAACCTCTAAATCCATCCTGCAAAGCTGTTCCTTCCACAAAATCTCCCCCTCATCCCTTTCTTCTGCTCATCCTTTAGGTTAAAGCAGCGTCCCCCCTCCAATTTTTTAGGCTTGTATTGACCTGTTAATAGTATTATCCACAGAGCGTGTGGCGGGGCCAGGGTCACATCCCTCAAGGGTTTGGATGGTCAGCCCTCTGGCCAGAGTTTGGTCAGAGAGTGGCCAATAGGACCTAAGCTGTGGTCATCCTTCAATCTAGCTCCTTTCACAGCAGAGGTCATGCGAGTCAAAGGGTAATAAGTTTAACCCCTCGAGGGGTGAGAAGTCAGAGGTCACCAAAAAGGCTATAGGGAGAAGGTTTGCATCATCAATCAGTGGCACTCCTGGTTATATCTGCGCATATCGATGACACATGCTCGTTTCTGTCACTCTCATTTGCATGGCTTGCTAAGCACAAAGGGCAACCATTATAATCATATACATGTGAACAGAAATAAGGATTGTAGTGTGAAGGTGCTGGTTAGTGTCAGGTTTTAGGTCTGTTCCAGCTCTACAGTAATGGTTTATAACCTTTCTGTGTGTAATTTTAAGGCACCTCATTATGTGGGCATTTTAAAAAACCTTCTGACTTTGCTGAAAGGCCATCCACTTTTATAAACGGTAACTTTACTCAGTCAATTTGACCAAAAAAAAAAATGCTTTCAAGAGAGAATAATGTTCTCTCTGCAAGAATCTGGTGTGCTTTTTATTTATTTTTTCATTAGACCACTGCCTAAGATGTTTGTTTACACAACAAGAAATATGATTTTAATTGAACACATTATTTAATATTCATCAAGCTGATGTACATGTTCCTCCGATATGTAGACCTCATGTTTGCAGCTCTTGCATGCTACACCCTTAACACCACGATACAGCATGAATGAGGAATATGTCAATATTGTTTTGTTTTTCCTTTTAAAATAGGCATAGTTGTTTTAAAACAGCCTTGTGAGAATAATCGCAGGTTTATTCTCAGGGGTGTGGCCTTTCCAGTGAATTTTGTCAGCTTTTGCCTATTTACATCGTCTCCGCATCATGGATCTGTAATTATTGAGCATTTAAAGGCCACAATGATCGTGTGGTATTTTCTTAAATTCTACTGCAGATGGGCAAGTATATCCCTCCTTGTAAATCTGAAATGGTGCTGTGCTGATGTTTCAGCATCTCCCAGAGGTCTCCTCTCCCTGGCTGATGTTAGCAATGTGTCAGCATTAAGCTAGGCCTGCCTGCTAGGCTGCTGGGGCTGTGGTGGCGACCAGCCCAGCATGGCCAAAAGCCAGACCAGACATGTATTGGCCTCAGACAACAGAGACGTGACAGGATCAAGGGGGGGCTGATATGCTCATGTACTTTGCTATAATGTGCAGTCTTGTTGATCTTCAAAGTGCAACGTTATGTATTTTAAGCACATTTCTGAATAATTTTAAAAGATTTATTTTCCCTGCCTCTTTTTTGTTTTTTGTTTTTTTTTGTTTTTTTTAAATTCAACAGTATAGATGAAGGGGGAGAGAAACCAGGGAAGGAGCAAAGGATGAGAGGAGACATTCGACAAAGATCCCAGGACGGACTCCAAATGGTACGTTCCCTCACCAAAAGAGCCTCCATGACGGGCCTGATGTGTGTTACTTTAAGGGATGCTCCACATGCGCATTACATATATGGGTTGTAGTGCGTATATGTTTGACTGCGCACACTATAGGATGTGTGCATGCCATTAAGTGTGTGAATAAGAGAGATGTACATGTTGCTCAGTCAGCTATTGCACAGACAGAGACCATCAATCACAAATGAACGGTGAGCCGCATTGCTCTTTTCCTGGTCCCTCAAGTCCCTTCTGTGGGTTGGAATTACACAGCATTTTACCTGCAACACTGCATTTTTCTGGACTTTGTCTCAAGCCTGTACGGTTACTGAAGCAACGGTGTCATGTCTTTTTAAACTATGACAAGACGGGTAATTTTATTGTGAGACACATTAACCAGCCCCATACATGCCGTCAATACACAGTCATGCGCACAGTTTCTGTAAGGTTTTTTGTTCTCCAGTTACAGTGAAATGTGCGCAACATGTAAAGCTGTCTTAATATATCATAGAAACAGAAAAATTCACTAAATAAAGGATGAGGAGGTCACTCCTTATTTTTGCATGGCTCCATCACCCCTCTGTACATACTGTAACAGTATAAGTACAACATATGCTACTGAAGGCCCTTCCCTCGCTGCAACTGTACGTCTTCATTAGCGTCGCAGCAATGCTTGCCCATGTCTGCTTGACATCTTGTTTCCCTGCGTGTACCTGATGTCAGTTGTTGCAGAACTGTGTGCATCTCACCTCCATATGAACTGCCTCTTTTTTTCTTTTTTGTTTGACCAGTATTATCAATGCATGCATTCTTCCTGTACCTTGTTTTCCTTTTTACCATGTGTATTATGTAATTTTACATTATCTTGCAAAATTTCCTCATCTGAAGTATGGGAGTGTTTTTAAATCCTTCAATTTAGCAATATATTTTATTAAACTAAGCCAAGGAAACATCGAATTAACTTTAGTTCTGTGAAATGGGCAAAAGCCAGCTGTATTTGATAGATGAGTGTAAAGACCTTGGGTTCTGGATAAGACATGAGGTGGAGTATACTGAGGGCAGTGTGTGTTTTGCAATACTGGCGATGGTTTTGGAGAGCGCGTGTGATAAGCAGCAGGTGGACCGGTTATTGTTGTGATAAGAGCAGGTGATCGATCATGTGGTCAAGGTCTTTTCTTTCAGACATAGTTTGATCAGCTGAAAGGTTCACTTCATATTTATCTTCTGGATTACAACAGTGGCTAACTAATATGAAGAAAGTAAACTTATTTAAGTACTTAAATAGTGTAAAAATGTCCCTACCCTCCTAAAGTAATTTATATAAGTTAAAAGGATATTATCTTGTTTTAATTCTTTTTTAACCACTTAAGTTTGCTGAATAATGGGATACAAATATAGAAAGGTTTTACAAATTTATTGTTAAACTGTAGTACGGTTAAAAGTGTCCATTATCAAGACAGAGTTTTTTTTTCCTCAGATGAATGTAGAAAGAAACCTGCCCTCTGATGGGTCTTACTGAAGTGATGCAGTGTCCTGTTTGTCAAGAAATGCTCTCTGCAAAGGTCACACACTCACTGCTCACTATGTTATGATGCGGCCAATAAAGCAGCCAATAACTGACCATGCGAAACATGCACTAATTAGAATATTTTGTCAAGTGTTTTATTCTCTGAATTAAAAATGTGCCTTTTAAATAAAACAGTCATTCAGCCTCATTCATGAACCTACCAATGTAAGTAAAGACTTAATAGCATCCATCATTGATTATTTATGTAAACTTTGATAAGTACACTTAAGATCAGATGAAGTTCCTTTTGCAGGTTTTAAATGATCCATCCCTGTAGCCTGAGGTGAGCCATGTGCTGTCGGTGTGAACACCTTCATAGGCGTACAGTGCGTACAGAAGCTAACCAAGCAAGTGACCACGTGTTAGAGCTGTGGTTTTTTTTTTTCAGTTCAGAGAGAAGCGGAGAAGATTTAGCAGAGAAACCTGTTTTTTAAGGATTCTTTTGTAATCGTGATTCAACATTTTAAAAAGTGTTTGTTTTAAATATTTAGTAAAGCCTGTAAGTGTAAATTTAAAAAGGCACGTTTATTATAGAGATCTTTATTATAGGATGATTTTTTTGTTCTTTGTATTTTTAAATCTCACTGCGGGAGCTGGTTTAATTTGAGTTTAATTCAGGGAACAGTTTTATAATTGAGGACCATATTTAAGAGCAGAGGGCTGTTATTCTTCTAGGGAGATGCTTTGGGTTACAGTTCAGTTGTTCTCCGAGTAAAAATGATTTGCCACTTTATGTACGAGTTATTAATAGTGTATTTAGGTAAGGAGACAATTTGATATGATGTCGAGGCCTCATTCAGCATCTGTGCCGTTTGTTAAGTCAAGGTGATGAACGGGACCTTGAAATGACCAGAGGCCTATAACAGAATGCTCCCTGGGAAAAGGCCAGTCCTCCAATGGGCCTAAATCGACTCCCCATTCATTTACATGAGACATAAATTCACATTTAAATGGCAGAAAATTGCTCGATGGCCGATACACTGGGGCATATGATATTATAATTGTAGTCGGCCGTGTGTGTGTGGCTGATATGGGATTGAAGAGATGTGCGGAGGAATTATGCATCCAATAACTGAGATGCCATGTAAATATGGTCAGGACAGTCAGTAGTCTGATGTGCCATCGGCCCATTTCATCTGAGACTGCAGTGCAGAGGCTAAATGGCAGCCAGTCTCACATCGAGCGAAAGGCAAATTAAAACTCCACAATACTGACAAGTGTTTTATATGAAATAAAATGTCGAGTCAAATTGCAGTGTTTGCTATACAGCAGATCATCTCATATAGGTAAGATTAGTAAGACTGCAACTTTAGATTATTTAATTAGACATTGTCTTAATTAGTTGCTTGGTCTGTAAAATGTCAAAAATGTTGGAAAATATCTGTCTTGTCTTAAAATATCTCATTTTGTCAAACCAGCAGTTAAAAACTCACTGATCATAGATTTCAGTGATAATTAAAGAGAAAATGTAGCAAATCCTCAAATTAGAGATGCTGGAACCAGAAAACATTTGTTTTGCTTAAATAGATGACAAAAACAATTATCAAAAATAAGGAAGCTCAGAATTGCAAAAGTCAAAGTATAGATTGCATCACCGTTTGAGTAATGGATTGAAGCCCAACTCTGTTTTCCCCTGGGAGGGAATTTCCAAAGGAAGTTGGGGGGCTTTTCAAACATAAAAGATCTCCAGTTATTAATTTTATGTATATTGGGGTTTTTTTGGCTTACATGTATTTAACTATAGATCTGTAATCTGTTAAGAGATGTATTTGACGATGAGCTGACATGTTTTTAAAAGGTTTTGTTTTAAAAATTAGTTAGCTATGAACCTTAAAAACTAGGCTAACACCATTGGTCTTCGCGTGTTTCAGCTAGCATAGCTTACAGCACTGTAAGCTAACAGATACTTCACTACCGCTTCTTACCACAACTGTTACTCCAATGGATGTGGTTTTAATTAACTACTTACATTGCTGCAGTAATATTTTCTAAAATACGGCTCATAGAGGAAATAGTTAAGAAGAATACACACAAGAAAAATGTCAGTTTTGCCTCACCAAGCTCCTCTATGTAACATTGATGTTTTACTGTGATTTAGGAAATGAACATTTTTAAAAGGATCGAGGGGAAATTTACGTCATACTTTGATGGTTACTTGCAGAACCTTGGTGAGGTGTCAGGACAGCTCACTGATCAACTATGATCTTTTAAGGTTTTGGGTAAAAAATTATTCCCGATGAAAACCTTTAAATTGAATGATAGATGGATCCTTGCATCTCTAAATATTGGTAATTCTTGTGTATAAATGCACATGACCAGTAATAAAACTAATCACTGAATCAATGATCACATATTCACTTAAGTTTTATTTAATGGCCATTCTGTACATCAAATGACCCTTATGTTTGACATAAGAAACCAGCCTCTCATCCTGCGTAGTTTAAACTGTTACAGTTTGAGTCCCTATCCTCTACCAAAGCCTTCGTTGTGCCCCCTCCTCATCCCACTGTCCTCCTTTCCCTCCCTTTCTTCATGCAGTCTTTTCTCTTCCACCCCTGTAGCAAGGCTCCTCTAACGGAAAGGCTGCGACTCATACACATGTCACATCATTTCACTGAGATCCCAATTGTTTTTAGCCAGTGTGCACCTCTGAGAGGTCCATGGGTTGCCTGCGCTTCTCAGCATGGCCTCATACACCCAAATTCAACCCCACATCATCCCACACAACTCCTGCACACCATGCCTCACATGCACTGACATTTAGGGACTCATAAATCATACATGTATATCTGTATTTCTCCCTCACCATCACACTGCTCCATCTGAGTCTCACCACATGTCATTCAGTCCAAGCTGGACCATCAACAAACAGTACAATATGGCTCACCAGGAGGCCCCTTACAGACCTGTTTCATAATTTTTGGCTGCTCTGTCCATTGTATCGGCCTCCTTTGATAAATTTACCTCCAACTGATACAATGCGTCAGTCTTTTTGTTAGAGGAAGACAATCGCTTGTACATTGAAGGTCCAGGGCCTTATTTAAGTGCTAAAGGACACACATTGGCTACCGGGCACAAAGGTCGTTCTTTGCTCCTAACATTAGATGACAGCTAACGGAGCAGACACCACTGTGAAAGGATGGAGACTAAAGTTCATACGCTGATATCATTACTTTATTGTTCAGGGCTGTATGTGGAAGTTAGTTAAGCGTAAAACGAATTTCTATCAAGCTGAATTTGAAGTAGCCATTGATGAGTCACAGTGAGAGACTAACTGAAGAAAACAACTTGGCTTGAATGGGCTGTCAGTGTCAGGCCAGTCATGTGCAGCAGGATCTTGACCTTCCCAACATCAAGCTGAAAATCTCATGCTGGCAGTTTTTTTCCAGCAGTTTTAGAAATTTTTGGACTAATATGAAATATACACAACAGCATAGGACATCAGAACTGAACAGAAAACAACACATATAAAAAGAAAGCATCATAAAAGAATTCCCAAAAAAAGTTAATTATTCATCTAACAGAAAAGAAAAACACTTTCTTTCACATGAAGATCTCGTAGTTCAGGTCCATCTCCCATTGGTTGTGCCACCTTCCACTCAGCCGGAGTCCAGCAGCAGTTTCCCATCCTGAGGGTTTCCAATCATAAAAAGAAAATCCCTTTGACAATACATTAACACTCTCTACAGGAAGATGTTTCATGAGTGGCTTCCCAATGTTCAGAAATGGCCGATCTTTACTCTTAAGTACAGAGCTGATCCTCTGGTGTTGTAAATCTCTTTGTGCCACAAAGTAACGGTATGAGGAGATTCTTTGATCAGTTTTAACTAAATTCATGCTGTCTTTTTAAACTTCTGAAATATTATTCTAAGTCTTTTTATTTATTTATTTTTTCTAGTTATAAAAAAAGCAATGGCACTATTAATTTTTTTCTTTTCAAGCCTTTTCTCAATCCCCTGTCAGTGTCAGTAGGCGCACAAGGCCACAGACTACAGGTGTGAACAGAAAGAGAAAAACAACATAAAAGAGTTCAGTTTTTTCTAAAGTCACTGAACTCGTTAGATTTAAAAAAAAAAAAAAGGTGACATTCACAGCAACTTTTATCAGTCTTAAAAAAGAGGCCGTTTTACTGATAATCTATTTTGCCTGTTTCCTCTTAAGGAAACAAATTATGTGGATTAAAAATTATATATCCCATACTAACTGTTATTTTTAATTTAGGAACTTGATATCACTTTAGCAGAATCATCTTCTGTTCTTCCTTAATAGCAGTATTGTATGATTTTTATGCTAAACTGTTGGGGGGACAGGTTGGGGGGGCCTTGCGATGTTGGGACAGATGGCATTTAGCTCTAGCTGTGCCGAGCTCAGTGGGACCCGAAGCTTAAGAGGTTAGGCCTGTCAAAACCACTCTGTTCATTCACTGCCTAACAAAGTGTGGACTGTCAGCCTGTTCCGTTTAATAAACTTAAGATTTTTCTTTTGTCAACGCCTGAGCAACACTTTGCAACTCGATGACCTGAATATCCCAACATGCATCGAGGCTCAATGGAAAAGATGGCACCTCTGGCGAAAGACTCTCCAAAATGTGTGGACATATGTCTGATTTGGTCAGTTAAACTGCGATAGCTGACAGTGTTTTTAGATAATTACACATGAGAAGGTTAGGTGCAGATGTAGATTTTTCAGCATGATGTATGCATGACAATGGTGAATCTTTGGATGTATGAAATGAAAATTATGTGCTTTCAATCCAACGTGAAGTGACTGGAAGAAAAATCTCACTCATAAAAAGTCACGTGTATCAATTGTTTTTGACACACTAGTGTAACAAATCTTGGGTTAAGAATAACATGGTGCACTTTTTGGTATTTTTATCTTTCGATGTATAGTAGACATTGTAGATATGGACAGGAAACATTGGGGGAGAAAGGAGGGATGACTTGGAAGGTCGTCGTGGTTACATGTTAAGAGTCTTAACCACCAGGAATCCCCATATTCTTCATTTCTGTGCCTCGCTTTAAAATGTAACAGAGTCAAAGAATCACATTTCACCACAAGAGGGAGACATGCTTTAACATGCAGAATGATTCCCTACCACACTGTACATTGCCCACATGAAACTGCACTGTTTATCTGCAGTTAAAACTCAGAACAACCAACAATACACAAGTTTTTCAGAATATCCAAAGCTGTCATGTGGTCACTGAGCATCAGTCAGTAAATATGTTAAATTTCGTTCTGCTCTTTCTCTCCTCTCTCCCCCATCTCCCAATTTGTTTCAGTGTTTGCTGAGGTCAAAGACTGAAAGCTGCTGAGTGGTGACCCAAAAGAGAGGCCTGGGTGACATCTGACCTCTGACTGGGTGTGCGACTGACCCTGGAGGATACGGCTCAACAATGGGAGGCACGTGCCTTGGCCTTGTCACCATGGTAACACAGGACCTTTTGGAACGGTAGGGGAAGGGTGGGTGGTTTAGGGTCAAAGCCTGGTCTTTATCCTGATCAGTGTTAACCGTCTGCTGCCAATTGACTGCTATGGATATCACTCGTACCCACCACAGAACAGGGTGTGTGTGTGTGTGTGTATGTGCGCATGTGTGTGTGTTTGTGTCGGGCTTACTGGATAATCTCTGCAGGCAACTGTGATGTTTTATATTCTCACAATCACCTGGAGAGATTCTGCAGTTTGTCTGAAAGGCCCTAAAAAAAAAAAAAACCTCTCCAACATAAACCCTTAAAACTGGGTCTTTATTTCATCTCCACTCTCTGTTTCACAATCTATAGAAAAAACTTTGAAGAAATGCTCCTGTTGTCTCAGCAATACATTTAATTTTCATCTTAAGGTCTCCTGTAACGTGCTAGGAGGAGACCAAATTGTTTACCAAAGGTTGGCTACAGTCTGCCTACCTGAAACGGTGATCAAAGGGGATTTCACACTCTAGCTTAAGGTAATGATGGTTGCACAATAGAAGAGATGTTGCCATGGGACACTTTAATATGCCTCACTGTTACAAGTCAAAACAGTAAGTGATCATTTAAAAGAAGAAACAGGGCAGATTATTGAATGGCAGTCCTGAATAAGGGCCAACAGGTGCAGTCCACCTGGAAGAAAACATGTTTCACACTTTATACTCTGCCTCTTTGATGCTGTGCAAGCTGCACACACACACACACGCACACCAGAGATAACCACCACCACCCAGATGCTACAACCAACCTGCCAGCTCCCAACAACTCAGCAGAAGACCCTCATATACAAAATATTACTCTTCAGATTCCATGTATGTACCACCCGACACATCTGCATTTTTTCTTCATTACTGCTACTGATCCTCCTGTCTCCATCCTCAACTCTTCCCCCACTCATACCCCTCCTCCACCTCTGGTTTTCCCGTCTCATCCCCTTCTCCTCGTGTTTTGCTGTGTTTTGGTGAAATCTCAGCTGGCAACTGTGAGTCGTTCACTAGCTGCTCTCACAATGGCCTCTGGGATTATGCTAAACACAGCGCCTCGGCTGCTCTCCCCATCGACCGGCGTCAGTGACGCCCTTTGGAGCACACAGGAAAGAGACGGAGGGCTCTCAATGAAGATGTCATTGCAATTACACGAGCGCGATTCACAGACACTCTCTCTGTCTGCTCTTCCTCCTCTCACATCCCCCTTCCCCACCTCTAAAAAATTTCTTTTCGACAGTCTTTTGAAGTGCAGCCTCATCTCTTGCAGCTCTTTCATAATGCATGCCCATTTTGAATTTGCATGAATTCACTTTCCAGATGCTCTTGCTGCCATCTTGACTTACAATGATGTGTACTGTACAGTATTAGCTATTGTATTATTGCGGGATGAAAAGAATAGTAATGGCTTGTTTTTATGAGTTTAGACTGTTTTTGTTTTACTCCTCTCACTGCTGTTGCCAGCGGACGAAAACATGCTGTGAACTACTTACTTTTTTGTGCCCCTGCACTGATGTTGGGGTGAAGGAAGAGCTTTCTGATGTGGATGATACTGCATCAGGAACTGATTGGCTGATGCTCAATAGCCAACAGTACCTGATGCATTGCCTTCAGCATCGAAAGAAACGTCACACAGTGCAGCTTCTTACGTGCCCTGCAAAATGTGCCTGCCTGATGTATTGGCCTTTTGTATACAAGTTTTGTTGTGTCACATAGTAAAAATTAACAAATTCTTAGCAATAGTTACCACGTGGTTCATGCAGAATGTGTGTGTTTGGTTGATGTACATGTGCATGTATGTTAGTCACCATTGTTGATTTGAGGATCAGGTTATAATGATCACAAAGATATTGTGAAACTTAAAGCAGAACTTCTGTGAGCTAAAGCCTTAATCCATCACACTCACATTTAAGTGTGTATTCATGCTATCTGGTGTATTATTTTGTTCACTTTAGTCTAACTGGGGCACCTGGGTCTTTTAATGTCACATGTCAGTGTGTTTTTCCTGACTAACTTTTTTTGCAAAAATACTGTTTAATGCATTTTAATGCATTTGCTCAGATTGCCAAATGCACTTTATCAGTCAGACAAGTCCTTCCATAACATCAGTGTGAGAAAGATCATCTGCTTTGACCTCAGTAACATTTCTGTGGAGACTTTCTCACACCTAGAGGTGCCCCTGGGGGGGGGGCACACCCTCTGTGATTTGCTAGCCCAACTATCTCATTTGGTTCCAGTGAGGAAATGGACCATGGGGAACGTTCTCTCATCCTCTCTTTCATCCATCTTGGATAAAATCTTCTATTAATCTCTATAAACAGTTTCAAAATTGCTTTGATTAATCAAGTGCTTTATCTCAATGTCTCTGCCTTTTTTGTGCATCTGTTAAAAAGCTTGCCAAGTTAAATAAACTTTTAGTGAAGATTCAAGCCTTTTGCAGTTATTTTTTGGGTCATCTGTTTATACTGTTTTTTCATTTGCATATTCTGCAGTTTATTCCAGTGCAGTTTTCTCTATTAATTCATTCAGTCGTCATGTGAGCAGACACATAGTGAAAGATCAGAATTTGGCACTTCTCAGTTTTAATCCATTTAGCATAGTTAACTCAGACTGATTACCAGTTAAATACTCACATCAAGGATTAAACACTGGATTTTTATCTTCGAAGATAATCTGTTTTTTGTCACAAGATGTTTGAGTTTGGCTTTGCACCTACAGGATATGGCACCATGCAGAATCTATCTGCAACCCTCTGTCATCCACACCCTATGAGGAAAGGTCACAAAGTCAGCATTAAAGGAGCTGGTGCCAAGTCCATCTCTATCCACTCATATCAGCAAGCTGTTGGCACACATACACAGACACACACACACACACAATCACTTGCTGTCTCTTCACCCATGGGAAATCCAGGAAGCCATGCCAATTCCAGCAGATGTTCCTGAAGCGAAGGCATCTTGTAAACACCATGAAATGTATTGGAGGCTAATGTAGTGCTTGCTGACAGAGGTCCTCAACACATGATTTGATTTTACCACCTGCTGCACACACATACTGTACATATACATACACACAGGCTCTGAAATCTTTGATAGCATGACAGGATTCTGCATGTTGCAACCATAGAAGTTATGAAGGCTCATTCTTAAAATAACTCAGAGAAAATATGTATGCATGTAAACATTCAACGGGATACGGGTCCATATTGCCCTAAAGAAAACTCGTGAAGTCATAAAAACATAATTAAAGTAAATATCCCTCCAAACTCCCTATTTAAGTGTTAAAGGAAATGTGTGGTACAATTATAAGATTGTATTAAAACTTAATAGTTTTATCTATAACATGTTATCACACCAATAAACTCTAGGATGAGTGTTTGTTGCATATGAGCCAAAGCAGAGTGGAAACCCTAAATATGTACCTTGGTTTCCTCAGACTGATGGAAATATATATGTTTATCTATCAGCAGTATAATCGTACTGCTGATGATTTCTGAGCTTAGTTTTCCACTGATAGCCGTTTCTCCTGATGATAACTGTCCATAGAGGGAGCTACTGTAGCTTGCTGATCGTTTACTGCACTCCGGTGAGAGACGAGCCTCGAGCTCAACCTGCCCGGTACACCGCCCCCAGCATGTCATACTGTACCAGCCGCATGTTCATCACAAGCGCTGCTTGCACACCGACAAACATCTAACATCCACCGCACCGTTTGAAGAATAAAGACCAGCCTGCTGCTCCTCGCACACTCGGATTTGCAGCAAAACGCGAACCGGGGACGTTTTCTTCAGCACGCCAGGAGAGTTGGAGACCCGCAGGTAATTGCAGGTACGTCGCCAAGGCGCCGCAGGATAAAAAAGCTGCTGCACAAAGCGCTCTGATCAGATAACAATGAAAACAACACACCAAAGAGCTAAGATGTTAAGACAAGTGAGGAAAAGCTGCAGAAGCAATGTTTTTTTAGTTGTAGGTCGCTTGTTTCCTACGTTCGTCCAGTAACAAGTGTCAATATCCTGAAACAAGGCAGAAAGAAAAACAAGCAAACAACATGTGAGTGTGCAGCTTGTTAAGTTGGACATGTTTTGTGCAAATACAGAATTTTTAATCAACACGAGCTTTGCACGGCTGATTAACTCGTTCATTTTCCTGACACTGACTGACACTCAAGGACATGTTTACGCACGATCTTTACGCGTATTACGCACTAATCCTTTTGGAGAAAAACAGCAGAAAAACACTTCACTTAGTTGAAGTCGCAGATTTAGCTGGAGCGGTGCCAACATAAACATCACGCCAGCAGCGGGAGATGTTGGGACTCGTTAAGCAATGCCATCAATGATGTAATAACTGGTATTAAAACATGTAGGCTTGTCAAGCGAAAAATGATCTTGCACGCTCTATCCACTATCCACTCTGCGTCTCGTTACAGTGCTGCTCCGACGTTTGGTCGACATGCTGGGGATCTGCGTGTGTCTTTGTGCGCTTTTCACACACGTCCTCTCCCAGGAGCCCGAGGAGCCCATCTCCTACACAGTAAGGGAGATTTTTTTTCTTCTTTTACTAGCTTTGTCTGTGTAGGTTGAACATTACCAGGCATGTTCGAGGTGGTGTTTGCTTTCATTTGCTGACGGAGAACTCAGGATTTATGATGTTACTCATCATGTGTTGTTGAATGAAAGGACAGTTTAATGTGTTTTTATTTCCTGGTAATCATTATCTGTTCTTTACAGTGCACAGAGGGGTATGAGTATGACAGAGTCAGAGAGCAGTGTAGAGGTGAGAAATTACATTTGTGTGCCACTTTTCATGCTTAATGACTTTAATTGTCTTGACTTTAAATCTGTTTTGATCTAAACTCAGCAGTTGTTTTCCTTTAAACCAGTTCAAATGATTTAAGTATCTTTATTCTTTCTTTCATTCATTCCCCCTCTCTCTCTTTGATCCTCCTTTTCTTCTTAAGACATTGATGAGTGTGCCTTGCTGGATGATGCCTGCAAAGGAGGGATGCAATGTATCAACCACTTTGGTGGATACCTCTGCCTCCCTAAGAGCGCCGTTATCTACATCAGCCAGGAGACTGATCAGCCCCCCCCGCCAGACCCTGTTCCACCAAACCCGGCTCAGCAACCACGGGTTTTCTCAGGGGTCCATAGGGCCACTCAGACCATCCGCTGTGCAAATGGATTCACTGTAGATGAACAGAACCAATGCAAAGGTAAGATCGACTGCACAGGCACTCAGCACCCCCCTCCTTCTCTCCATTCAGCTACAAGATGATAGGAACTACCATCACAACCCCTTGAAAAATTGGCCTTTTATTTTTTTTACTGCTTTACACCAGCACATGGAGATGATCCCTGTTATCTAAGCAAGTGGTGCTGACAAGCTCCATGGGAGAGAAATTGGACTCTGTCAGCAGGAGCAGAGGTGTAACCACAAAATATGGTGTAGGAGTTCAAAAGTGATGGCTGCCACACTGTCTCCATGAAAAGTTTCTCTAATCTTCCAGAATATAAAAGGTCTGACTTTTGGCCTTCATGAGACAAATCACTGCCTAAAAATGTGACTGCAGATTGAATCCCTCTGCACCGGCTGCTGTGTTATGTTGTACTGTAGCAGAATTAAACATCAGTATCAAAAAAGTTTTTTTTTTTTTTTTTAATCTCCTAAATATCAGTAGTATGCTTTTGTTGCACTTGGCTAGCTACAGAAGAATGTGTCTGAATGTGTCTCTGGCAGAGCTATGTAGGTATTTGATAATTACTTGCTAACGACTTTAGAGCCCCAATAAGCAGAGCTCTGAAGGTGAACTGTTCATCCATCTATCTGACAGTCATCAACAGCTAAACCGTGCATAGCTGCCAGATGTGTTGCAAGCTTCTCAGTTTTTTTCTTCTCACTGTGATGTCATGTTCTCTAAACTCTTTGGTCGCTTGCAGCTTGATGTTTTTGGCCAGAGTTGAGCTTCTTCCTTACATATAAAAACTGTTGTTTTGGGAGATGGAGTCCTCAGCTTTAGGGGCAAATCAAGGAGATTTTACATTATGTTTTGGCAACATCTGTGCTTACACACAATCTTTCAGTAGATTTTCTCTGGGCCTCGACCAGCTTGACTAGCGCAAGATTTTGCGGTTAAGATCCTCTGTTCCAGTGTGATTCTTTGATCTGTACAAAAGGGGAGCAGTTTAAAGATTCATTATTTTGTCTTGCTAACACACACGCACACACACACTCAGACACACTAACCCAGACACACACACCCTGATGCCCTTTGTTGCTGCTCTGTGCCAGATGTTCATAGCTGCACCTGAGAAGGAGGATCTCTGATATTATTCATGACCTCTTATAGCCCTTAGCTTGTCATCCGTGTTACTCTGTAACAGATCAGTGTGGGTGTGTGTGTGTGTGTAGATATATAGAGTAAGCTATATAAATGTAATGTAAGCCAAAGTGCATTACCATACAGTACATGTGTTCTGTGGTTAGGAGCTCCTCTTGCCAATAGGCAGAGGCATGTGGTGAGTGGCTGTGTGGTGAGGCTTGCGGTCACAGAGCTCCAGTGAAAGTAACAAATTTGATTTTACACCTGGGGCAAAGATATGTGTGAGGTGCTTTATGTGTTTCTCTGAATTGGAACCCAATTAGGTTTTATTAGAGTGTAAAACATGGCAGCATATCAGCTAAAGTAACCACATAAGCGAGCTGGCATTGGGTGTAACACTTATTCATTCACTGGCATGTCGTTTCAGTGCATGGGCTTAACAAAGATAGGCTGTTGCTGTCAGTGTTATTGCTTTGAAATGACTGGAGTTTTAACTGGAAGGCGTCTCGTGCCGATATGTGGGCGTATATTCCTGCTAGTAGAGTGATATAATCTTTGTTTACATCAGTCTCTGATTTCTCTGTCATTACCTTTAACTCACTACAATGAGCCAATTGTTCTTGGACACAATTGTCTTTTCTTTTCTTTTTTTTCCTTTGTTCCACAGTGGCTCTTTTGCACAGCTACGTGTCTTGCTAGCGAAGGAATTCCCATTAACTTTCAATGGGGGAAACCTCAATGTATCAAATAGCGCTTACATCAGGCTCCCTCCCTGCGAACTCACCACTCTGTGGAGGAAACCTAGAGTGCAGAGTCAGGTAGGGCAAAGGGGAAGATGAAAGGCTGACACTGACTATGTGACCACAGAGCACTGACCGAGCCAGGTTGTCCCGACGTCACTGGTTGTGCTGCTGCTGAGTTGTTTTGGTGCTTTACTGCTGAGTGTGTGGCAAATACTGTAGCAGAGAGATCAGCTAAGCTAAACTGTGGGAGAAAATGAAGGAAATTTTCCAAAGCATGACTAAAATTGTTAAAAAACAATGTTTATAAAACAAAATTCCTTATCCAATTATTCTGTATTTTGATTAAAAGCAAACCGCAAATATAACACACTTCACCTCAATATTTTCCCTCTTAAATGTAGCTTTAATACTCGTTCCCATGGGGATGACTATTTGCAAAATAAGCAATAAAGCCCCTTGGCCCTGAGTGTGAACCTGAGCCAAAGTGTGTGTTGTTGCAGTGACACATAGGGGAAGCTGGCACCCTCCACTAGCCCTGCCACACTGAGAAACTATGAACCTTTACTGTATATGTGACAGCTTAATGATCCCCTGCATTTCCATGAACTCCCCCACCCTCCAAACATACACACACACACACACACACACACATATACATACACACATACTTAATGTGTTTACCGCTGGGAGATGCCTACAAGTGGCCTGCTGTATTCTTGTGTATGCATATTAGCTTGTGTTCTCAGCAGAGGTGAGATCAGTTTATCCTAGAAATGAAGGTTATCCATCAAAAACAGTCGAATCAGTCGTTAAATCCGATGAAAAGTGGGAAGCAGTTACTTTATGAGTCTCATTTACAGTTGAACGCTTTATGAGAGTAAACCCTCGTGTTTCAGAAATTTAACAGTACTTTCAATGACTTCAGGCATACTCACATTCTTTGTGGGTTCTGCTCCCCTCGTATGTCTTGACTTAAAGTACATTAGCTGCTGCCTATTTATTTTTCATTTCTGAATCAGATACTCATGCGCTGCAGTACGTTACATGAAAGGACATGCCACTTCTGTTTGCCTGTCGGGTTCCCTGAGGTCACATAGGCCATGTTACGGCACCACCTACATGCCTGACTAATTTGGGCTACGTCTGGATGCTCTTCACCTGCAGTGGCTGAAAATCTTTCCTAAATATGCTCTATCAAGGCAGTTAAGCCCTGTGTGACAGTGAACTTGTGTACTTTTCCGAACAAGGCCGAGCGCATGCAATAACATTTTTCCATGCAGATGCAATGCTCTTGGGAGGAATATCTCTGGAATGTTAGCATCGGTTGTTTTTTCCGTTTGCTCCCATCTTTTGTGATGGTAGGAATTACTCACCACCTTGACAGATAAGCGTCGGATCGATCTGCGAGGAGCAGGAATGTAGAGAGCAGAACAGGCACAGAGAGCCTTGTGGTTGCAAAGCACAACATGATGCTGCTCCATGACTTGACATTTGCAGCTTATACTTTACAGCCTCACTTGTTGTTGTCTCATCCTGACATTTTCACTTGAAAAAACAAGCCCCAGCCACAAGTCTTTGCTGATTCATAGACTATATTTAAAAAAAAGAAAGAGGATACACAGAAAAGTGATTGCAGTTTATCAGGAAATTCCTTTAGATGTTATCCTGTTAGTGTTTGTTTCTCCTAAACATCCATCAAAGATAAGCAGCACAGATTTGGAAAGTGTTGCTGCAAAGAAGAGGAAGCCCTCAACACGGAGGTAAATGCGATACAGGATGTACAGGATGTTCAATTAAAACATTCTGCAGCGGTTTTACTGCTCGACAGGAGGAAGTGGGATCAAACACAAAGCCTCTGCTTGATGAAACTGACCTACTTTGTTTGGGGTTACTCAAAGAGTAAGACACCTGAGGCACACCTTTGTGCCTGTTGAACCCTGCCATTACCAACTAAGCTCTTGGCTTCCACCTGCTCTCAGACTGATGATTTGCACTGTCCTGCATCAGTATGTCTTCACTGTGAGATTGTCCCAGTGCCCTGTGATTTTACTGTCCAGCTCATTGCACCTGTTACACTGCAATTTCAGTCGAACAAGTAGTGATGCATCTTTGATGAGCCTTTGAGATGTAAATGCTTTCAAGGGATGTAAATGTTGGCCCACAGCAGTGTGTTGTTAATATAGAATAGTGGGATGGATTTCCATTAAATGTGGCAGAGTCCTTCATGCCCCCCTTAGGATGAATCTTTAAAGCGTTGGCGGTCTGCTGACTTTTAATTTTAGCGTTTTTTAATAATTTGGTTTATGACACAATACCTGCAAACCATGAACATTCCCATTAACCTCAGCTTTACTTTGTGTTTATAAGCAAAAGTTAGCATGCTGACTGGCTAAAGTAGGATGGGGAACACATTAAACAATATACGTTGCTGTGCATCAGCAGTCACTGGGTGCATGCTAGCATGCTGACGCTAGCAACTAAAAGCATGCACAGCCTCACAGAGCTGTTAGCATCGCTGAAGTTTTTGTTAATACATGGATTTTTATTATTTTGACCGATTTATTACCTTCTTAGTTTATGTTTAAATAATGATTACATGTGCGCTTCTGAGTGTTTGAACAATTAAATATTAATTGAAGCAACAACCTTTAATATCAGGAAGTTGGCAAAATTGAAAAAAAGCTGCAGCGCCATATGCTGATCAGACTGTCAAAATTATCTTATGATATTATCTCATCAGAGATTTAGACGTTCTTTTTTGTAAAAAAAAAGAAAAATAAGGAATATTGGCTGAGAAACCAGATTCTTTAGCTAGTTGTTAAGTCAATGTCAAGCATCCATTATTGCTCATGTTTAAAAGTCAATACTTGTAAATCAACATTCCTGTGATTTGTGGCTTTCAAAACTCACTGTTGATGTTGCAACTCCCCAGCTTCTGATAAAGAGGTTTTAAATCTTTAATGCTCTTTTAATTACTGGATGTATTTTGACATCAGTGTCTCCATGGCGATATGTTTTTAATCTCTTGATCTTAGCAACCAAGAAATCAAGAGTAAAAAAATTGCATCTGAAATGACTTAAGCAATCAGAGCCTAAAACAAAATCAGTGTATCACATGAAGAATATTAGAATAAATGTCAGTGTATGACTTTCAACCCTCCTGTGCTTCACTGGATGAACCTTGCTGACATTATTTTATCAGCTCACTAAAAGTACCAGGGAGGACTTGAGTATCTTTTAGGCTCCATGAATGTAATCCAGCCATCGTGCAGGCAGCCCCACTGTTGGCCTGTGCAGTGTTGCTGTAAAGCATGCTGTTATTGCTTGCGGTTTGCCGCTGGCTCCTCTCTGCCATCCCATCAACGATGGCAGAGAGAAGCGAGGGGGGAAGCAGCGCCTCCTTGGCGTAAGTGCTTAATGTTGTTGTTATTATTATTCTCCCTGAGCCAGGTCCTGCAGCCAGTAGCTTCCTTCTCTGATGTGCTTACATGTGTTGCTCTTTCCATTTACATCATGATGGAAAGGGACACAGGGCTGCTATAAATCACCACTGCGCTCAGCTTGGTGACACTCACACGTGATGGTAAGGTTTGTGTTTCTCACAGTTTTCTCCTTCTCTTGATTCATATTATCACATTGTCAGCAACATGTTTATGCTCCTTACATGTCACTGATTTTTCTTTAAAGGCTCCAGTCCGACTACTGACATATCAGGTGGACAGAGCAGTTGATCATCTTCACATTTAATAGCGGGAGAGCTCTTATTTTTTCCAGACTTTTTCAGAGTAACAGGAAGGATTATTATCAGTCAAGAATGTAGCTGGCACACTGGACGGATTTTCAAGAATGTCAAGACTCTGCCCGACCTTTAAAAGAGTGTGGAACAAACTCACAAATCAGTTAGTAAGTGTCAGCATGACCAAAAACTCCTGTTCCTCATGAACAATGAGAGCGATGAGAGGGAAATCTTGGGAGTGGTGCAAATAGCATGGAAATATTTCATGCCCCAATACAGATGGAAATACACAGAATTTAAGTTTAAAGTTTCTTGGATCTTTTGATTTTCTTATCCGCTTTCTGCTTTGACTTGTTTTAAAAAGGAAACACCACCACTCCCATTTGTCCTGAGGTAGTATTCCTGCCAGTGATAGCTGCATTTTGCCCTGCATTGCAGAGGGAATTGTACACAAATGAAACAACGTGCAGTGCAGTGTTTGCAGTGTTTGCTAGTAGGGGTGTTTAAGGTGTTTGAGTCAGAGCAAAAGCAAACTTTCAGGGGCTGGTGTGTAACATGCTAATAAATTTGACGTTGTGAAATTTTATGGGCTATTAACATCGCACATCTTGCCCCCTGCTTTCCCAAAGATTGAATTATCCAATAATCAGAGGGAAACAGAGATGCTGTCCAACAGCAGGATGGCTCCAACTGTTCTTTGGAACAGCTTGTGCTTTCCATTGCAGTGGTTCAGTGAAAACAAGACTAAATGCTCTCAAGTAATAATTACAACAAGCCCTATCATGTCAGTATAAATCTGCAGCAAATAACACATTGTTCTGAATTCAGGCCAAACAATTTTTTAGTCTCCATTTTGGACACATATGCTCTTTCTTCTCTTCACCCATAAGCACGCAATAACACACGTGCAAACACGCCAAACATGCATCTCTTCTTAGTGAACGTATCACTCCATTCTGTGAAACATTTTTAGCTCTGCGAGAGGAAAAAAAAGCCATTTAATGTTCGAGCACCTCAAACAGGACCTCTGATGCACATTCACACACACACACACACACACACACACACACACACACTCACATTCTTTGAGCTGCTGCCATCCCCGCTACTCCCCCAACTCCCACAAGGCATTTAGAATTAATCTCCCTGAAAAGCAAGGAGTTTTTAACTCTGACATCACATATGCACACACGGCCATAAATCTAACTTCAAATCTTAAAAAAGGCCTTTTTTGTTTAAAAAAAAAAGCCTCCACCCTTTCTCCTCATTCTTTCCTTTCACCCTTCTGCTGGACAACCTTATCTTTCCCCGTGATGTTACAGCAGGCTCGCTCTTGAAGGAAACTTGTAAGCAGCGCTAAATAAATTTGGAGGAAAAAAAAAAAAACCCTCTGACCTCAGAGAACAGAGTCAACAGAGTCACTTCTCCCCACACGCAACACATCATCACATTTGATGGCTTGTTGCTGTAAAATCTGTTTTCATGTGTAAACTATACAGACTCTACTGCATGTGGTAAGCTGCAGAGGCTTTTATGGGACCTAAAAGCCAGCCAGTGTGGGATGCTCTCCCACCCTATCCACCCACACACACTTGTATACACACACAAACTTGTGGCACTTTGCATTGGCAGCTCCTTAAAGGTATAGTGACAAAGTAGCAGTTACCGCAAGATATTCTCGTGAATGAACTTTTGGAGCGCATTCAGCACATGTGCTTTTATTTAGAGCTCTCTGAACTTTCTTGAAGGGAATGAGGATGACTCTGACTTTTCCGTACACACAAGTTCTGAGGAAGCATGTATTGTCACCCACGTGCACTTACTTCTCTCTTCAACAGTTCATTGGTTCATCTGCTTTTCCTCACATAGAAGCATGATCCAGCTGCACCGGGCACCTTGTTTGATGATTAACTTGGTCTCCATATGTAGCCAAAAAAATTCGGACCAACAGCAACATAAACGTTATTGGACATCTGGTAATTCACACTGAAATCATAGCAAGTGTGCCTGGTGTGAATCTGGCTGGCAAAACCGGATTAAAGCAAATGCTGCTATCAGGAGCTGATCTGTTTGTAAGTCTTGAGGCCATTTGTGGCTGAGCTTTGGCTCAGATTTTATCCTAAATTCAGTGTGAACAAAGTCGAGTGTGCCAACAGCAATTGGTCAGACTCTGCTGCCTATCTGTTCTGGCACTGATCCTGTGCAAAAGCACAACTGCTTACCCCATTGGATTATCCTCTTTTCGAACAGCAATAAAAAAGCAAACAGACAAAAACAACCTCAACTATTTAGAAGCCTTTTCAATTCACTTATCGTTGCCTAATCACACTAGTAGCAAGGTTTGAGAAATGAGTGTCTGTAAATCAGAAATGTCTCAATACATCTGTGCCTTGGATCGTTTTTGAATAAGACTTTCATTTTACATTTTCCCCGAGATCATATGCCATTCATGCAGTGAGCCCTTGCAAGATGAAATAAGCACAGTACACCTGGAATATCTAAAGACTCAGCAGCACCTCTCCTCCACTGTCCTTATGTCTTAATACCAATCTGATCGATTTCCACAAAATCTCTTGACTGAAAAGTCTTAATCATAGGATGAACTTTTATTACTTTGGTGTCCCTCCAGACTTCAAGTCACAATTTAAATTTGTACTTTATTTTAGTTTATGACCAAATACCTCCCAAATAATGAACTTGTTCTTAGTGCTTATTAGGAAAAGTAAGCACACCAATACACTGAAGTGATAAACACTGAAAAACTTACAGTTGCATGCCAGCATTTTTACTGTCAGCACACAGGCTTTTTTTTTATCAGGAAATCTCAGACTTGTGTTGTCTAAATCCACTACCAGAGGGCAGGGCATTTCCAGTCTCAGTGAATCACCAAATACCTCCAGTAAGTAGGCGTGGTTGTGATTAATGGGGACTTGATCTGGCTGCTGCTGTTTCCTGACTATTTGTTGACATTAGTCTTGTATTTGTAATTGATTTCACTCCCAGTTTTTCTGACAACCAGATCACACTTTTTATTCTTTAAAGAGAAAGCTAGTGGTTTCCTTTGCTAGTTTGTGTTGCAACCTGTCAAACCCACATTGCTTGTCAAGTTCTGTGTTGTTGACTCAGTTCTGCCATTAACGTGCATTTTCTAACTGCAAGTGAAAAATGTCAGTGATCTGCAAGTTAATATCTGCAATCTAATTAACCTGGAAATCATGTAAAAATAGACACTGTTCAACATAGATGCACTTTCATAACAGTGGCTTTACACATCAATGGAGAAACCTAATGTCTGCATCCAGACTTGGAAGATCTCTTGACCTCAGAAGCTGGATTTAGATGCTGCACGTCTACCACCAGCAGTGACAGAGACCATCTAATGCTCCACAGCTTTTTTAATAGCCATGTCATGAAGCTTTTGGGCTAAAGGGCTCAGGATCTCATAGTAAGATACTGCTGGAATCCAAGCATTCATGTTGGTTTGCGAATGCACTTTCCTAGGTGCCTTTCAAGCCACATTAGAGCATAGATTTTCCAGAACAACACAGCTTTTATCTCTGTCCTTTACAAAGCGGGTCAGTGAGCAACAGGCCTGTGGTCTGTGCATTCCTCTCTGTGTAGGATTCTCACCTGTTGTCTCTCAGGAGCACCTTTAGATAAGCCCTGCTTTTGTCCCTAATGTGGTGAGTCCATCTTATCACTGTGCCCCCACTGAGCTGAGCACATTTCAGCCCTCTTCTCTTTCCTCCCTTTAAGGAGTCAGGACAACTTGCCTTCTGTCCACCTTTTGGTTCATGAGCCAATTTCTCACCGGATGGTGGAGGCTGTGGGACAGGCAGATAGTGCATCTGAGGCCCTCAGGGACGGCAGGGAAGGGGATGATCCTTTCAAGCTCAGACCACATTACATGAAATATTTCGAGGTGAAAATCAGTTCAAGATACCAGGTGATTTAGGAGCATTTAAACCCTCTTTTTCAGTCAGCTTATTCTAACTATTGTTAAACTACAGAGGAATTAAATCATAAATGCAGTTATATTACCCCCCTCCTCTTTTCCTGTGTGTGCGTGTGGTATTGAGTATAACTGTCTGTCATGCTGTTACACTGATGCCCACTGGCTGTCTGCATATGATAGGTTGTGTCAGACCACCCAGGAGGACTGCTGGTGGGCCCACAGGGACGAGAGTATACAGTATGGGCGTATTTGGAGTATGTGTGTGTGTGTGTGTGTGTGTGTGGAAGAAATAGAGAAAGATAGAAGTTTAGAAAAAAGGGGTGGGGGTATAGTGAGAAAAGCCTTTTTTAAGAGGATCTGGCTCCAAGCAAATCAAAACTGAGAATGTGTTTGTAGGATCAACAGGAAAATGAGAAGCTTTCCACTGCTGTGTCGTGTGTTTTAGCCCGAGCTGGAAAATTTAAAATTCTGCTGAAAACTTCACCAAGAACCTGAGGGGGAAAAAAAGTTCTTTCAAACAAATGTTAAAACTCTGAAACAAAGTCATGAGGTCACCTCAGCACCCAAACACTCACACCGATGATTTCATGTGCAGTGTCGTTTATTGGAAACATTTTGGATATGTCTTTAAAATTTCATCTGTCAGCATTTGAGTTTGCACATCATGTTTCTCAATTAATTTAGTCAGGGATGAAACTGCTGAGTTTTTTATATAGAGTATGAATAATTTTACAGTGAAAATTGTGTCAATCAATTTGGGAAGTGCAGCTTTTGGTTAGCATTAGCTTTGTGATTTTTTAAGCTTCTTATGCTAACATCAAACTGCTGCTGATCGTATTATACAACTTATTAATGACGGGGTGGGAGATAGAAAGTGAATGTGTCTGGATGTGTGTGCTGTTGGGTTGATGGATGTCTGTTGAGAGAGAGCCGTTATGGTGGAAAGCACATGACTTATCAGTTGAGCTCTTTTTCTCTTTCATACACACACACACACACACACGTTCACACTTCCTCCTTCAAAAAGCTGTCTTGTTAGTAGAAGATACGATCTGTGTTTTCCTCCCCTCACCCAGAACTGCTGAATAAAAGACTTCTTTATTTAATCGCCAGCTTTCTGTGCGAACATGTGTGTTTATGCCTATGTGTGTGTGATGTGATGGTTTCAGTGTTTGTGGAAAACAGTTCACACATCACAGATCACAGAGTGCACATAGTCCAGACATGTTGCTTTACTTTGTCGGCCATGTGTTCCTGCATACGGTTGGCACTAACTTGGCGTAGCTCCCTCTTACTGTGTGTGTTTTTGGGGTTTTTATTGCAGACATAGATGAATGTGCGACAGGTAGACACACTTGCGGCCCTGAACAGACGTGCTACAACACCAGAGGCTCCTACACCTGCCAGTGTCCTCCAGGCTATCAGAGGAACGGAGACCACTGTGTGGGTGAGTCACACACTCTCTCTTCTCGCTTCATCGAGTTTAAAACTGTTGGCAAGCTTTTCAAAAGGTTGTTATATCATCTTCTATCAACAGATATGAAGGATTGCTTTTACAATGTATTTTACTCCTTATATACCTTTGTTACTGTCTTGTACATGTATGTGTTTTTTGTGATTTCTTGCAGACAAAGACGAGTGCGCACTTACCCAATACTGCATGCACAGATGTGTGAACACACCGGGCTCGTACCACTGTGTATGCAACACAGGCCACAAGTTGGCCAGCAACAACCACAGCTGTGTTGGTAAGTGGCTGAAAAGCTATGTGTACTCGTGAGTTTGTGTGCACAACATTAATCTATAAAACATTTTTTATCATTGATTTTTTAATCAGATATCCACCCATTCTGCCATGTGGTCATGCAGACTTGTTATTGAATTCAGGACCTTTTGTTTGTTGCACATTCAATGCAAATGACAGGAGTTTATGATAATCATCATAATTACTTTTATTTATATTGCACTTTTTAAAAAATGTGTTTAAATGCTGCTGTACTGTACATACAAATTGAACTAAACTCCACATTTAGGCAAAAGAGAAACAAATATATCCACGTTGAACCATAGAAAGACAAAGTAAACAAAAGAGCAGCAAGTACAATAAATAAAAATTCATGAACAATGGTTGTTTTTGTGCTCAGTATATTTAATTATTATGTTTGTATTGAGCCTATTAACCCTATACACACAGGACAAAACAGATGACACGTTCTCTAACCCCCCAATTCAGGCAACTCAAACAACAGCATGTAAAGCAAAGAGGTGGAATGTAATACAGCAGAGGATGTCAGCTTGCCAAAGTCCAGTGTGAACACAGTTTTTTTTTCTCATCCCCCCCGTTTTCTCAGGATGCAGATATTTTAAGGTCAGGAATGGCTTTAAAAAAACAAATAGAGCACAAGCTGTTGTTTTTCCTCATGCCTGGAAGCTCAGAGCTATCATGAGACTCACCATGCAACCTGAACCCACACCCACAAATCTCCTGCTGTAGTCAAAGGAAGTTATTGAAAATGTTGATAGAGAGCTGTTTATCTCTGAAACACATTTAGAAATCCATCAAAACCCATGACTGGCTCCCAGCCATGCTGAAACATGTGTATATGTGTGTTTGTGCTGAACATGTGCATACTGTGTTTGTGTATGTGCTTTTCTGCCTCCAACTGACCTGTAATGTGGAGGCCAAAGTCCCACTTCCTTTTGGAAAATAAATGAGACAATTAAATAGTATTTATAGTTGCTGTTTTTCTTAAAGTGTAATGGGTAAGTATAGTGTCATTACCAGATTGGTGGCCAAAACTACTAAAATAAGGTCCAAGTTGTAATAAAGAATTATCCATATTCCTTCCATATATGTAAAACATCTGCTTTTGTTCCAGATGTGAATGAATGTGAAGGCCAGAGTCCCTGTCAGCACCATTGCTACAACCTGATTGGCTCCTTTCTCTGCCAGTGTGACCAGGGCTACGAGCTGGCACAGGACACGGTCTCCTGCCAAGGTGTTCACACACACACACACACACACACACACACACATATTTGTGTAAACAGATATACGGATAAATGCATGTTTGTAAACATCCATCATATTCCCTTTTTTCAATGAGTGCAGCCTTGAACTCATTATCTGAGTGTTTGTGTGTGTTTTTGTGTGTTTGTGTGTGTGTGTGCATGTTTTCTTTACAGACATTGATGAATGCAGCTTCTCCAGCTACATGTGTCAGTACCAGTGTATTAACAGCCCAGGAAGTTACTCCTGTGAATGTCCTGAGGGATATCAGCTCCAGGGAAACAGGTTGTGTCAAGGTACTACAGTCCTCCTCTTTTCTCTCCATTTTTCCAACTATCAATCCCTTCTTAGTTTTTTTTAAATGTATTTATTTATCTATCTTACCCTCCTCTCTGTTTTCACATACAACAAAGTTCCCAGGCAAATACTCTGCTCTCCCTCCCTTCCTCTTCTTCCTCTCTCTGAACTCTGTGAAGATAACTGTTTGGAGGAACATGATCATTCCTGCTATCATCCACTATTTGACCACTCAAGCAGGGGATAAAAGCCACTCTCAGCTAGTACTGTCACGGAAAGAATTCAGAGGTTAGGTAATACAAACACACAGCAACTTTGTGTTGCCCCGCTAAGCCACCTCTGTGAATTTATATGCAGATGTTGGTTTCTTGAAGCGGATTTATTTGAAGCTTCGGCGCTCGCTCAAAGGGTTAGCTGTTATTTTTTCCTCTCCCCCTTGGTCAGGTGCAGGCTTTATAGGGGGAGCCATGAATCCGGCCGGTTGTGTCAGAGGGACCTATTGGTGATGAATTCAGGTTGCTGTGCCAGAAATAGCCCTGTGGTTTGGGGCACGTTTGATGGGGTTATTTTCATGGTGCTGCAAGAAAGGAGCTGCAGTTGGGCCTGAGTGGGGTTGCATCGGGGGCTTCCCTCGACTACAGATCCACATGCTTCCTTCTTGTGTTTACTTGCGTCTCCACAGCTGCTGGAAATGCAGCTAAAATCCTAAAAAAAAACTTTCCCGAACTGTACACGTCCTGAACTTTGACTGTGTTTTCACAGCTCTGTTTCATGGAGCATGTGGAGTTTGTGTGTGTTTTGGAACTGGAAGATGCTGATATTGTCATCCAGCTATTTTTGACTATTCAATACTTTTTTTTCTTCCTCTCCTCTGTCTCTCTGCCAATCACCAGACATAAATGAGTGTGAGACAGGGACCCATAACTGCCAAGATGATGAAATGTGCTGGAACTATTACGGAGGCTTCCGCTGCTATCCCAGAAACCCCTGTGAGGCGCCTTACACCAAAACCTCAGAAAAGTCAGTAAACATCATCCAGCTCTTTCTTTTCACTGTCCTCAGTGCAGCCAGTTTCTCAGTGATTGTCTCATTTATTGTGTTTTTGCAGTCGCTGTATCTGCCGGTCTCAGGCTGAGTGCCAGGGTCTTCCACCGTCAATCGTCTACAAATACATGAGCATCCAGGCGGACCGGACCGTGCCAGCTGACATCTTCCAGATTCAGGCCACTAACATCTATGCTAACACACACAACACCTTCAGGATCAAAGCTGGCAATGAGGGAGGAGAATTTTTCCTGCGTGTAAGTTCAAGGGAAATTTTTTTCTGCATAAAAAGCTGGGAAAGCGTGTAACAGGTCAAAATGGGTTAGGATTAAATACTGACTGTTGCAATGTTGTGCTGCTGTCAAAATATGCAGTTTCAAGCTAAATCCATTAAATTACTCAAATATTCACATTATTATTATCCTCCAGACTCCATCTGCAAAAGTTATTAAACCTGGTATTTTATTAGCATGTGGCAACTGTGACAAAACAATCACAGTTATGCTGTAAATGGGGCAAGATATTGTTTTGCAATAATCAAACAGGGCTAAAAGTCTATGCCCATGCTTGTGCCTCTGTCAGCACGCTAACGATGTCACAATGGAAATAATAACATGCTGATATTAAGCAGATGCCATATTTAGCCAACCACACTTAGTTTATTTTAGCTTTTTTAGCTTTATTGAAAAGTTTACACGAGGTATTCATACCACTGCCTGACAAATGTTATCAGTTTATCACAAATAATAATCTACTAGCATATGCCCATTAGCAATCACATGTACAGTTAAGACTGATGGTAATATCGTTAGATTTGCTGATATTTCCTAAAAAAAATTTGATTTGATGGTGCTTCATGAAAATTTATCACAATTCATTCTGATGTGATCATGCATTTATGTACCAATTTTAATGAAAATCTATCCAATGGTTGCCAAGGCATTTCACTTGAAGCCAAAAGTGTCAACTTGCTGATAGCAGGATGAAAGGTCAGACTATGATTTTCTGCATAAAATGTCTTGGAAATCTAGTTTATGGTTGTGGAGGTATTTAAGCTTGGAACAAAGTGCTGGGCTGGTTGCCCACAGGCCGCAATGTCCTTCCACAGAGCTGCAGGCATCGGTTTAAAACAACTAAATCCTGTCGATGATATACTGCACTTATGTGATAAATTTGTATTTCTATTGATTGATCATAATTTTTTCACAGCGTTCCAGCAACGTGAGCGCAATGTTGGTCCTAACCAAGCCTCTGTCGGGCCCCAGGGAGTACGTCGTGGACCTGGAGATGATCACTCACCATCTGACCATGAACTACCGCTCAAGCTCACTGCTGCGGCTCACCATCATCGTCGGGCCTTACGCCTTCTGAGCACCGCAGTTCCCAGCAGCCCACAAGTCTGGTTCAGCAAACATAGCAGTTTAACACAGCAGATGCCTGCATCAGTATAACATACATTTTTCTACAATACCTTCATAACACATATAACATAGGCTGTGTCAGACTAATACAGCAGCACAGCAGTTTCAATAGGCTTGCTCATGACAGACCAAAATGCTGTGATGTGACCACTGGGCATCTTTTCCTTTCGAGGTGCAGAGAAGCATTGTGATGAAGGGTTTTACTCTCTCATTTGTGTTTCAACAACAGCACTTAATAACTAAACACTTGTTATTTTTAAATTGAAACCTTTTTAAACTTAGGTGCCTTAAGTGGAAATAGGAAAGATGCTGGATGCAGCATTTTTTCCTTCTGGTGGTTGTTGCTGCTTCTATACAGGAAAAAAAACTGGGAAAAGAGCAGTGGCACCAAGGAAAAGAGGCCTAGTGGACACACATCCTGACTGTGATGAACTTCAAATCCAGCTGCATCAACATTAATCACTTTATTCAGACATGAACTGCTTACAATAACCTGTGTGCATCAGTGAAGCAAATCTGCTGTAGGGAAGAGAGAAAAAAATCCTATTTTCTATATAAATGTACATGATAAAATATCCAATATGAGCAGCTTTTGTTACAAAAAATAATTTACAGACCTTGTAAATCACAGCTTCTGTTGATAAATGCTGTAGTGGTTAGAACTGCTGCGCCACACTTTTTTTTGTGCAAGTTTTTGTATAGTTTTACTAATGAGTAATAATTTCCAGAGAAGTCCAGAACAGTTCAGAAGTGTAAAGGGAGGGAATTTGCCTGTGAGTTGAGAGAGTACTAAACTTTGCATGACAACAGGCTTGATGCTCGTAGACTTCACTCAAAGGAGTTAAGTCATGTACATACCAAGGTAACAAATCTGTGTGTGTTGACGTTTGTTTGGATGATTGTGTGTTTTTTTGCGTGCGTGAATGTGTATGTGTGTGTGTGTGTGTGTGTCTGGCTTTGTTTACGCATGCAAGCAAGTGAAAGTGTGAAACGCAGAGGGAGAGAAAGGGAAAGAGTGAGAAAGAGCTTGTTCTCGGCCCCAGGTTTCGGTGGATGTGGTTGAGCTGTTTATGCGTTTCTGTGATGCCATCCTTCGCAGCCCTCGGTCACAGAGGCAATAACAAGAGATTTTTGAACTCGAGAACACGCGCAGGAAATGACGACTTTCTAAAACACACCTTGGCCAATTGACCGCTTATTGGTGCCACGGTGACTCTCTAGAGGAGCAGCTGCGCTTTCTTATGTCGGTCCCAGTCAAGAAGTCACACTGGCACCAGGCAGACTTGCAGGATAAACATAATTACAGTGCTTTGCCCTGTAGCTGGTTTGTGTGCGACACAGGGGATTATTAAATTGTTAATACAATGCCACCACACTTTTTTGGCAGAATGAGGAATCTGTCGCTACCTGCTTTGCCTTTCATGACTCCACGTGTCTGTTCTGGCTTATTGCTGAAACACTGTACACTGTTGCCAACCGCACTGAAAAACGACATTAAAAAAGAAAATCAGCATGTTGTCGCCACTCAAAGTGAAGAAAGTGATCCATCTTTGCCTGTAAGTCTTAAAAGTGGTTTCAGCGTTGATCATGCCACAGTGCCTTAGAGGTATAAACACAAAAATGTAACAATAATCGTATCTTTCAAGCTGTCAAGACTGTTAACTTCTTGCATTGAAATGCCTTAATGTCTTTCTCTTCTATTTAAATATATTTTGTCATATGTACCTTATATTGATTGTACTCTGAAGAGCAAAAGTTATATTGTTGAATAAAAGATGACGGATAAATGGGGGCTTTCTTGTTCTGTTTTTTTTTATATCCAGCATAGCTGAGAAACAGCAACAAATATGTGCAAACATAAGAAGTGCTGCTCTGCACTTTACCAGATCTGACTTCATGTATGCTATCATGGAAAATGCAGCGGTTGCATGAAATGCTCTGCTGAGAATGATTTCATCTGAATTTAACAATGATAAATGCAGTGAATATGATGCCCCAGCCATCGTATCTGTCTTATTTAAACAGATCCAGAGGGGGTGTGTAGTAATACAGTATGTTGAGTCACTGAGGGACAAATGTGAGGTCTGGATACACACACACACACAACATATTTAGATCTGAAATTGTTTGGGAGTGGTTTTATGGTAAGTTGTTACTCAATCACTCTGCTGTTTAGAGCTTTAGTCAGGGCAGTGTTGGGACGTGTAAGATGATACATGATGTGTCATTGCTCCCCTAACCCCATCTTCGGCTCCTTTTTGCTGGAGCGCTGTGTTTTTGCTGTCCGTGCATGATTCAACCCCCACGAGAAAACATTGCTCACCCACTTTTTCTGTTACTCACCCATAGAAGGAGCAGTTTTTTCAGGTTTTTTGTTCTTGATTAATATTCCACTCAGGGTAGCACCGAAGATAATGAACTTAATCTCCCAAAATAAAGTTAGACATTTCATTAATCACTGTGAGATTTATTAAACAGATCAAAGCACAAGACGTTGGCTGAGGATCACAGAAAAGAAAACAGATTCATGAAAGTTCCTCTTTTTTTCCCTCCTCTGTTATGTACTCTGAACTTGTTTTGGATGTAAGAGAGTCAGTTTTATTAAACAGCCGTTTATTTACACAGTCAAGTGTGTCAAAAGCAAAAATGGATATTTCAGAATAAAGGAATGTTGTGTTACATCATTTGTTAGGATGACAAGCTGGAGGATTTCTTGAATTCTGTACATCCCTAAGGAATCTTAAGTGTACTGATTTTCTTTTCTACCTCACAAAATCCTGAGGCTGAAATACAGTACACCTGCATTACAGACACGCACAGCATGCAGATATTACCCACACGGCCAGTCAGAGGCTCTAATGTAGAAATGAAGTGTAAGCCCCTGCTGATCCTCCCCATCTCTCTAAAATGTAATTTCTCAGTAATTAGTTTGTGGTAACTTGATTGAATAGAATTTTAACATGTACAGTGCACCAGGGTGTTCATGGTATATAAGCAGATGTTACCCTTGGGTCAGTCTTCATTTCAGTTTACACTGTGACACACATTGTAAATTTTAGTTTTGCTGGTATTTGACCAGAAGACGACACTTAATCAAAAGTTGTGGGATCACCAAAGTGATCATAATTCATCCTGTGGGGACAATAAATGTAAATTTCATGGAAATTCATCTAATAGCTTTGGAGGATTTTATTAAAAATAACTAATGTCAACTTGCTGGTGGCACAAGAGAAAAAAAGTTATAGGATCACAGAATTCATTAAACTATATTGTCTGGGTTCAATGAATGTCTGTACAAGATTTAATGGCAATTCAGTAGATATTAAGAGAATTCACAGGTGAAGTGAAAACTATGACCTGCTGGTGGTGCTGGAGAAAAGTCGGGGGAACACCCAAGTCAGTGGGATTCAACCTCAGGGAAAATGACTGATGTTCATAAGAAATTTCAACTTAATCCAGCAGCTTTACGTAACTGTGACTGGCCTTGGTTCAAATACTTTTCTTGGGTCACTCCTCCCACCCTAAACACCAACACTTGCTCATGTCCACACATGCATGAACATACAAGACTATAAGTATAATACAACACGTGGGTGAGTGGTAACTATCACATTCATGTTTAAGTATTTCTTAAACATTGCTGTTAAATGGTTGCTTTATTTGCTTGGTGACAGAAAAAACTGAGTGTCTTTAAACACATCCTTGATGAACTCCTTAAAGCTTCTGGTCCCCACTGTGCTGAACCCGTTGCCCCAATGATACTTATGTCAGTGACTCAGTTCATGCTCAACTGGGATATTCCGGTTTGGACCAAAGTGGAGAACAACTTCCCAACACCTCCATTCCTACACCCATGATGTGGCTAAAAATACACAGAAAAAACACAAAATAAATAACGGGATGTGAAATATTCTTTACAGTGCAGCAGAACTACGTTCATTTAGGCTTTCGCTGGCCTCAGATCTATCCAGGTTTAAGTCCTGGGCCTACATCACAAAAATGTTGTTGAAACTCAGGTGATTAATCACTTCTCACTGGCAAATCGCTCACAGTCACTTCATAGTGTGCAGTTACTTTATGTTCTTCTCTGCTTGTCTTGAGCTCTTTCAGAGTTGGTGTCAGGCGGAGAGGTAAGAGGTGTTTTAATGGTGGGAGAGAGTGCATGAAGAGGTGAGAAATGAGTAGTTTATTGGATGGCATTTGGGATCGGAAAGACATAATGGGATGAGGTCACTTGTTAACACTGGCAAAAAGTGCCCCAAGAGGGTGGCATAACCACACAAGGGCACTCACAGGGAGACGCACTCACGCACACAAGCATGCACGCCACTCGAGAAATCACTCTAAAGGTAACGAGTAATATACACACGTCAAGCAAAATGAGCAGAATCCATGTGTGCATGTTTGTGTATGTAAATTGTGAACTCGGCTGGTATGGTATGCGGCCCCGGTGCCACTGCATGTGGCTGTTGAACGTGTGCCAGGTCGTAAACACTGCCTGCCCGGTGCCCAACTTCAGATGTCGTTTCAATCAGCCTTCAGTCAGGCTGAAAAATAAATCCTGGAGGTCCATACCTGTGTGATTACATTCTCTAATTATAGTTTGGAGCAGTAACTCTGAGATGACTAAACGAGACGGGCCCTCGGGGTGTTGTGAATGTAATTATATCCTGACAATTAATGGGCCTGTTCCTCAGAGAAGTTTCTTATATGATGACGTACCTGAGCGTTTTTAGCTTGCCAGGGAAGTCTTTGAATTATGACATAATTACAAGGGAAAACATGATATACAGCAAAAATAATTATCCCCAAGTACAGTATCAGTAAATGGCATTTCCTTCTAAGAAGTTCATATCTGGGGAAAAAAAAGTTTATGTTTCTCTTCAGAGCGCCTGCTACACAGTGCAGTGTTTATCATATGCTGCTGGGTCAAAAGAGGAAATGTCTTAGACCTGGAGTGCATCATGTTACACCACAGCTGCTTCTATGGAAGTTCTGTTTAATGCAGAGGAGGCTTTATCTGTTGCTATTGCACGAAATGTGCACACGCTAGCAAAGCAACACATATCTAAGTTGCTAAAAACAAAAGGAGAAGATGAGGGCACACAGGCCACTCATGCAGACAGCACAGCCTAATTTATATATTACAAGAGAAGCTCAATCAAAAAGGAAAAGCTGGGAGAAAATGTATCTTTTTTTGTGTTAAAGATGTGCTTTTTAGCTGCTGCCACACTGCAGTGAGGGAGGAGTAGCTTCCCTGAATGGTGCAAATGATCAATTAAACAACAACACAGGTGTTTTCACCTACACTGACTGATTAGTTGTCTCCTCAGAACTGTGCAGGCATGTTCAGACTGTGCTTTTTTGGCATCTCTCTCTATCATAGGTTAGTTTTGTTACACTTTTTTTAGGGCGGGACAAAACACACCTTTATCACGTTTAATGTAGTTTTTTGACTTTGTGTTATTCCCAGCATAGCACCGCCCAACTTGAACCCGAGCAGGGCTGTAATCAAGATGTATCAAAACACCTGCGAGGATGTGAAGGGGCTTCTTTTCACATAAGACATTTAAACATTTCACATAGGAAAAGCACAGGTGTACATAATAATAATAATAATAATAATAATAATAATAATAATAATGCTTCAGTACTTTAAGAGAAGAGAGCCATTTAAAACTACTGAAAGGTCCAGTGTGTAGGATGCATCACTCATCCTCCTGTTTATAGGCTGCTGGTCAGGAAGAGATCAATTTCAAATATGCTTTTACTGGAAGTGGCAGGGGAATAATTATATTTAAAGTTCATTAGAAGCTAAACTGAGAGTCCTGGCAACCTGAGTTAGACAAATCAAGTAGACATTTTCCAGATTTTTTAACAGTGGGAGAGAAAAATTCAACTAAACAGTCAAAAGACAGACAGTTTTGCGTTTCTTGAGAATCTCACTTAGACCCATCGCTCAGAGTCCACTTCCATCTCTCCCGCCCTGTCAGCTCACATCTGCCCTGGATTTTCAAGCCCTTTTCATATTTTCCACTTCCCTGCCATCCCTGCCAGTGCAACAGAGAAACTGAGGGAGCATGAGTAAATGATGTGTGCGTATATTTGCAGCACATGCATGTGTGACAGCACTGAAGACAGGCAGGTGAACAGAGGCCAAAGGCGGGCGCGGGCTCTTGACGTGCTAGGCTGTAATACTTTTCCTCAGGTTTAGGTGTACTTACCGGGAGGGTGTGTTACTGCTGGAAATCTCTGTAATGGACTGAATGCTGGCTCACTGCCTGATCAAATTCCATTGCAGCTTCATATCTATCTTGCCTTCCAAAAATGTTCAGCATACCAGTGGGTTTTATTGACTTGTCAGAGCAGACAGCAGAGAGCAAGCTCTGCCTTGTAAGGTGTGCAGTTAACAGGTTTCTGAAGCAGGAATGTCTACTGATGAATTTATATTTGTGTTAGAACCTACCTTTTTGTGCTTTTAGCTAAAATGTGGTGATTAGAACTATAATGTATACATTTTCCTTTAAAATGAACCAGACCATCAGTCTAACGTCAGAAAGCTCTGGTTTGTGCCCTTATGCATTACCAACACATTTAAGTCAAAGGTAAGCATCATTTTTGTGAAAGATTCAGTCACCAGGTTTTGAAAAAAAGCCTGGATGGAAAATATTCCAGTCTTTTGCACAATTAAAAAAAGTTCTTAATCTTTTTCTCCAGCAGAATTTTGTTTTCCTAATCCAGAAATTATAGTATATGACATATAACTTTGTTTTAAGGGGAATTCCACCAGTTTTATGTATTTAAGTCTGTTTACAGGTGTTAAATAGAAGCTGAATTGAGTAATTTGTGGCTCTAAAGGAGCTATGTGAAGTCTGATTAAAAAAAAGCCTCACATGATGTCACTTGAGTCAGAGTCAGATTACAAGTTTGAAATGAAAAAAACAAAACAAAACTGTGGCTGTGTAGCCCCACTCCCCTCTCTGTTTGAGGTTGGTGGTTTGATTGGCTGCTGCTAGCATAAATTCTCTGAATCTTCGACTGAACTATTGATGATCAAGTTGCATTGTGGGTAAAGTAGGTTCCAAGTTTTAATAAGGAAGAACAATGTATAGAATAAAAAAGAAGATATGTTTGGTGCTGCAGCACTGATTTTAAAGTTTTTAAATAATCCTTTGTTACTCAGTCCAGTGCTTTTGTATACGATCGTCACATGGTTTGTAGAGTCTTTAAGGGTTTTGAAAATGCCTTCAGAACAGCGGCAAGGGTTAAACTAAACCTCTTTGGTTTCTCAAACATCACCAGGTATTTATTTTTTTCAGAGAAACTGATGCTTAGATCTGTACTTAAATGTAATGGTAGCACATGAGAGCCACAAACTCTACAAAAAAATCCTCCTTCCTGAAGAGGCTGTTTGTGGTATTTCCCAGACTTCTGCAGGATGTGTGCAAACATTGTTATGGACTGGAAAGTGTGGCTTGACTTTCACTGGTGAAACTGAGTCAGGCAAAAAGAGCTATGGTAAAGTGCCAATGCTGACAGATGCTACTCTGCAATCTGTCTCATAATGAGTTTAGCCTCTCCCCCCTCTGTCTCTGTCTTTCTACTCTTTCCTCTCACCCCCTGTCCTGCAAATACAGTTAACTGCATGACCATCCGCGATGAATGGCGGTTAACAGCTGCCTCTTTTTTGATGGTTGCCTGTGAGAGCATGTAATTGCATTTGGCCCTGGGTGTACATGCACTCATTAAACCAGTGTCAGTGCCCATTACATTCCACAGCAGTGCAACTCAGGTACAGAATGCAAATCCCAGGCATGAACACTGTGCTGTAGGAAGAACTGAGGACAAAAGTACTGGAGACCTCAACTTAGGACAAGACCACAACAACAAAGTGAGTTTAATTGATTGTTTTAGGGGGTATACATAATTTTCTGGGTTAACAAGTAAAAATATTGAATGTTTTTTGACTCAATTGTCTAAATGTACAAATTTGCACACAAGAAAAGCTAAATAAATGTGATAAAATCTTAGATACTAAAAAAAGAGACAAATATCTCACCAATAGTAGTAAGAGGATAAGTCTTAGTGGGAATAATTTAGCTGCTCCCAGTTGTTAGGGCTCAGAGAGGATAAGATCTGCTATGTTGGGACCCGATCCATGCCGGGATCAGATGCAGAATCCCAAAAATGCCCATCTACATGCCAAGATTCAGCGTTGGACCCCTTTTGTTTTGCTGAACCATCTTATCTCTTTGCATATTGTTATGGCATCTCCCACTAAAAACATAGTGAGGACAAAACATTTTTCCGTGAAAGGTATCTGAGCACTAAACTGAGTCTGCTGGAAAGGAGGGTGGATGTTATAGAACTGAGGTTGTAGTTGTGGCGAACAATAAACTACAGATTCCTCAAAGCCACAAAAACAGACCTAATGTTCTCAGTGGCTTTCAGGTCCTATATCCATCAGTTATTGTGATACGTTATGTCATGCTGCGTCCATTGTTATGGTTGGGGCCTCTCTGCTGTGTGAGACAAACCATCAGTCATGTAACGCACAGGAAGGTGCACTGTCTGCTGGAATTCCACAATAATACTGCAAAGACAAAGAAGATATGACATCTTACACACATGAAACTCAGTGGACGTTTGCTTCTGTTGTGCTGCTTGTTCCTCATCACAATATGACAAGCCAGTGCATTCATGACTTATGAGAAAGAGGATGAAGGATGAAGGTAATTCAGGCAAAAAAGATGAAAGATGGCATTATTTTGTTCGGGCCATTCATGTCAAACACTGCAGATGTGCAACATACTGCAGGTGCAGCCTGACACCTAGCGGACAGTTTGCGCATGCACATTTACACGCGCAGATTATCATATCTCTACGGACGTAACATCATCACCACATCCGGGACAATCCAGGGAATAATTTCACGCACTAAAAATACAAAATCAATCTCTTAATAACAGACAGCTGCTCTTATTCGCTTCCTCTGCACTGTGAAAAACAAATCCATATATTATTAATCATAACTGGCAGAACAATGAGAGGTGTAATGCTGTAGCTGTCCAACAGATGGCAAAGTCTGTCCAGTTTACAGCGTGACACAGGCCTTACCCTTGAACTAGGCCTCTCCATGGACAGTTTTCCACATTGTCATATTCTGACACCACATGAAGTGGTTAATCACTGGGTTGTTAAACCATATTTCCACTCATAAGATGATGACACATCCAGCACAATCATAATAAAAGAAACAAGGCGTTTTATTACATTATTCCAATCACAATTAAGCCATTTACACAGTCACATTACAAATCCAACTTAATGTGTTTTTAATACGCTGTGCTCAGGTTATTAAGGCATCGGCTTGTAGTAATTTGGACCTGTTTGGCAGGCTGCTCACGCCCTGCAGTCAGATCTGGGCTGAATCTGACGAACACTCATCCAACTGTGTGCTTAACTGTTTTCTGGTGACTTGAATAACGAGCTTTAAAGAGGAGACAAAGGGAGTGTATGTGTATGAGAGAGAGAGAGAGAGAGAGAGAGAGAGAGAGAGAGAGAGAGAGATCCCTCCATCCTTCCTGGTGGGAGGTTTGAGATGCGCTGCGCAGACCCGTCCGCTACCGACGCATCTTCCTGGCCTGCCCCCCTCTCTCTCCCTCTCTCACAGTCTCTCTTTCCTCCTTTTCTGTCTGCCACTAGCCTACCTGAAGGGAAGTGCACAAAGCCAATAAAAGAATCTGGCGTGTCGGCTGGGCCCTGCGCGCGCTATGCTGCGGTAAAAGGCCGCTGTTTGCGGTGTTTACAGGGGATGTAGAGAGGGACAGAGGCACCGCTCTCCCCGACGGACCGCGCCGTGTCTGCTCTGCTCTGCCCAGCCCGCTGCATCGCTGAGCGGCCTGCGAAGCACACAAGATGTCGACCAGAACGCCATTGCCAACGGTGAACGAGCGTGACACCGAGAATGTAAGTGCTGTTATCCAGGGACACCGGTGCGATACCGGACGTGGGAGCGGATGAAAAAAAAATGACCGGAGATCTGGCTATTTTGCGCACTAGTCGGTGCAGGTTTATGGCAGCGCTTTTAGGAGTGTTGCGGGGCGAATCGACCAATGAGCTCTCTGGCTTTTTTCTTCGTTTTTTCCCCGTCTGACAGGAATAAAAGCACGGAGCCTAGAATAACCTAGAATAAAGGTGCAGTTTGGTAATGTCTGCCCCAGTTTCTGTATCCAACAAGGTTAGCCTCAACAACGCACTGCGTCAGTGTGCTGGCTTTAATGATACATGCGCAGCCTGAATGTTAATGTTGAGATTTTAAAAACGTTGCCTAATGTGGCCCGTGTGGAAAATGGTGTTGCTCCTCTCGTGAAACCGGGGGTATTTTCTGGTCCACAACGTCAATATTTTGGGAGGGTGGGGGAGGATGTTGCCCTACTTTTCAATGGCAACGCTTGGTAGCATCGCAATGTGACATCCATCACCTATTGGGCCCTGTTGTAACTGCACGCTCAGTGCCGAGGAGGAGGAGGAAGAGGCGGAGGAGGAGGAGGGAGCGTGTTATTATTCACCATTCTGCTGCCACGACACTGATGAGCTGAAGCAGCAGACAGACAAGAATTTATTAACAGGTTAAAGAAATGGCTCAAACTGGAGAATAGCTCGTTCACTACGTGTGAAGGAATGTTTATGAACGACCACCCACCCTCCTCTCCCTGCTCACGCGCACACAGAGCACAGCTTAATAATAAGAATACCTCTTATGAGATCACTCCAAATGAGGACTGCTTTGTGTGTGTGTGTGTCTGTGTGTGTGTGTCTGTGTGTATGCTGACAGGCTCTGACATATCTAGGTTCGTCTGATTTTTCCTGGAAACAAGATGAGGCACAGACTAAAGCCTCATTGTGTTTTATTGTAAGTACAAGCAGTGGAAATAGCTGGAAGCAATCTTTTAAAGGTTATTCCCAGATTCAGAAATAGGGCTTTTATTTTAGACTATATGTATCTGGATCATTCATCTTTAGGAGATCAAATCTGTATTGGAAAATAGATTTCCAAAAGTAATGTAACTTAACAAATCCTAATGTTAACTTTGAATGATGATATCAGCTCTCTGATCATGAACCAGTGTTCAATGATGCATTAGCTTGGGGGAGTGCAGTTGTAACTGCATAACAGTCTAATGCTGCTTAAGGTCTCATAGACACAGACTGCTAGGCGGCTATTAAAGCACTGCCTCAGCAGCACAGGCAGTAGCCAGCCAGCCTAGCCTGCCTCTGTTGGACTCCATCAGGCAGCCCCAGGGCCCACCAGCAGCTGAACTGCATTGCATAACAGCTTATTACTCAGAGAGACGAGTGGCTTTTAGTGCAGCAAAATAGAAGAAGCTCTCTTCTGGCTTTCTTATTTTTATGTGTGTGTGTTTGTTTGTGCAGGTGTGTGTTATTCTTTATGTCTGGCCTCCGTGAAGACGTAACATCAGTGGTTGGGAGTTAATGGATGGGCGAGTGAAACAAACTTTGTGTATTAATCAAGTGCTTGCTCCAAATCACCAGATGCTCCTCAGTTCATTTACAGCACTTGGAGCTGGGCCAAGTGTGTGTTTGTGCACGCACACATGTGTGGTTAAAGGATGAACTGGTCATATGACAGATCGGGTTTAAAGTTGATGTAAAGAAGCTGTGGTGCAAATACAACTGCAGATATGAGAAAGGCAGTGCAGGCTACATGGATTCCTCCGTCATGGAGATTTAAAAGAGGGTTTTGGTGGATTAGAAATCAGGATACTAACTTTGACTGGCATTAAATCAAAATTTCTCTTTGCCGACCTTTTTCCCCTCACACACACATACACACACAACACACACTGTGGCACTGTGTTTGAATCCTGCAGTGTAGCTCTCCCTCTGTCAGGATGTAGCATAGCTGACATGATGCGCACCCTGCAGGGTGTAGTGTTTCCTTCAGTGAAATGAGAGCAGGGGATCCTGGGTAACCAGACCAAGGCTTTATTCTCTGACTGGGCGTGGTGCTCAGGAGCAGAGGATCATGGGATCTCTGACCTGGACTGACATCAGCAGCTGCTGTGGAGGCGAGGAAACAGACCAACAGAGACTGCGTCTAGTTGGTGCCAGCGTTGTACTTACAGCAAGCTGTTCCTAATACTTCAATACTTCACCTGCCATATCACAGGGACACTTGTTGTTATGGGTTTGGCCTCAGAGCCAGAAACATTTATAACTCTCAACCTTGTGCTGCATGTTCTGCAGGTGTTCTCAAAGGCACAAAGTCAAAAGAGTTCACTTGCTTTTGTTATCAAACCTTGTGTTCTGGCTGATAAAGTCTTTAGGTCAGGAGGTTAAGATTTCACAAAATAAGAGGAGGGGATCTAATTTTCTCCCTTATGATCCCTTTTTGGGCTAGCATCCAGGTACTGCTGGATATCTGCATGTTAATGTAGCTAAAAAATAAAATCACACACTCAAATGAAAATGTGGAATACTGATTCCCCCACTTAGATCTAGCGCTAGGTTAATGGGTTCACTTTTGTTTGCTCTGTGAATATCTCATCTTTGGCACACAGTGAAACCTCCACTGCAGCACTCTGCTGCATTGTTTGTACGTGTGCGGCCAGTGTTTCAGGAGGAAGGGTACTTTCGGAGTCACGGAGAGTGCCAAAAAGCCAGAGAGGTTGCATTGTAGTATTGCTGTGTATAAATCAAAGTTACTCTAGGGAGTGAGGATGTTGCTGATCTGTATGTGCCTTTTTCCTGCAGCACTCCTCGGTGGATGGCTTTGTGGAACCCCCAGTTCCTCCAACAAAGTCTGCTAGTCGCCACAGCCTGCCGCGATGTCGCAACTCTTTTACCTCCACAGAGGAGCACCCCCATATTGGCAATTACCGCCTCCTCAAGACCATTGGGAAGGGAAACTTTGCCAAGGTGAAGCTGGCACGACATGTCCTGACTGGACGGGAGGTGAGCTAAGTTCATCATGTTTAGGTTTCACAGTTTTGTCCATACATAATTCATTTCTCACTTCAAAACTTACACTGCTGATTTCACTTGTTTTTTTTTCTATATGTTTGCAGTCAGGGCTGCAACATTCATACCTCTTTCATTATTGATGTTTCAACATTTTAGTAACTAATCAATAGTTTTTTCTATAAAATTTCATCATAGACCCCCAGAGGCCAAGTTATATTATATTAACTTGCATCATCTGCTCATCAGTTAAAAACCCGAAGATATTGAAAGAACATTTAAGAAAGTCTAAGAAAACCGACAAATATTCACATTTGAGAAGCTGAATCTGATGAATTTTTGACATTTTTGTTCAAAAATAATTTGGATTCTCTCAATAGACTGATCAACTGACTGAACATTTCATCTCACTTAAAGTAAAAAATTAATTATTCAGGTTTATGGTACGTAAGGTCTGCTCATCTCAACTCACATTTTTAATTTGTCAAACAATTTTACACATTAAAAGAAGGTACTTTGTGTCTGTTCTCTAGCGACAGTCGTAAACCCACTTTTTTGGGCTGTTTTGACTCTCAGGAGAATAAACTATCTCCTGTCTTGACTATTTTGTACTCGACCACGTTCTCCTAGTTAGGTCAGATCAAGCTCTTCCTCCCTCAACTCACTCTCTCTCTCTCTTTCTCTCACTCACACACAGTCATCCGCTGCTGACCTGTCAGAGTGATAGACACTCTGCTTTGGTGTGTCAGTAATTAAAGCTCCTCTTCACCCTGAGGAGAAAACAATGACCTGTGATTTGCTCACTGTCTTTCACTCAGCAAGACCCACAGCCCTCACTGATCCACCTCACATATCCCCTCATGTCTGTTTGTTAACCGCTTTCATCGTGTCATCCTTTGACTTTCACCATGTTCATGGTCATATCAAAGTGTTGAAGGCATAAATATTCTCCCGGGTCAAACCAGTAGCAGTTTGATCCATTCTGTGTCCTTTAATGCTAATGTTGAACAGGCATATTGGGTATGCTGCCCACTGTTTGCTGAGAAGGTCAGGCGGTGCTTTGTGTGCCTGAGTGCCTTTGCTGGCTCATCAGAATGCAAAGACATGGATCGGAGTGAGCGAGAGAACAGGTGGAAAGAACATTACCTACCAAAACGGACTCTATCTTAGCTGGAGCTCAGCACAGACTTTTTCTGGAAGCTTAAATAAAAGAAAAGGTTTAACTCTGTGTGAAAATGTCAAAAAGAGCTCAGTGGAGAGAGAGAGAACAGCAGTCACTTCGAAGTGACTGAGTGTCCTGTGTCAGTTGAGGAGGGGGACTTTAGGATGAAGGCCCACACACACACACACTCACAGACACACACATGAACACATGCACACATGCTCAGATGCACTGATGGAAACATTTGCCTCTACCATATGCCCTCATCTCCTTCCCACCAGGGAGGGATGATGCATCTTAATTTTCAGTTTAATTTAGTAATTTTCTCTTAATGTGTTAATTAATTGTTTCACCATATGAGCATTTTTCAACAGAATTTTGTTGTCTAAAATAATTATTCCAAAAAACTTGAAAAAATTATTTTTATATAAAGAGTTCCATTAAATTTAATGCACAACAGTGGTGTAGAGATAACTCCTTTTAATGATTAGTATGATTAAGTTTGCATACCTTTTGTCTTATTATAAAACACAGTATGAATGATTCTATTTACTGATTTCCCTGACATTTAAACAAAAGACTACAGCTAATAAGCTATTAGCAATAGGAAAACAGTCAGAGAAAACAGCTGAATCCATCAGGGAAAAAAATCTTATGAAACAGTATTGTGAACATCATAAGAGCTATTTGAATTCATCATTCACATTTTCAATAATCAGAATGTGAAAAATGCTACTGAAATATGTGATACTTTGCCCCATGGGATATGGACACTGCACATTATCTTGTAATTTCAATGTCTATTGAAAAAGATCAATTAACTGTTTAATCATTATCACATTAGATAATAGTGGAAATTGTCTCTTATCTGTCCAAAACATACAGATATCCAGTAAATTATCACAAGCAGCAGAAAAGCAGCACCCCCAATAACAGAATGTTTGATATATTTGCCCAACAAATTACTCTAATGATTAACTGATTATCAAATAATTACTTATAAATTTTTTATCAATCAACTATCAATCAACTGATTAATCATCCACATTTCTTTTAGCTGTAATGTTGACACATAAAATTGAGCACAATTAAATCAATGCGGTTAAAAACTGACGTAAATGGAAAGCTGACTCCCGTCTTTAGTGGCCCTTCACACACTTAAAAACAGCACTGAGAACAAATGTAGTGAAAGAACTAAATATAGACATACGGCTGAGCAGAGACAACAAAGCTTGACGAAGAGAAGCAAACATGAACATACAGCTGTCGTGAGGCAAGTAAGTAAATATAAAAAAAGTGAATTTTATTTTTATAGCCATCAAAATCACAAATTTGCCTCTGGACACTTTTAAATCTAAACGCCTTATACCCTCAATCTGAAAAGGAAAACCTCTACAAGCTCTCTCCAGGAGTGATTAATATGAATAGACTGAAATAGCAATGATAGTAGAATTACAATATGATTAACAGAATTACACTGTTATTTCAATGAAGTGCAAATATTTGTAATGAATATGGATCAGAGAAAACAACTTCCAGATCCTGCCAAGCACCAGCAGAGGCAGTGGCAAATGGCTGACAAACAGACCCATAAAGTATCTATTAGTATCTATTAGTATATACAGTATATACGCAGGTCATATTGTTACTATATGCTCTATACAAAGGGCTCTACATAAACTGTAAGCAGTGCGAGAGTGCTTGGCAGGGTAAAGAGAGCTGGAATAAGTCTTGCATAGGTTATAGGTTACTCTATATACAAAGGTATTTTATATGTGTGTACACTATGAACACTATTTTTTGAATAATGTGATTTCAAACACACCGTCCAATCTTGCTGCCTACCTGGCAACAGTAGTGCCTTTCTTCTCTGTGCATGGAGATATAACTTTATATTCTGCAAAAATAGCACCCTGCAGCGCATCATGACCGTGCGATTATGAAAAAAAAGAGCTCAGAGGGAAATAAAAGTGTAGCGGAAAATGAAAAGAAGCTCTCCTGTGATGCCGGTGCAGTTTTCTCTCCACTATCTGTGTTTTCACGTGTTTTACACAACGCTCAATCACAAGATCTGCATACGTAGAAGAAACATATGGACCGTGTGTTACAAATGTGCTGAATAATTAAAAGTGATGCACGTTACCCTTCTGTCACAGTAGGACTGAATTATTCAACCTCAGATCCATTAGAGAAAAAAAACACATGCACACACAAACACCGGCATTTGATCTGATGCCATTCACACATTAATCAAATCTTTCAATCTGAGAACACAAAGGAAAATATTGGTAAAGTGAAACAGAGAGGAAATGTAATGAATAACTGTGACTCATGCAAACAAAATAGTGGAAGAAAGGAACAATAGAGTGACACACAAGGAACAGCTCCCACACCTGCAGGCATACATTGACACAAACACGCACACACAAACACACATATGCATGCCTCCACCTGAGTTTTGTCCGTGACGGGAGGAAGCAGAAAGGAGGGGAGTGAGGTCTGTCTGTGCACCTGCCCACCTAATACAGACTGCAAATAGACACCACCTGTGTACTGCTTGTCTACACACAGCGAGCCTCTCTGCAGTCTTTCCTTCCACTATCACTCTCCCTTGTCTCCATGCTGGACTCTTTTCCTTTCACAGCCACCATTCTGCCATCATTATCAGCTTAGATGAAGCTAAATGTCCCAGTAACCTGTTCTGTAGGTCTCAGGGAAACCCTGCTCAGGGTGAACAATCTGCATTCTCTCCCCCATGACTCAGCATTTGCTTTTTGGTTTCCCCCCTTAACAGGATGGTTGGGATTAGAGCCAGCGTCTGCATCCACTGGAGCATGTTTATTAAGCTCTCATGAGGCCAGAGTCTCGGTAAAGCTGCTATAATAAATCGTAATTGATGCTGAAGTGTCTGGAGTGCGGTTGTGATAGTTTTACAATGCAACGCATTTTAAAGATAGACGACTTGCTTACGATTAGAAAAGAGGAAAAGCAGAAATCAGTGGTGCAGTGAGACTTGATACAGTTCAGATCAAAATACATTCTTGCAAAAAATATTTGATGAGGTGTTTGTCAAGTTAAACTTGAAAAGCCTGATTTCTGCTGTTTGCTATTAGTTTAAAAAATATCATGAACTAGCTCAAATGGCCACAACATGTACACAAGTGAAAGATGTGGGTTTGAGTGCTTTAAGGTGCAAAACAAAGCATCAGAGTCATCTAAGAAAAGATAACCAAACCAGTCATTTGGTGTGCTTGTGGAGGAGAGCAAAGCAGAGAGACAGCATGAATGACTTCAGCCGTGACTTATGTAGCTGCAGGACACCGGGCCCAGGTGGACTGAGCTGGCCGGTCAGTCACATGCAGGGGCAAGAAACAGATTAGAAACTGATACAACCTCAATGATTACACAACAGTAGTATTACAACATACAGTGCAGTTCTGTTTTTTTTTCATATTAGTTGATAACAGTACGATGACAGTTAGTTCAAAGTTTACACAAAGGTTTCCAGCTTGAATCAAACTGAGGAAGCTGGGAAATGCATCTCTTACCATGTGTTTACTATACGCCCAATGAGAGAATGCTCTAACCATATCAAAATGTCCAAACTGCTTTCCTAGCCCTGTCATTTACAATTCAGCTAAAATCTCATGCAATATGACCATACTATACTGGTCAGCAGGTGGCAGTTACATGCAAACATTTTCTGCCATGGCAGAGAAGAAGAAAACATGAATTGATTGACACAGACATTGGCATCAGCTGTATTTCATGTCTGTAGCTAATTAGCAAATGTTAGCATACTAATATGCTAAACCAAGATGGTTGATAAACATTATCCCTGGTTAGCATTAGCATGGATCCTTTTTTTACGCAAGATCCCTTTTATATTGCTTTCTATGCAAGAGCTGCTCCTCTCCGCCTCTGATTTGTCGTGCTTTGCCTCTAACTGGCTATTATGCCTCTGATTGGCTGACCCTGATATTTTTACCTTAACTCAAAATGAAGGCAACCAATGAAGGGTAGAGGAGGATGGGTCAGGAAAATCAGGATCAGAATTATTGAAAAGTAGTGGGATCCTTAATATTGTATCATTGTGAGCATGTTAGCATTCTGATGTTAGCATTTAGCTCAAAACCACCAGCATAGCTGTTGAGTGTCTGTCTTTTACTACCTATAAGTGCCTGCTTCCTCTTTTCCAGTTGGGAAAAACAACAGTGTCACATCATATCAACATTACACCCAGAAATCAGAAATCTTTAGTGTGTATGATGGTGTTTTTGAGTATCACTTACAATACTGAAAACATGGCATGCGTCACTGTTTAGACTGTTTTTTGGAACTGCATTGATAGAAGCTTGAATCTCAGTCTATTTCCTCTAATACACTCGTATTTATAAACATGACAGAGAATAAACACCAACATTTTTAAAATGTTTATCACTGTGAAACGGTCTGCGAGGACACAGTTGAAGAGTCTGAACTCCCCTTGAGGCCTGCAATGGCCGTGCTGTTTGAACCTACCAACCATCGGGGACTTCCTTGAAGCCCTGTGCTCTCTATAGCAAGGCTAAAAAATGTTGTGGTGATTGCCTTTTAGTTAGAACATAAACTACACCTGCCAGCACTGGTGACATTCATATTTGTTCATTCTCAAGTCAGTATTATAAAACTGTAAGATTATACGCAAGGACAAAAGGCTATATGTATCACTTCAGTTTAATTACATTATATTATAAAAACTGCTCCGTCAGTCACCTATAAAATGATGTATGGTGCTTACAGGCGAGTCTTCAGTACAGCTCAGCTTGTGGCTTTTGTGGAAGCTGCTGAGCTGTCAGAAAGTGGGGGGAGTAGGTCTGTTTTAGTGTGCACTTTGGTGTAATTATTGAGATGGATGGTTCAGACCGCTACCTGCCGAGCCAACAGCAGATCACCCAACCAACCAACAGAGTCACATACACCAACACAGCAGCAGTTTGCCTGAACCCCTCTGAATGTATGCGTTCAGTTTGTTTGTGTATAAGTTTACATGTATCCTTGGTGCATCTGTGTATGTGTTTGAAGGGTGTTGTTTTATGTTAATCCAAATATACAATTACATATTCCTACCCTATTTTTAAATGTCAGCTCATTTAAGCACATACTCTTCACATAAATGATTTTAAGGTGTGTACAGATTGAATGCACCAACTCAGCCGTGACATGTTTTGACAAAGCCCTCTCAGAGTAGTGAAATAATGAGGGTACTTCATTTCATCACAAGCTTTCACTGCACAGCCAAAACATAAATATAAAACCAGAATCACTTTTGACATTTTCTTATCTTTCACCCCTCCCTTCCCATATCCTCTTTTGTCTTTCTTTTGTCTTTTCTCTCTGTAGGTGGCGGTGAAGATCATAGACAAAACCCAGTTGAATCCCACCAGTCTACAGAAGGTGAGTTGCAGTTTTTATGGCCACATGGTAACATTAACATCTTGGTTTTGGTGCTCATGGTTTTTCCATTAGTCATTCCTGAGTTCTTGCCGCTCTGTTTCTTTGCTCTTTGAACTCAGGATGTGCTGTTTTACATAATGTAATCAGATGTAGTCAGGAGAGACCACAAGGCTTGTTTAATCTCCAGTCCTCCTCCCACCCCACTCTTGACTCTCCGTTGGTTTGTTGTCGGGAGCGGCTAAAAATACCCCTGCCAGCCTGCTTGTCACTTACCCTTGTCTAGCAGTCATAACCAATTACAGAGAAGGGCTTGGGACTGTTTCCTGATTACTGAGTCCAAATCCAGCTCTTTCTGCTGATTAAACGCAAACAGACGCACACACACACATCCATACACATACAATCCTCATGGCAGATTAGACCATGTGGAAGGAAAGCGGTCGGTGTTACAGTATGAGCAAGCATCACCCACTGTGAGTCTAAAAATGATGCAAGCTTGCAGCCGACTGACAGGAATTCTTTTCATGGTCATGACATTTTCGTGGCATGGCTCGCCATCGCTGTTCTTTTAATTTCAGTGTTTTGCAAAGATTGATCAAATTGCAAAGCTGCTGTCATGCTGACTCATAACATTAATGGACTGTTACAACAGCTACACCTACATAAACTCTAGCTGGTGTCTTGATGGACCTTTTGGCCTTTATGGCTCTGCAAGCTGCCAGGGTGCGACAATATTAGTGCTGCAAGCAGTCTTAATGACAATATAATAACAACAATTACCTTCCCTAAATGTCTGCCGTCCCACACTTTTCTGAGAGGAGTCAACTCATCGAGTGTCACTGGAGAAAATTAACTCTAGAATGAGCAAAGCGGGTGTAATTGTAAAGGGCCAAGTGATGAACTGGGTTTTTTGGCTTAATCCTACTTGTAAATCTGTAAAACAAGACCATTTTAGCCAATCAGGGCACTTTTAGCTTGATTCTGTTATCCAGCATTGTCTCCATGAGCAAAGCACATCTATAATCGACTTAGATCTTAATGGGATCCGAATGCAATTTTTCAGCCAATCAGTGTAAGGACACTGTGAGAATTTCAAGCTCCCAGTCCCACACTCATCTAATCTGACTGAGATAAATTTCAGTGTGAGCGCTCTTTTGTTAAACAGCCTATTGTGTGAGCTCTAATCAGCACACACACACAGTAGGGTAATGAACATTTAGAGGCGTTGTGTGTGTGTTTGGAATTAAGATTCTGGATATAAACTGACTCTGACTTCACTGATTTGAGTCTCGTCTAGGTCACGAGTGGTTATGTGCCCGATGGGTCGGGTTGTCCGCTGCCTGGTGACGTACCATGTGAGACTGCAGACCAATCAGGATCTCTCTGATCAATTATTCAGTGGGCCTTTCAGATGTCAGCTGCAGTAGACCTGAGCGGGTCAATATGGAGAAGTCATATGGCTTTTTATAGGAGGTTGTTATTGATGTAATGTGCTCATGAACGTTAGTGTTTGCATGCAGACATGCGTTCATGTGTCAGGTCTGATATGCGTGTCTGTATCTGAGCTGAAGGACGTGTATCTCTGCATGTTGCTTATATGTAGTATACTGAAGTGTCCTCTGCTCTGTGCTATAGATTGCTGTAATGGTATACAGAAGTGCCATCTGCAATGCAGAAGTTTGTCGTATAATGCAGCAGTCGTCTCCTGGATTGAATCGATCGTCTCACTGACTCAGAGCATCCTATGCTATCATTGTGAAAGCTCTGGATGCATAAAAGGGAGCATCAACCTTAGTACTGCTTTTGCTTTAATACTCTCGGACTGATCAAATAATATGTGGGGGAAAAGAAAACATCAGCGTTGTCAATTAGTGGCTCTCATTCCTGGTGTTTGAGGTTCAGTGCTGCTGGTTAGCCAGTAAATCAAAGTAAATGGCAATGATTTTTTGATTGGATGGCCTGGAAAAAACAAAAACCAGAAACAAGCTATGGGACTATGGTAATTTAAAAAAATATTGTGATTCATTTCACCCTCCAGAAATCTTTATTTTGAAGTGCTGGATTCCAAAAAAATCATCTTGGTTTGTTCTGTCTTTTTACAATTTTGGTCACTGTCTTTCACTTACAAATAATTTCACAGTTTTTGCTCTGGCTGCTTGTTTTGTTGGAGGCATTCAGTCTAGACTGAGTTTCACTATGTTCCCTGAGGGTATCTGGGCTGCCCTGCTTGCTTTGCTGTCCCATTTTGACCCCTTACCCTGGGAAAGCAGCAAAAACAAAAAAAAATTTAACAATGAAAGATTGTGAAACTTAAGAAGTCATTGCAAATTGTGATTTGGGATGGATGACTTTCCACCACTTAAATACAAGTAGTCACAGTGGTTCTACAAGCCAACTTTTTGGAATTAAACCTACAACAGTGTTCACTGAAACAGTTAAAAATGCCTTTCTCTGAAACTGAGCGGGTTATTTCTAGAGGCGGAAATAAACAACAGACGGGCATAATTATTGATTCAGTGACTCAGGCTTTTTACATGCATGAAGAACGTAGGTTGGAGGATTTTCTGGTGCATCAAAAAAAAATCTGTTGTCCAAGCTGACCATGTGTCCTTCTGTTGCTGTGTCATACATGTAATTCACAGTTTACTGTAGTGCTAAGTACTGTTTTTCATTTGTGATCCTGCTTGTTAGTGTGGGTGAACGAGGTTTGAGAGGTTTGATCCGACCGCATCACTCCTCCACTCACCGTTAGCTGCAGCTCTTTCATGTTAGCCTGTCAAAAATGCCACTGATCTCTCTTTTTATGGTCCAAGAGAGCCAGGCCGGGGGCACACCATCTGGTACTGAAGGAACAACCAGTGCTCTGACTGATCCACATGCAACAAACAAAGGGTTGAAAAGGGCTGGTAAATTTTAGAAAAAATTTTTTGAAAAGTTAAGTTCTGGGATATTTAGAAATTTTGCATAATTTAAATATAAATTGCACCTTTTAAAAGTGAACTGACAAAAACCAAAGAAAAAAACAAATAATGGCACATTTTAAATACCCATTTTACTTAATTGTAACAATGCACTGCATGTAGCAGTTCACTCTTCCATTACATGAACAGATATTTTTTTAGCTTCCCGTTAAATTCAGTAAAGTTACAGAGCCCACATTACTGCCTGCAGCATCTGAGCCTAAAGACTGCATGCTTTAAATCAAAGTGTAATAACAGGACTGGAGCGAACATATTTTATATTTTTATGATATTTCAGTTAACTAGTAGACAGTAGCCTAAAGCAATATAGGCTGCAGTTTATAACGTGTTAGCATCTCCTGCTTTTTTTGCTAGCTAGCTGTTACCATGTGGCATATCGCTTGATTGAGCATTCTAGTTGGGGGGTTTTAATTATTCTATCACCATTTATTATTGTTAAATGAGTCAACTTGCTTGATTAAGGTTCAAATCAACTAAATTATTGAAATTTTAATTTCAAGAGGAGTTTTAAATTACATTTTTATGGTATGGTGAAAAGTATTATTTCTATTTGCATGTGACAGTCTTAGAAAGTAAGTGTTATTCTCACACACATGTATTAGCCTGGCTGACACATGCAGGCATGCACAGAAGACCATTTAGTTTGTTTCCACAGTTTATCAACATTTCACACACATGCATGCATTCCTGCACCATGTGCTCTCACTTACACATGCTAGCATAGCTGCTTCTTACTTCTCTCAGTGTAGGATTTAGAGCAGATTCACATCACAAAGGCAAATAGATAAAATAAATCTTAAAATGTCTGTTTTTATTTCTTGTGTTCTTAAGCTTATCTTTGTCAGTTAGTTGTACCTCTGATTATTTGATTTTAAAAAGAGGTTAGCAGCAGCCACAGTGAGTCATGAGGTTAGAATGAAGCTCTGGTCTGTTCCTTTATGGCCTATTGGCGCTCTCTGCCCTGGTGTGACTTTGTGGTGGTTTCAGTGTAACAGGAAATGAGGTCAGCTGAGCTTCCAAAGCACCTCCTTAGATCCGCCACAGGAAATGCATCACATGTCATCTGTGGTCAGGGATGTTGACGTTGTCATGGTTTTTAGGCATTTTAGCCCTGAAATAGGCCTCTCCACTAATACCCTCTTTCACTGAGCAAACACTGCTCTCACCCCAGTGTCCCATCGCTCTGAACTCTTTCTAATCTGTAAATAAGAGTTGTTTCTTCTCTTTGTTTTAACCACGACAAAATATCTATGATTGACCAAGCTGTATAAGACAAAATCAAAGCCTGTGCTCTTAAAATGCAACTCACGTTCGCATGTGGAAAAGGTAGAGCCATTTGGTTTGTGACGTAACAGGAGCTGCAGAGAGTAAAGAATGAAGTGAATGTGAGTGATACAACAGAAACACACTGGCAGCCTTTTCAAATATTAAAATTCTCCTTTTTTGAGTGTTTTCTGTTTTTTAAAGCAATCAGACAACGTTCAGAACAAAATGCTCTGACTCAATTTGTGTATTTTTCTGCCAGTTGTAAAAAGCCCACCATGGGGTCAAGCTCTCTTAATGGCTGTTGTTTATGTCTGTCTTGCGCCTGCCACTCTGCATTAGCCAATGAAATGCTGTGGAGCCCATGGGCTAGAGGAGCTTTGGTCTCGTTCAGATGAGTGGAATGTAATTGGGCAGGCAGCACCGTTGTCAGAGATGAATCATAAATACAAATCAAATGTTGAGGCTGCTGAGATATGTGTGGTTCTACATGTCCACGGATGTATGTTTGCTGCATGTTTGTGGCTTTGATCGACACTTACAATGTGATGTCTGCTGCAATGTTGCTGCTTTAGGTCATTAATAAAAGGTCTTTGCAGAAGAGGAGAGAGACGCAGACAAAGAGATATGTCTTTTCTTGCTGAGGTTATTTTCAGCACCTCAGGAGTCGAGGTCAGGACACGACAGTTTGTCTGAATATTAGTGACACTTTCGATCCCTCTGTCTTTCTGTCTCTGTGTCTTTCTTTGACAAACAGAGAGCAGTGGTTATTTACTGACACACAGTTTTGAAGTACTATTTGTGCACATGAAAACACGCATACACACACACACACACTCATGTAGAGGGATGAGAGCTTCCAGGCTACTCATCCTATCAATAATCTCCATGTTGAATGAGCAGCTGTGCGGCTGTGACAGAAATAGTCCAGCCAGTTCCTGTAAGTGTTCCCAGTCTGATATCTGCTGCTTTGCTTCTTCTGTATGGGGACTGTGCTGTAATTAAGGCTAGTTTGGGAGTCTAGGGGCCTCTGGGTGGCAGGAAGTAGGTCACTGGCACAGACTACTGAGATTTGGGCGCATGGAAACAGTGTGCATTCATGTTTGTGATGCACATTTTTTCTGCTATCCCTGTAATCATTTTCTTCAATCACTGTCTTAATTTCTCATCTTAACTGACCATTTTGATCTATTTTAATTTGAGATATGGTCATTTGCCTCACAGGAAGTTGTCCCAAATATTCAGTCCACACTTATCATAGCCAGATTCACCTTAAAACTGCTTTAAAGGTCAACTTTGTGCCTGTACATACTGTTGATAACATTATTAGACTTGATCAAAGATCCCAATATCATTATCTTCTGTCAGCCTCCATGGTGGCTACACCCTCATTGAGCTCGTATTGACAGAAACTGTGTTTGTTGTTGTCGTTTTCCACCGCCCTCTTCAGATTTGTTCTAATTTTTGTTTCCAAATGGCTGCACGCGTGCTTCCCATGTGAGGGGCTTTAGGGCAGTGACGTAAATAGACAGAGAGAGGCAAAGTGGCAGAGAGAGGAAGAGATAAGGGATGGACATAAAACACTGACTCTTTAGAACATCACTCATTCTGTCTTGATGGATGGGTCACATGTTAAAGCACCACGTGGATTCAAATCTGAGACTTTGACTTATGTATTTATTTTTTTTGTGTGCACTGCAGGACATCTTGTGGTTATTGTGTCAGTGTGTTTCCACTCTAATTGACTTTGTTACCATGGGGGGAACTCTCAGGCCAGCACAGCAGCTGATGAATATGGAGCAGTGTGTTTGTCACACAGGAGAAGTCTGAGCCCTTCAAATTTATATTTTTGTGGACAAAAAACAACAGTAGTGTGAAATCTGCACTCTCTTCCCTTGACATTGTCCAATAAAATACAAAGAAAACATTCAAAGAGGTAATGCACAATGATAAAGCCATATATACTATACTATACTATACTATACTCTATCTATATATACATATCTATCTATCTATCTATCTATCTATCTATCTATCTATCTATCTATCTATCTATCTATCTATCTATCTA
>JAPZDV010000003.1:13563537-13607133 GCA_029814665.1 Acanthurus lineatus
TATATGTATATATTTATATATATACAATCACACACACACACACACACACACACACACATATATATATATATATATATATATGTACATGTATATCCTATACATGGAAAGAGCATGTACAGCTTTCTTCAAATAAAGTTAAAGTTGAACTATTAAAAATTACTATTGGAAAAACTATTGAAATCTTTAGAGGAATCAGTTGAGGCTGAAAAATAAAGATGATATGCAAAAGTGCCAAAAACTGCAGGTCTTTGAATGGCCACTTGAGGCTGACTCCGAAATCGAATAAATCCTCAAAGAACTTTACATCAGAAATGAACATGTTTACAACCTTTTTAAAAAATGGTTTGGTCTCTGTAGCTCATTTATTTGTGTGTGACAACTTGAGTAAAAGAAGGGGTTGGTGGGAGCGGTTATTTAAATCAGTTTAATTATTTTAAAACAATGTTATACATTATTAAAGGCATTGCTATTCGTGTGAAAGCTGCTGCTAGATGTCAGCTAGGCCTGACACTGTAGCTGGTAGCAATATGCATCTTCTCCAGCTTCACCCCCCCCCCCAAAAAAAAAAAAAAAATTAAAAATGCATAATGGCCATAATGCCAAACTCGAGGCTTCAGAACAGAATCTGGTTATTTTATAAACTGTCTATGGTCTGTATGTAATAAACTTGAACCTTGACCTTGTGAACACTCGATGTTATTTGGTGTATTTTCTTAAGAGGTTAAGTTTTATGAAATTTCATATTTTTCTAATCATCAACAAATCCTATAAAGCAAGAACCAAAGGTACAACATGTTAATCCATCTGTCAGTAATATTTAACTTTCCCACCCTGTGTGTTACGCTTCAGTTCCTTATAAAGACATAAATCTGTAGAAGGCTTAAAAAACCGGGCAGTGTAGATTTTAGCAAACGCGACTCAAACAAGAGTAAACTGTGAATTAGTTGTGGACTATTTTCAGCTGTGGATTAATACACACTTGGTGCTCTAGTGAGGATTTACTACACTAAGACAGTGTGTGTTGGGATAGTTGAAAAATAAACTACAGCACCCATGTTCATTGTAATGAAGGGAGAGGTCACCAGTGCAGTTTTTGATAGTTAAGCACAGTGGAGCTCTGTGCAACACCAGGCTCTTGCCACACAAACAACACTTCATAGGAAAAAAAAACCCCTTTTTTTCCTCACTCTTATCTTTTTAAGGGATTTATTGTCGATGAGCAAAATACAAAATCTTTATTGTTTAAGCCATGTGCAGCAGCTTACAGTTGTCCGTATGTGTGTGCTGGGTCTAATAAGATAAGAGGCGTCAGGGAGAAGGAAAAAGACAGGCAGGCGAGCAAGTAGAGACAGAGAACAGAGGAAAGAATTAGAGTGAGAGAAAGAGTACCTGCATGTTGTTCAACCAGACTGTAGCTCAGAGGTCCCACAGAGTCGGGCCTGCTCACACTGGTATAATGACTGTGTTTGATGACCTAGAAACGTAGACTATCCCAGCGCTCATGTAAGAGTTTAAAGGCCATTAGAAAAGTTGCACGCAATAATGTACACACATGCATGCATTTCACCGCAGTGTCCATTCTCATTTTTTTAATTTGATGTATGATAAGGGCACGTAGAGTAAATGTCTGTTTTCTCAGGCAGGAGTTAAAAAGCATCAGTCTAGCCCCTTTTGGCTCAATCAAAGTTGTCAGCAAATGGCAAAATCTGTGTCTTGTCTCAGATAGCAGTAGATGCTAAATCCCAGCTGAGTGAGTGTTGAAACTTAACACTCAAACACAGCCTCAGCACGACTGGGAATCAGCAGAATGTAAATGATTCAACAGCACCTCTAAGTGGCTGCAGGAGCACGTCTGACATAAGCAGTCACGCTGAGACTGAGGAGACACGGTTTTAAATGATTATCACTGCGAATGCTATCCTGTTTTGCTCACACTCAGCTGTTATACACAGTGCTCAGAGGGAAAAGACTGGAGGATGTGAATTTTCCTTCAAGGGGTTTCTCATAAAACTGGATAAAAACTTTTCCCATCTGTGGTAAAGAGAGTCATATCAAACAGACCTTTTAAATGAGCTCAAATTCTGCTCTGTTATTGTTTTCTGTAACTGCAGGACTGAGGCATCAGTATGATATTGCTGCTCTTTTTTGCACGTCCATGTTAAGATGATTATATTAGGCAGCAGATGCCTCACTGGCTGTGAGCCTGTGTGCTGTTACTCTGCAGTGGGTGGCTGCGTGCTGCTTCTGACTGGGTGTTTGGAAGGCCGGCTGGCTGGACTGCAGCGTGTCAGAGGAGTTGTAATTCTGGTCCTTATCTGTGTAGGTCAGGGTTTAGTGCGTCGTTGTCATTGCAGCGCTCATATTGCTTTACACTGTACAGTAGCCCCGTGATCCTCAGGTCCTCTCATGTTCCTACAGAGTGTAATCCAGTTTCAGATGTATACACACTTTGGTGCTTGAGAGTTTATTGTGGCTCAGTTCCCTCAGCTCAGATCAGTGCTTAATAGCAGTTTCTGACAGTGTTTTCCCAACAGAGATAGAGTTGACTCTCAGGGTCACTGCTTGTAATGTCATTCAGCATATTTTTGGATGCATTAAATGTTCCTCTGTGTCTCAACAGCTCTTCAGGGAAGTCCGAATAATGAAGCTACTGAATCATCCAAATATAGGTAAGTTCACATAGGAGCCTGCAGCAGCTTGATGACAGCCAAGCCATAATTTAATAAAAATTAAATTGGATGGGTTTTACCAATGAAACCAACACTGAGTATCAATCTAAACCAGCATAACTTGCATCAAGAAATAGTGTTCCCACAAAAACATAGATCACAATTAAATTAACAGTCCTCCACTTTATGCTGTTTGTTTTTCTGCTGCTTTTTTTGGAGGAAATAAATCAATGCAATTTTCATTAGTGGGCTCCTCTATTTTCCTGTTCTCTGTTTCTTGTTTCAAAATAAAAGCATTAGCATTCTAAATGTCCACTTCTGTGAAGCAGCTAACTATGACAAAGTAGTTTCACGACCTTGACTGTGGTATCAATAACAAGCACATGCTTGACTTCAGTGCTGATTTTAAAATGAATATTGGAATCTTAAAGGGCCGAAGACTTCATGAAGCCTCAGGTATCACTTTTAATGTAATGTGGGTGTTCAAAAAAGGACAGTAATCTCGGCTAACACCAATGCAGAACCTCAATGGTATGAACAGTATTTTTTTAAATAGCTAAATTATTTTACCCATGCCTTCTTCTCTTTCCTTTGTCCCCTAATTATCTTGCAGTGAAATTGTTTGAGGTGATCGAGACAGAGAAGACGCTTTATTTGGTGATGGAGTATGCCAGTGGTGGTGAGTGAAACATTAATATCCAGTAAATTATGCAGTATTTGGCTTATTTTATCCATGTTTTCCTGCTTATTATTCCCACAATATTGGCTTTTAAGCAACAAACACATACTAAGACAATGTCTGCACTGTATACAATGAGATCATGTAAGTTTAAGTTGCCTCTGTTACAATAAATCATCACAGAGAAAACCTCATCTTTGCAAATCTGTAAACTTTGTAAGTGTAAAATTATCTTTCATCTACAAAACCTCATGCATACATCATTTTAAAAAAACCTTAGTAGTGATAAAAATAATACAGGATAAAGACAATACACCGGCAATACACATAATTGTATGTTTCCTCTCTTTACTCCAGGAGAAGTATTTGACTATCTTGTGGCTCATGGCAGAATGAAAGAGAAGGAAGCTAGGGCCAAGTTCAGACAGGTGAGTCATCAGCATCACGTCACTCGCACCCCTGTCGTCACTCTGTGAGTGTTTTCAGAGGTAAGGCTGCATGCACCAAGAACAAGCTTCGTCACCAACTGCAGAGGAAAGATGGAGCTCAGATAGCTCTGCCTGAGAAAAAAGGAGGCTCAAAAACAAACTACCTTGTACATGCTGCTCTGACACCTAGTGGTGCTACAAGAGCAATAAGGCCTCTACAGCTGTTTATACATTGAGCAGTCTCTTTCATGCTACAAATTAAATTATTCGTCTCTTTCTTCTCATTTTCTTTTTATTTAATGCAGCATAAGTAAGAACCTATTGACTAACCAGTTCTTTCACATCCACTCATTTTTTATTTAAATTCCCTCTTTGATGGTCTGGGATGACTCAGAGGAAGTGTGCGTTTGACATAGTGTGGGCTGTTTGTGTGTCACAGTATGGATAGATCAACATTCAGAAAGGTGAAAGTGTTGGTGTGTGTGTGTGTGTGTGTTTGAGAGCAGGCTGGTGGGTGGCATCTGTCAGAGAACGATGTGTTTTCCTATTTGATTGATGTTGTAGCTGTCGTTGCACATGTAGGTGAAATTTTCACGTCAACTGGCACATTGACGACTTACTGTGTGTCACACTGTTACAGTGACTTTGGCACCAACACATTAGGAAAAAAACAGACTTACTTGCATAGGAAATACAGTTCATAAACCATAAATTAAAAATAGTCAAACAATACTTAAGCATACTCTGCAGTTGCCTCTTTTTCTCATGCAAACTAATTAAATTTTATCATCCATTAATAATATTGAGGATGTTAGCAAAAGTTAGCCAATCGATATACTTCCATTGGCATGATTCATGGTGAAACTGAGGTGTTTGCTTGATGACTTTCAGCTACTTTGTTTGTCTAATCTGTAAAATTTACCCAGAATTCACATTTAATCTAGATGCTGTAAAGGTTTGGCCATTCTTGCTAATTTGAAGCTAACATTGAAATTTGCTAGCTTAAAAGCCCCTTTGTTTTTCTCTTCCCCGACATTTTCCATAGTAGGCTTATAACCTTGCACAATCATGATATAAATTTTTCGTACTTTGTGGTTTGTGCTGTAGAACTATAATGATTTGTAAATAATCAGTTATTAGCAGCAGAAAATCAAATCACAATTATAATTAAAAATCAATTCAGTGCTTCAGTGAGTAAAATTTATAACATAATCTGATTTCAGCTTCTTAAAAAATATGCAGTTTCCTTTGTCACACGACAGTAAGTGGAATTCTGTGTTTTGGATTGTTTATTAAACATTTTGGGCACTGAGAATTTGTTTGAATTTTCATTGTTATATAACATTTTTTAAGCTAAAGAGTCATAAGAAAAAAATTAGCATGTTAGTCAATAATGAAAATCAGTTTTAGCAGCAGCTCTATTGTGCTCTTGTGTCTGTGTTTTTATGTCATAAATAAATTAAAATAATAAATCATAATTATGTAATATATATATGATAAATTTAATACACCTAATCTTCTGTTTTTTTTTAAATTTTCCATCTGTAAAGAACAAATTAGCCATTGTTTTGAAAACTGCTATACACAGTATACAGTTTTCCTTCTTAAATTTACTAAACCTAATACTGTCCTATGTGTTTGTATTTCAGATTGTGTCTGCGGTGCAGTATTGTCACCAGAGGAGGATAGTTCATAGGGATTTAAAGGTGAGGATCTAAATTCTCACTCCCTCTGATCTCTGATTTTTCCAGAGTACTATCCATATCTTGCAGGTGTATCTTGGGTAAACCCTCCCCAATTATGTTCTGTCACTGCTGGTACCTTCACAATCTCTGTAGTGATTTGTGCCATCTCTCCATACCTCAGGCAGAGAACCTGTTGTTAGACGCAGATATGAACATCAAGATAGCGGACTTTGGCTTCAGTAATGAGTTCACTGTGGGCAGCAAACTGGACACTTTCTGTGGCTCCCCACCATACGCTGCTCCAGAGCTCTTCCAGGGAAAGAAGTATGATGGACCAGAAGTGGATGTCTGGAGCCTTGGGGTCATCCTCTACACATTGGTCAGCGGGTCACTGCCCTTTGACGGACAGAACCTAAAGGTGTGTGCACTTGATCGGTTTCTGGTTATGCTTTTTGGACTATATGACTAACACCCTTTTTTTAAATGGGAGATAATTGGTATCTGACTTATACATGGTCTGAAACCCCTGTTGACAATCTCACAATTACAAAGATCAGTGCATCATGCAGCCTTTGGTCAAGTGTACAGAAGTGTAAATGAAGACAGGGTTTCAGTGTCTTTCCCAAGCTCTGTTTTTCAGTTTTCTCGATATTAACTGCATGTGTACAACCATGTGCAACACCACAAATGCCTTTGAGGAAAAGCTGTTTAAAAGTGCACAACTTTTTTTTTTCTTCTCTGTGTTGACATGCCATTTGCCCAACTTTTTATTTGTTAAGAAGAGCTATAAACTTTTTGCCTTTAGTCATACTCAGATGACATGTTGTGCAATATAACTTTTCGAAATACAATGGGGCAGTTATTTTATCCACAGAAACACAGTATAAAAAGATAAAGCTGCCTCTGTAGCAAGGGAAGATGAAATGGTAGACCCTACATTAAAAGTAATAGTAAACCATTTTCAGAGACATTATTTATGAAAGTAGAAAAGTGTAATTTATGGCAAGACCTGTTCCTTAAAACATTCAAGAAATAAACTGATGTTATCGGTTGCATGCAGTAAAGTAACAGTTTTGATGTTATATCAAGAAAGGCCATGCATTTTGCTGTAGTTAGCATGCTAACCAGCTAGCACAGGCCTTTCCTGAGCTTAATTACCGTGTTCACCCCTCCTAAAATACACTTTATTTAAACTAGACAGATGCAAAAGGAAAAAAAGATTTAAAAAACATCTCTGTTTTTGTCAAAATAAACGTTTGATCACAAGTTAGATTTGAAATTCTCTGCTCATTCTCTTGCTCCTCTGCATGCCTCTCCTGTCCCTGTTTGCTTTGTCCGTCCTTGTCCCTGGAGTCCTGGTTTTAGCTTTTGTAAATCACTTCAGTAGAGATTTATCTACTCTGCTTTAATAATGTGGTGGTTATGGAATATTTTTTCCAACAGGTCAAGAAAAAAAAGGGAAAATGTCATTTTTTATTCATGTTCCTTGCTGGGCTGAGTGAGCTGTACCCTTTTATTTCAAACTAATCAATACCTTTGTATAAATATTTGATTATATGACTACATTAAATGTGAAAGGGGTTGCTCATGGCTGTCAGCAGACAGAAAATTTACATCCAACTCCTCTGTTTTCCTAAACTCTACGGGGCCCCTTTCAGCTGGCAGCAGCTGTTTTACCATTAAAAGCTCTGATAAACTCACTGTACACATCAAGCATTTACAACAGAGAAAGTTTGCCAGTAAATATTTAGGAAGCATTTAGCTGCTAGTTACTGGATGAGTAATATATCTTTCCATTGTATTGTTTCGGTCTAATTTCACAAAAAATGAACCCGTTCTTCATTTTTGTCGTTAATCTCTTGTGTGGTCTCATCTCGGTCTGTCTGTCTGGCGTGTAGGAGCTGAGGGAGAGGGTCCTGCGAGGAAAATATCGTATTCCTTTTTACATGTCCACAGACTGTGAAAACCTGCTGAAGAAACTACTTGTGCTCAACCCCGTGAAGCGTGGCAGTTTGGAGGTATCACCAGCGTTTGCATTGCATCCATTCAGAAATGTTTTACACAGCAGGCTTCCTGCAGTCAAGTAAACAGTGGTAATGACTTGAATCATGATTGTTGTCATCTGAAGGCAGATAATTACTGTTGTTGTTAATTGTGAACCAAGGAGACACTTTAATTTATGCCTTTGTAAGGTGGAAACTTGAAAACATTGTTCACCTGAGATCAAAGAATGGTCTTACATAATTCTTGGATGGAAACATCTAGAAACAATTAAACTAAATAGAATTTGTTGAAGTGTTATTGGAAATAAAACTTGATTATTTCAACAAAACATATTATTGGCTGTACTTTCACTGCATCAACGTAATTAGGGGTGGTTTAGCTTGTTCCTCCTTTGCAAACAATATACAGTTGTCAGTTCTATTCACACTCAGACCGTCCAGAGTCAATACCCCCCCGTGCTCAGAACCAGGCTGCAGTTCAATAGTAAAGATTTCTCCTACAATAATAACAATTGATCCCGCTGTTGTTCAGACTGAGCTGAACTTCTGATCAAAAAGATTTCATAAAGGACTCCTCCATATCTAATCTGTCCGTTTGTATGATTTGCCTTGCACTTCACTGTCATGTTGTACAATTAAAAGATGTGTGTCAGGATTAATTATCCACCATTAAAAGATTAATAATTGAAACTGTAGTTGAACTAATTGTACCGGACATACATGAGCCCTAATTGTCTCGTTTCTTTGTTAGCAAATCATGAAAGACCATTGGATGAATGTGGGTCATGAGGAGGAGGAGCTAAAACCTTACATCGAGCCTGAGGCCGACTTCAATGATTCATCCAGAATAGGTATGTCTGTCTGTATGTGTTTGCATATATCGTTCTTAATATCACGACTATGTGATTTACGGTGACTTCTCTCTGCTATCAGAGCTCATGGTGACAATGGGTTTCCCTAAAGATGAGATCACAGACTCTCTACATGGCCAGAAGTATGATGATGTCATGGCCACCTACTTGCTGTTGGGCAGAAAAGCTCCAGAGGTCAGTTTTTTCACCATCTTGATATTATCACCACTTGTAAAGGCATAGACTGGGTGATCACATCCTTTATCTTGTGTCTCTACACTCAGTTCGAGGGGAGCGAGCCCCTGACCAACAGCATCCTGGGACAGCGGCAGCGACCGACCAGTGACATCAACAACAGCTCCAGCATTTCTCCCGCCCATCCCAAGGTCACACGCAGCATCTCGGCCAATCAGAAGCAGCGCCGCTACAGTGATCATGGTGGGGATGATGATGGTGGTGGTGGTGGTGGTGTCATAGAGAAGCCAAGTAAAGTAACCTCAATCTTCCCAGCTCTGAGAGTGCTGGTGGCTGCGTGCTGTGTAGGGGGAAGTTGCTCTCAGTCACTGAGGGTTTGCCAGTGATAAGATACCATTCACCCTGCTGATGTGCCTTTGAACAAGGCGCAACAGCAATACCAGCTCCACTGGAGCTCTTAAACAACAAAGCGGAGCTGAAATAGCTTGAATAAACCATAAATAACATTTCATTCCTTAAATATCGACCAATTAAAAGAAAAGAAAAAAATTAACATTAGCCTTTGACCATCTTGTTTATTTGCTTAATAATGTTTATTTTATAATCAATTAAACAAACATACAAATCAGTGACTTCACTGTTGTAGCAGCTTCCTCTTATGTCATGTGGGGCCATTGTGTCTGGCGCCATCTGCTGGCTGGCTGCCTTCCTGCAGCTCCCTCAGGAACAGCACCTCAAAGCATGAGGAGGGGAACAGCTTTGCTTTGTACCTGTACCACTTATTGAGCACAGTGTTGTTGCGGAGTGTTATGTCTCATAGACTGGTGATGTCTAAATCCTGGCTTTGAGTGGCTTTGCTTGATGCTGTTGTCACAAAGACTTTGTCTGTTGCTGTCTTTTTTTTCTGTCTTTCTGGAAATTTCTGATATTGCAGAGATTATGATACATTTGGTATAAAGTATCTAAGTATGTTCTCATATGTGTATCTCTCTTAGTGGGCCCGTCTGTGCCTCCGGCGGTGTCGTATACCAAGCGTGGCCAGGCCCTGAGTGTGGAAAGTGACCACAGGGAGGAGTGGGACGGAGCCCGCAGGCTGGAGCTCAGCACTTCAAAAGGAGACGTTCCTGCTTCACCACTTGGGGTGCAGGAGAGGAAGAAAACTACAAGTGCCGTGGGGGTGAGGAAGAGGAGTGAACTATAGTTAACATATGTCTGCACACACCACTTAAACATTATCAAATGGGTGCAGACAGGTCCATAATGTAAAATATAAGTGTAAAAGTAAGCAGTTTTACATTTTTGTGTCTTATATGTAGTCAAGTTTTTCATTGATACTCTATTTAAAATACTTAGGTGTGCTTTTTGGTCTCTCTTAACACTCGCAGACTAATGGATCAATGACTCGCAGGAATACATATGTATGTGAGCGATCTTCTACTGACCGCTACTCAGCTATACCCAATGGCAAAGACAGCAGGTAAACACAAGGACATTCACAGTTAACCACAGGTGTAGCTGTCTATGTTCTTCTTCTCTGAGCAGTTTTCTGTATATTTGTACAGCACATAATATTGTAGAAATGTGCATGTGTTGGTAAAACATTTTTGCTCCTTTGTCCCCAGTTTAACTGAGGTGTCGGGTAGCACTCCATCAACTGCAATGAGCTCCACACGACCTCGTCACACCAAGTCCATGTCATCGTCGGGGCATCCTTCAAAAAGCACACTGCCCCCTATCGATGACAATACAGAGCTTAAAGCAAGGTGAGTGCCCCGATTCGGACATCATCATCTGCGAAAACTGTGTATTTTTATGTAAAAGTCTCTGTGTGGCAAAAACAGAAGTCATACCTCTAAATTACATCCATATCACAAGCTTGCGTACATACAGTACACTTTGACACATAGATTGATTTCTCCAATGATATTCCTTCATGCTGCAGCTCCTCCCCGCGAGGTCCCTCCACCTCTCCGTCTGCACACAGTATTAGCACCCCAGAGAAGAACCGTTTCCCCCGGGGAACCACCAGTCGCAGCACCTTCCACGGAGCTCAGCTCAGAGACCGACGCAGCGCCACTTACAATGGCCCTCCAGCTTCACCCACGCTGTCCCATGATACGGGGGCTCTCGCTCAGCAGCGCAGGGGTACATCTACTGGGATCATCAGCAAGATCACCTCAAAGTTTGTCCGCAGGTGAGTAGAGACTCATGGCCACACAAACCATCACCAGTTGATACTTAGATTGAGCTCTTTTTGAACCTAAAATGTAATGTTTTCACATTGCCTTTGACTGGGATTGTTAAATGATGTTTAATTTGCTATGCCAATTCTTAGGTCTCTTAAAATCATGGGAATAGATTGTCAAAGTGTGCTACTTTTTACAAACTGAGTGACTAAAGAGACACTATGTATGAGATGTAACAGAGATGGTTCAGTTTTCAAGGAACTTTGTTATTTTCCAGTTTAGTCATAGAAAATTTATGCCATTTTATTTATGCCATTTATTTTCTGCAGACAGCCTGAATGGTTTTTTAGACAGTGAAAATAGTAACTGATCTCTGCTGTATTACTAATCACACTTAATGCCAGCTGGATCAAGTGCTAGCTCTCTTCAAATAAGGAAAATAAAGATTTAGACTCCTTTAAAGATGGATGAGTGTTCTAACTGAAAGTGTTGTCATCAACAGTCTCTGGTTAAGCTTTTAAAATTGAAACCTTCCCCCCTAAAACAAAATTATCTAAAGAGATTCAAGGAATGCTCTGTTCAGATTACTTTATTTGAACTTTTTCAGCAGCGAAACAAGAAAAGCATTACACATGGTTCCTGCATCTTTAGAAACAGATACACTCCTTTATCTTATTCCCAATCCTTAGCTTATTATTCATCCACATTGTTACCCTTTGCTGTCAGTAAGCAAAGGACAGAACCTCCTCATCCATACAGCAGTGAGCTCCTTGTGTCTCCTTCACACCGGCCCATCTGGTAGAGGCTCACAGCTTTCTCTCCTTTTCTCCCCCGCATAGAGCTCTGTCTTTCAGGTCGACCCGGAGGTAGGAGAACACAACGCTTGCTGCACCTGTCCCCCTCTGTCAAAACAAAAAACCCTTAAAAAATACCTCTCTGTGCCCACTATGACCTAAGCCCGTGTTTCCTTAACCCCTTACGTACTTGCCCACTACACTTGCCTACTGACACCATTGTTATGCCGTGTTTTCCCTTCCCTTTTTGCCCACTGCCTCGAGAACAAACCTCACGGCTCACCAGCTTTTCCTGTACTAAGCTAAGCCATGATATCTGCTTCTCAAGCTGCAGGCTTTGCCTCTCCTTACTCTCCCCCGTCTTCATGCAGAGCTTAAGGCAAATTATAGAGGCTGAAACAAAGATTTAGAAGCACTTTTCCACTCCTTACAGATCAGTGGGGATTAAGGAAAGGTAGCGTACAGTAGATGGGATGATGCATTTGGTTATTGTGGAGGAGCTACTTAAGTACGTTCCTCAAGAAGTCACAGTCACCTCATTGTGTGCTGACCCTGATACCCAGGACTGTGGATTCTTTCCTGGCATGATGCCTGACATCCCTCTCTGTGTCCAGTGATGATTGGGGTGGTGTTTGTAAAGGGTGGGAGCACCAATGTTGACATAAGCATGTGGGAGTAACAGTGTATTCCTGGTTTATTTCAGGGTGCCTAGTGAGGGAGAGGCCAGTGCCAGGACAGAAACACCAAGGTGAGGATTTGATTGAGATGTAGATTTTGCAGAGCGCCTGTAACAGACCTCCTTCAACGTCTGTCTCCACCTCTCTTTCTGCTCTCTCTCTCTCTCTCTCTCTCTCCTTTATCTTTCTTCTTCTGTTGTTGTAGAAGTGCGTCAGGTGACACTAAGGAAGAAGGCGGTCGGGACTCCAAGCCTCGCTCGCTGCGTTTCACCTGGAGCATGAAGACCACCTCCTCAATGGAGCCTGCTGAGATGATGAGGGAGATCCGAAAGGTTCTGGACGCCAACAGCTGCGATTACGAGCAGCGCGAACGCTTCCTGCTTTTCTGTGTCCACGGCGACGCTCGCCAGGACAACCTCGTGCAGTGGGAGATGGAGGTGTGCAAGCTGCCCCGCCTTTCGCTCAACGGCGTGCGCTTCAAGAGAATATCGGGCACGTCCATCGCCTTTAAGAATATTGCCTGCAAAATTGCCAATGAGCTCAAACTGTGACGGCAGATTGAGCCCCAGTCAGTCTTTGGTGAGCTCTGATCACGGTCTCATCTCATCACTGGATTAGTGTTGACTTGCAGGACAAAATTCAGCACTGAAGGTCCTCACTGTGCAGAATCAGGGTGGACTCGGCTGGTAAAGTGCAATACTGGCCACGAATGTACTGTACAGGGTAGTGGATCAGACAGATGTTGCAAGGTTTAACCTCTGTGATGGAGAGATAGCAAAAACAGCTAACACTCCCCCTCCTTATTTTTTTCTTCCGTCCGGCCCTCTGTCTCTCTCATCAGCCCGCTGCTCCTTGTCATAGGACACATTCATGTAACACATGCAGTATGCAACTGAAGATGACCATCCTGCAATAATGTTTTCAATCTCTTTTTCTAAAACACCTACTACAAGATCTACTCTCCTCGCTGAATAATCATTAAAATTACTGAAAGCTAAATTAGCCGCTTTTCCACCTGTGTTAAGTCAGTATATAGATCAGGCTGGAGCCCATACTAAAACTATGTAAAAAGAAAATTGTACTGTATGCATAACATCTGCAGGTACTGTATTGTATATTGCTTTTACGTTCTGTACAGAATTTATTGTCAATACTGTCTTTTTTCATGGGATTTGAGTTCTTTCCTAATATAATTGATGTCTCTTAAAACATTATCCTTTCGGTCTGTGAGTTTTTTTTTTAAATTCTCAATTTTTTTAAAGCCACCTTATTGAAAATAGTGTTTTTCATTTTATTTAAAGAGCACTAAATTATTTTGTTGAATATTAAGGGATGTGGTCCCTTGCCTTTTATGTTATATTTTATTTGCCTACAGAAAAAGAAAAAAACACTAAGTTGCACCACATAGACTTGAGTAGTAACTTCAGTTAAAACTGAAAATGTGTTCACTTTATTTTCTCTCAGCAGTAGGTAGGTGATTTGGAGATCCTGCTGCAATTGCACAAGTTTTCCAGGGTGATGTGTATGAACATGAGAGTATGCACCTGTATTTCTTTCGTGTTAGTTTGGTAGTCCTCAATTACAAAAAAAAAAAGCAGGGTTTAAATTGGTTTACTTTAGAAAGAGGAGGACAGGATGTCTCTATCCAAAGGACTGATGATGCATGAAAAGTCAAACAATCACCGTGGAAGAAGCAGTTTGTCTCGTGGAGCCTTTCTAAAGAGCCTGATTTAGTCCTGCCACCAGTGTGATTATGCAGGTACTTGTGTATCTCCTTGCTTGTGTTTTTCTTTTTCTTTTTTTTTTTTTTAATTCAGCGGATTTTATTGTATTTATTCCATTACATTGTAATGTGCTGCTTTGTAGAATTGAGGCGTGCACTTTGTTGGAGAAAATAAAAAGGATTTTATTTGTTTGTATTTATTTAATTTCTGAATTACACCACTAACGTCAAGATGACAAGTTTGTTCAGGCAGTGAAGCTGATGTTTAAGTGTGTGTTGGTTTGCATGGAGGTGTCAGCATTTCACACTGAAGCGATGTCATGCTACGCCGGATGAGATGCAACATTTAGTAATGTAAACCTTTATTGACTCTAAATAGCATGATGTTAGTCAATAACTTAATCCTAATCATGACACAGTTGATGTACTTTGCATACATGTTAGTCAAAGGTCAAGCATTATGAACAATATCCTCAGTTTTCATTTCATTTCATTTCTTCTTAGTGTGTGAAAATAGTTCCAAATTTTCCTCGAATGTTTCCAAACTTCTTATGAAAAAATGTATTCTCAGTACCTTAAACATTATAAACCATTTAAGATAAAAATGTGAGTTGCAAGGCTATACAGGTAGATTCTCACACAACATGTCTGTTGAAATTTTCCAAATTATAAACATAATTTTAAATCATTCTCTTTAACAAAAACATCTGGCGTGGTCCCTCTTGAACTTACAAAAGCTTCATTTACAAATCTCGTAGCGTACAAGTGAAAAGACAGAAAAATGTGTAAACATTTTCATTTTGGCAGACTGGTTCAGTGTTAATAGGTTAAAAAGTACAGTTTCATCTTTACTTTTTGTAGATAAATATATGAGATTACAAATGTATAAACACTGCTGAGTCACATTAAAAGCTGAACACACACACACACACAAACAAACAAAAAAAACCTACTGGCCAATGCAAGGTTTGATGGGTTAATGAGAGCGGATGCTGCAGGCCCCTGTGAGGCCCTGGTCATGCATTAATGTCTTGCCAACATATTGAATCTAACCCTAACTTGAGAGGTTTGCATTGACAGTAAACATCTTAGCTAAATATAAAGTATGCATCTCAGCCAAATGTATCTGATTAAGATACATGCATTTATGCATTTATCTTCATATGTATTATGCACTGGTTTCCATGGAAGATTTAAAAAGAAAAAAAAAGGACAGAAATGCCTGCCTTGCTCAAGTTAGGATCAAATGATAATCTCTTTCAGTGTTGTTCAGCACTAGATTTGCTGCAAAAGCCATCTCTAAATACAGAAAACCACTCAAACAGCTAAACAACCAGTCAAGAAATCAATCCCTCAGTTGCTCAGATCAATGACCAGGTGCTCATAAATCTGAGTTTTCCCTTTGAAACTTGAGGCCAACAGGAACTGTCGGTTGTCTATGGAGGCTGGAGAGAAGGCCCTCGGCGCCTGGATGTTCAACTCCTGGAAATGGACGAACTCGCTCTTCTTGGGATCCCAACGGTACACCTGCGTGAAAGAGTAATCGCTGCCCAGGATTGCATACTGCCAGCTGCCCACAGTGAAGGGCTGGAAGACCATGGAGCCACGAGAGGGCATGGTCTGCAGCTCTCTGAAGAGGGCCCCGTCCCAGCGCATCACTTTGGAGTCGCCAATAAAGCGCGTCAGACAGATGTAGAGGTCTGACTTGACCTGAAAATGCTTCACAGCATAGACGTCCTCCATCTCAGGGATGTCGGTGCGCCTGTCAAACAGCTTGGTGCTTTTGTTCCACTGGTAGATGACCGGCCTCTGGGAGCTGCTGGACAGGATCAGGTGAGGTTTGGAGGAGATCTCCATGTACTCCACATCCGTGTCTCGGTACCACGGATGGAGTGATTGGTGAGAGTAGAAGCCATTGCCGTTCCACTTGTAGATGGTGGTGGAACCGGCTTTGGAGCTGTCCGCTATGACGAAGAAGGATTCCCCATCAATCCGGAATGTTTCAACATCATTTGGTTTGCGGATTTTGAGGATGTCGATGCCTTGCAGCTTGATGAATTTGTTGGCAGATGCGTCTCGCTTATAAATGTGTGAGCCGCCAAACAGCTGAGCCACAATGATAAAGAGCTGGTTATCAATGACCAGAGGCTTGCAAATCACTGTGGATGTACCTGGTAAAGAAAAAGAGGGGATTAATGGAACAATATTTTCACTTTGCCTTGTCTCCATCTAGTGGTTCCTCTTCTAATCTCACCCCCTGATTTTAAACTCACAGAGCTCCAACCACATTACAATGTATTTGAAATAACGTCTACTTACTGTCAATATCATCATAATTTCTAAAGACCATCTCCACGTGATCCCACTCTAGAAAGCTGCATTTTCCAATGAAGGGCTGTGCAAACACCACATACTGGTCATTCCCAAAGGAAAATGCCTCCACTGATATGGATTCAAACTTCAGGGACTGATAGGAAGCAAACTCTGCAAGAGGAATAAAATGCACCTCAAATAAGATAAGAAATTAGGGAGAAGCTGTGATTTTTGCAAGAACAGTAAAAATTAAAAACTCCAGCTTTTCTCTGTACCTGTGGTGATGCAGTCAAAAGACTGTGGCACCAGGTCGTTGATCTTCTTGTCCAGCTGTGAGGCCGGGCCTTTACAATAAATCTGATCCACCGTAGCATTGGTGCTGTATATCCACTCCACCAACCACTTCAGCTTACAGTCACAGATAAACTGGTTCCCTCTCAGGTCTCTGAAAGTAATAATAAAAAAAAGCCCCACCAAGCTAACTTTCAAAGCAACAAAGGCCAACAGGAATGTTTCCGGCTCTTTGAATGGATTTTATTTTCCAACACTGCAGTCGCTGAAGCATGACTGCCTGCTTTGCTCTCTGGCCCTCACACTTTCCCTCTGTGCTCTCATTAATATCAAGAGGGATTTAAAAAAAAGGAGAACTGAACATCTTCAGAGGGTGATAGATGGCAAACTATCGCTCTTCCTCACTGCTGCATGTAATTTTAATGGTGTAAAAAGCACCGCCTACACTTTTTTCAAGCCTTGGCTGAAGTGGAATAATGATACAGTGTTCTATATATAGACAAGCTCATTGTCCAGAGTAGCATACATTATGCTTTTACTGAGGTAACACTTGTGTAGTTTAGCTGCTGTTTTCAAGATAACAGGATTTAAATTCATACTTACACTTTGGTCAAGGCCTCAAGACCCTTGAACAAATCTTTGGGCAGAGTATCCAGATTATTATAGGCAAGACTCCTAAAAAAACAGGAAAAATGGCAGCGGCTCAGTGTCGATCAGATACATTACTTATTCATGTTTCATTATCTATTTAATGGATATCCAACAATCATTTCCTTTCCCATACAACTAAATGCTAATGATACATATTTTACACTTCTTAAATGTCAATTTTTGAGAGAGTTTAATAAGAAGTTTATTTCTGAAATCTAATTGGGGATGTGGTTATACAATGTTCCCCTGTAGTGGAAAACTAGGATATCTGTTGGAGAGCTTAGGCACCATATTGCCACCCTGAAGGCAGGAACATTGCTTATTGTGAGTTTGAGGAAATATTGAGCTATTTTTAGAGCTGCCTCCTCAGCTGTTTTATGACTTTCTCTGCCACAAAACCAGGAAAATAGTAGATATCACTGCTGAGAAGATTGTTAAAGTTTAGTTTATTTGTTTTCTTAGAGATGTAACGAGCTCAGCACCACTTTTTAGGGTTAGCTTAATTTTTTTACATATCTGTTTAAATAAATGAAGATGTTTGGTAAATTAGGAGAAGACATTTTCTGTTCTATTTTCCTAAATCTGTAAAAAAAAATTTATGCATAGTTTGTCTTTGGCTTCCTAGTGTAATGAAGTTAGACAGTGATGGTGACAGGTTTTGCCACATAATCATTTTAACAGCTGCATAGTGTCCAGAGAAATGTTCATGTGGCAATAAATGTTGTGTAAGAAACTTTGTCAGCACTTTACTGGAACAATACTTTCCTGCACCTGCACACAGATTACAACACTTTCCATCTGCACTAACAAAATAATGCAAAAAGCAGATCATCATCTGCTTGTTAGTACTGTTTTTAATGAGGAGCAGTTCTCTTTCTTGCATACTTACAGGTGCACTAAGGTTTTCAGTCCGCGGAAAGCATTTGGTGATATTGACTTGATCTGGTTGTTTTCAATGAACCTGTAAAAAATTTTGAATAAGTACATGAGACAGGAGATTATCTTATTTTTTCATAACAGCGACCAGGATAAGTTCATCTACTCACAGATACTCCAGATGAGGAAGACCAAGGAAAGCATCCTCGTTTATAGACTCCAGGTTGTTTGCTGTGAAGAGTCTGTGCAGAGAGATCCATCATAATTCAATATTTTTGCTCACAAATTAGATAACAAGCTGTTGTCCCACATTAGCAGCTGTACTCTCTGAAAAAGTAGACATGAGAGAGAAACCTCCCTCCATTTTTTATCTTAACGTTAACCCAAATACATCAAGGACAAGGATCAATACTCTATTGGGATTCCTGCGGTCTTACATGTTTGTTTCGAAGGACTCAGTCAATACTTCAGCCTATGAGACGGGAGTCAAGGGGATTCCCCTCTTCAAAAGGAGGGATTCCCCATAAATAAAGGTCTGATGCACAGTGTGCACGGATACATTTCAAAGCAAGACATGGATGAATACCCCCCAAAAAAAGAGAGAATATTCCACCATGATATAAGAAAGCTTATAGGAAAATTATTCAGAAAGGAAATTTTCTCTAAGATTATTAATGTTTTGACCCCTCTTTCTGATTATAAGCCTACACCCATTCTGTTATTATGTGTAGCATCGGCTGAGGGGAGATGTCTTGAACATTAAACATGGCGTTGGTCACCTCACTGGGGACTGACAGCATGCAACAAAGACTAAAGAACAAAAAGCTCCGGAGAGATTTCTCACAGGAGATGCAGGGCAGGCGTGTGGATGAAGCTCTCTTTCGGAATTTCGGTGAATTCAGACTTGACGAATGATCTGTAGGGAGGGACACGACAGACAGACAGATAGACAGACAGACAGAAACATTCATCAGCTTTACAGCATACTGTCTCATACGAACATTATTCAGTCTGTTCCTGTGCTTCTGTGCAGCAGCAGCAGAGAAATCCATGTCTTAACAAGCAGAGAGAGAGAGAGAGAGGGAGCCAAGCATGTTAAAAATATCAGTAATAAAAAGCACTGGTAGGGATTTTATGATAAAAACAATAAAAAATGAACTTACAGTGATGTGACATCGGGAGGAAAGGTGCGAAGGATCATTCCTGCGCTTTCGCACAACGCGTTATCTTTGGTACATGTACATGATGCTGGACAGCGGGGCTGCCTGGCTCTCTTGCTGTCCACTACAAGTAAAAAAGACGCCACTACGAGTAAGCCGAGCCAGGGCGATCTTTTGAGCATCCTGCGTGTAGTTAACATCCTTGCGAACCGCTGCGGGCAGGACCTGCGCGTCAAACAGCCCTGCACATGAACGGGGGTCTCCGCTGTGGTTCCTTCTCCACTGCTGATGCTGCTTCTGCTGCCTGGAGGCCAAGCGACGCGTTGTCCGCTCTTGTTTATCTCCACCAAGTGCCGTGCGCCACCGCCGCCGCTGCTGCCGCCACCGCCGCCGCCGCCGCCGCTCTGGAGGTAATTAAAACCGGGCGCCCCGTGCGTCCACAGCGCTGTAATTACACTGCACCCCTAGACATAAAAAACAATATCCCCTGTGACAAAAATAAAATTTAATAAAATTCGCGCAGCAGTGGCTCGAGCTCAGGAAAATACCAACTGGCGCGCTGACAAACGCGGTGTGACGGCAGGTGGGGATCCCAGCGGGAGCAGACGGAGCATCGCCATCCAAAACCACGCCTATGATTTCAACAAACGCCACACTCTGTCGGTGTAGGATTCCGCCCAATAGGCAACGGAATGGTATAGTATTTGGTGAATCAGCTGAAGAAAATGAAGCCCTGACATGAGCCAGCGATTGCTGCCATGTGACGCAGGCGCACACAGGCTTTCTATGCGGGAAGCGAGTTGAAAAACCGACCAAAATTAATTGTCATCAGTGAAATGTAAATGCAGCATTGACCCCATACGGACAACCAACACCCTGCCATTACAAAGCTTGTATTATCATTTCCATCGTAACTTTGTGTTTTGCTCCTTGTTGTGCATCATTTTGGGTTTATTTCCTGGTTTGCATGCGGTTTCCATGGCGACTGGTGGATGTAAAATGTAGTTGCCCCGTTATGGAGGGGTGTGGGGAAGCCCTCCTGTCATCCTGACATCTGCTCTGCCTCATTTAATTGAGCCCCATCCCCCTCATCCCCCTCACAAACAAAGGACAGGTTCTCGCTCCCATCCTGCTTTTCTGCATGACATCACGCTTATTTCACTTTAAAAATCCTCATAAAAAACCCACTGCTTCCTTTATTCTCCCTGTTTTATTGCTAGAAAACAATGTCCTCACAGATTTACTGCAATATTCTCCTCTGTTGTTCCAGGCATGTCATGGGAGCCCTGCAAGGACTTCTTTCTCATCATCTAATTCCTCAGATCCCTCCAGAGTTGTATGATTAATATGTTTACTCACTATGCCAAAGGGTGCTTGCGTCAGACTCTTCTGGGAAGTAACGTGCAGCTGGTTTTCAAAGGTCTTGGAAGAAATGCATGCTTCTCTGGAATTCTAGTTTCACTTTCCCTGATATGATCACTCCATTTGATATCCAGTTTATTGTTAAAATGGATTATTGTGTCATTGATATCATTGGCATCTAGAGGGGCAGGGTCATGCTCTGGGAGCTATTTTGTGTCATGCAGTTTAATGGAAAGAGAGGAAAAATAAAAGTATTACCAGCCAGGGAGATGCTTTAAAGGAGGCTGCTTACTCCTGAGAGGAAATGCAAAGAGTGGAATTGTGAGGACAAGGAGAGGCTTGAAGAACAGAGAGCAACAAATGTCTTTTTTCATCAGCAGCTTTTGGAGTAAATGGAGAACACTGGATATTATTGTTGTGCTGCAAGATGATGGGTTGTGTCTGTGCTTCATAAATGCCATCATTCATCACTAGAATAGAACACACACTGTCCAGCAAGTATTCCACCACAGCGATGTCCACTGCTATTGATACAGCTGATGTACAGCTGGTGTTTTTTGACTTCTATTGATGGATTTTTAACATTGGTGTTCTTTGTTTTCTGCAATATTTTAATCAACATGTGTCCATATTAATATGCATGATCACATTTCAATGCCTCTGTAAGTAAAGAACTTAATTTTTTCATTAAAAATAAACTTAATTACAATGCAAAGGTTCGCTTTTTGATATGTTGTAGGTGTAGAAACAAATATTGAGCCTGTCTTCCCTGATGGACTGCTCTCCCCACTAGGGGGAAATGTAGAGCCAAGGTAGAGCCTGTCATAGGTAGACTGATTTATGAGCTGCCAACACTTTAAAATTGTACTTAAGATTATTCTATTTGGCTGTTTAGCTTTATGATCAAAAACTATCTTCTAAAAAAGATTAAATCTACACTCATTATCCCTACTACAGGCTTATAAAAAATCCTAATTGCCATAACTCTACATTTTTAAATTAGCTATGGTATCATTATCAGTATTAACATAATTTTAAGATAACTTTAAATGAAAATTAATAATTATGTAATTTTAATGCTGTTTTTATGATGGTACAAAGTAGAGGTGACCGACGTCCTGCTCCTCGAGTCTCCTTCCACCAGTGAAACCATCACATTGACACAATCTTGCTGTGTGACCCTAGGACCCACATGCTGTCTTAAGGTGTCCTGTGAGTCCACAAAGCTGGCTTACCTCCTATGATGTGACTGACAAGATTTTGTAACTGAGATGGTCTCTGGTTCAAGTATGAAGTTTGCCCTCCACGTGTCAGGCACCTGCCAGAGCCAGACATACCACTGAGATGATAACTTACAGCAAAACATGAGAAAACACATCTGCTCAGTTGTATATAAGAATTAATTATGTGACAGAAACTCATTCACCATCACCACAAAGAAAAAATGTTATTTTTTTTTAAATTGCACAAGAGTTAATAAAAAGTCATAGCGTTGTGTTATTCTCCGCTCAAAGCCCTAGCAGCTACATTAGTGGAAGTTCACACATTTTGTTACATACATAGCATTTTGTTATTTTACAAAGATTTTCATAAGAGAGAGGCTGGGATAACCTTTGGCTGCATGGGATCTTCTGGGGATATTCTCATGACGCACCACAACATCTGCCAGCCCTCTCAGCTGAGGTCAAACAACATGCCAAGCAGTCAAAGGTCAAAGCAAAAGACTTTCATCTCATACTTTTACTGACTTTAAACAGCCAATAAATCTACATAAAGGAAGAAAGATTTGCACACTTGTCAATTGCAGCTTACAAGTGAGGATTTTATATACATATATTTTTTTGTGCATGTGCCTGCAGTTAGTATAAGGATATACGCACATTTGCTACTTTACATTTACATTTGATGAATAAGATCAAGTCTGAAAGAAGAAACTGATTCCAAAAACAGTAACACAGTTCTGTTGTAAGCCTGTTAGCAGTTGATTAGCAGCTGATGTTTGTTCAGTCCTGCTCCTCTAAACCCCTCTTTAGCTGGACATAAGTAGTAAACATAGTGTACCCAGTTGGCTGGTCATGGAGTCAGTGAGAATGAGAGCCACCATCATTGATTTTATAGCCTCAGTAACTGAAGTTTTGTAGTTGCATTACATCCATGAGACTTTGAGCACAAAATGCAAAATTTTGTGTTGTAACTGCTCTTTCTTGCAGATTTGTAGAAAGGCTAAAGATAATTTAAAATGGACAAAACAGGCATGATTTGAAAATAGACTTTATTGACATTTTTCTTGCCTTTTACATGATGCTATGTTAAAAAGCAAACAAACGCTTGCCTCAGAAAAATGTCAAAATACAACACAATCTGACATTTTTCTGCTATGTCCTACCCATGTCACAAGCTGTAACGAGAAGTCTGTGATACATCATTTATCTTTTCAAACAAATCTTTGTATTTTAGCTTTCAGAAATCAGAAGTAACATAGTCCATTCTCATAGCTGGTAAGTTTGACTCTGCGTGCCACAAAGTCGTTCCACATTGCACCCTCCTGTGTCCTGTTTGCCACACGTTCTCTGGACACGCTGACTTATGAGCATGACTGCAGTACTTTTACTTTATGTAAGCAGGGGACTTAAAAAGAAAAGCCTAGCAGCTCGAGTGGCTTATAACCAAATCCTATTCAGTCAAATCTTCTTACATCTCTCACCTATTTCCCAGGTTCGTAGGTTTGAAGGTTTGAAACATTTTTTTTTTATTGATGTTAGCTCTCCCAAACAAAAGTGCATTTTATTGTAGTATTTAAATTCAAAAAAATACTCAAATATACCAGCTCAAACTGCATCACATTGGCAGCCTATATTTCTATTCACATCATCTCCAAACCAGTAAGCTAAATAGCCTTATATTATATCCAGTATAAACATTTATGATAAAATACAGTGATTTAAATGCGTATATACAAGAGAAATGTTACATGAATGTTTCCGTAGTATCACATACAAACTGTATGGGCTTAGGACTGGTGGAGATTAAGAATATCTTTCTGTTTCAGAGGATAGAAGAACTAGACATACAAGTTTATAAAAATAATAATAATTTAGGAATTTTTTCACATCACAAGTCCTTCATCTGTTGAGCCCATGCACATGCACATACACGCGCTGTACAAATGTACATCCAGGCAAACATCCATACATGCTTTGAAGATATTGGAGATCTAGCAGATGATGCATGTCTTTGACTTCCCGCTCTCTTGAGCTGAAAGATGGACAAATGAGACAAACAGTAAGAGACTGGCAACAGTACAAATGCAGGTTGATCGGGAGGAATGTGATTTAAAAGATCAACTCTCACCTTGTGTGTCTCCACCTTCAAGTTTCTTCTTCTCATCTTCGATAGCCTTCATCTTGGCCTCATGGACATCTGCCAGAGCTCTCCACTCTCCCCTGTTGATAGTCAGCCCATTGAACATGGGCGTGATCTCTGTGTGAAAGCGAGCAAATTCCTGCAAACATGCAGATGAGTGTGTTAGTGCAGATGCAAACATACAGATAATAAAGAAAAGAATGCTGCATGAGATCATTTACTTTAAAAAATATAAAGACCATGTTGTATCTATAAACAATAAATAATGTTTTTATTTATATCTAAGATACCTTGTATACAAAGGAGCAGACAAAGTCGATAAAACCACACTGCATCTTAGGCAGCTCATCGGCATGATTTCTGTCCATCATTGGCTAAGGATAAAAAGGAGGAGATCATGATTACCAATATGGCCTTATGCCAACATACACAGTGCAGAAATCACACCAAAAAGCATATAGTTTAAAACTCTTACAATAGGCTGCTGCTCAAGAACTGTCCTCTCAAGATCTCCTTGCTCCCAAAATTCTGCTGCCACCATTAAAGCAACCTAGAGCCACAAGAACCAACACAACAATAAGTACAAATGGTCAAAAGATGCTTTGCAATAAGGTAAGAAGTTTTAAAGAGGGAACACATACCTTGCTCTGGACCTCCCATGGCTTTGTAATGGCTGACAGGTCACAAGCTGTCATCATCATTGCCCTGCAGAAAATACGACACCATCCAAAAAACATTTTTTGAATGACATATCAAGCAACAGCGCAAGAAAATATGGATGAACAGCGTCATGATACAAGTTTTAAAATGGTTGTTTCATTTTGATAAGCTACGCATTTACATGATGATTTCCTTCCTGGTTGGATTGTTGGAGACGTAGTTGACCTTCTCCTTCTCCTCTGGAATCCCCTCCATAGCATCCACAATTTTTTGGAACATTGTCCTCTTCCTGAAAGATGAGAAAGCTGTCAGATCTTTTCAAAAGTCCTCAGAAATAAACGGTAGTCAAAGTGAGAGAGATAATGTTGAATGAAGGACACAGTTACTGCAGGCATATGAACAGAGCAAATTTCTGGACATTTCTTACTTGAAGTAGAGGGCAAGATCAGTGGCAATAATGCAGACTTCAAACAGATGCTGCACCGTCTCAAACTGACGCTTCTGAAGGTTTTGGAAGATATTCAGATTCTGTAAACAAAAGCAATAAAATTAGGTTAGACAGCAGCCAAGATTTCAAATCCAGAAGATCAAAGTACAATATGAAAAGCATTTGTAATAGATTTTTAGGTAAATACATTAATATTAAAACATAAAGACCAACCTCATCCTCCATCAGAGTTTTACTGTACTCAAGATGATGCCGCTCCATGACCGAGGAGCTGTGCAGTTTTGCCAGTGGAGATAAACTCCTACAAGAGTCCACCAGAAGCAAAACATTAGAATCAAATTTATATTTAGCTTTTTTCATTTTTAGTTTTTTTTTTTTAAACAGATGTCACTTGAAAAAAACGCACAAAAATCTTACTTTGTCTGGTAGAGATTGTTGGTCCCTCTGTGGTCAATATCATGGCAGAATCCAGCTGCAACCATGGCGAAGGCCTCGAGGTCAGAGTAATACTTCTTCAGTTTGCCTGTCTGTTAAGCAGCAAAGAGGACAACCCTGTGTTATCGCAGTAGAGCAAGTCATAAAAACATATTAGTATGAAAAAAATAAACAGACTCACAAGCAGCAGAGTGAACATGGTTTGTCCAACATTGAAACCATGTCTCCAGTTATGGTAGGTGATGTCACGGTATCCTCTGCGAACTGTGTACATCCATCGTGTCAGGATCTGCAAGACAGACGCAGAAGAAAAAAAAAGCACATAAAAAACAAATTCTTTTAAGGTTGTATAGCAAATCAGACCAGCCAAAGACAGCCAAAAAAAGGTAATGCAGGACTCAACAATAAGTAGTGCATAGATAAACAAGGGGGAAAAAAGGCTTAAAGCAAGTAGAATTCTGACCCACTTAGCCAGTGAAAAAAACCCTGAACTTTTGTTGAACCCTTTAATGGCTTCATTCAAGTACCAATTCTGATAGACCTAAGACCAAATCGTATTCTCTCTGCACTCTGCACCACATGTTGATGTGCAGGTTTCCTGACTACTGTACCTCAGGCGGGACTTTGAACTTCTCCACCACCCCAAGCTCAAAGAAGCAGCGGATACCACACTTGATGAGTTCAAACTCTGACAGGGGGAAGTCACTGAAGTGGAACTCGTGCAGCTCCACGTTCTTGGCATCGGGGATGCTGGTTTTCTGCACATTTGAAACAGTGCAAACAGTAAGTATGCCATCGCAAACCTCCAGAGTTTAATAGAGGAATTATGGTCTATACATCACAGTGCTCACCAACAGTTTGTACATCTCCTTCTGGTCACAGTCTTCTGGTGCAGAGCCGAACTTCTCTTGAGTGTTCTGTGGAGAAATTAAAACATTAACAGTAAGCTTGATTTCCTCATCTGTTTTTACCTTGTTTGATAAAATATCAGTGAAGTGGGACAGCAGCTAACCAGAATGGACTGCACATCAGTCAGTGTGGCCTTTGTTTGGTACATGAGCATTTCCTGGGCAACGTCTTTGCTCCACTCTGTCCTGTTTAGTTTGTCATATGTGTCGCTGTTCAGGGTGGACCAGCCGAGGAACTGGGTTAAAGCCTGTGACATGGACACAGACAAAACTATCACTTTAATTCTGTTTATAATACGAAGTATTACCCAACACTTCCAAACAAAAAACTGCAAAAGTTGAATTTTAATAAAGTTGACTAAAAATAACCAAAAAATTGACTAATTCTTTATTACAAATAAACTATTTTAGTTCTTTGAAAGAATATTAGTGCCTTTATTATAACATATATGTTAAAAATAACTAATATGAGTTACATTTAACTACTTTGGGAGTGTATTAACAATATTAGAAAAAAAGGTTACATTAGGAGGGGAAACAGAAAAATAAAATTAAGCAAAGAGCTGGATGAAGAAATTCTCCGTACTTCTGTAATCTGTTCATCATTATCATCAAAAGGTTTGCCATCTCTTCTGTTGAAAAATGTGGCAACACCAACAATTTCTTCTTTTTTGTTGACGATAGGGAGGGAGAGGACATTCTTAATCATCCATCCAGTCTCGTCCACCCCTTCTTTCTGTCAAAGTAATCAAAAAGAATGTCCAGATTATTTTAGTGACTTGATTTATCAACTGCATCTTTTTACAATGTGAATCTAATAGTTTCAAGAATGTCTCACCTGAAATGCGAAGTACTCATCTGCCGCAGCGTTCATCATGTTGCAGATCTAAAATTAAAGAGTACATTATAAGTGTGTTAAGATCAGAGGATAAATGACACCAATTAATTAGCTACCATAGATTTTGCATAAAAATGGAACAAATGTGGAACTCACAAATCCATTCTCTGCCACGTATGATGGGAGTCCGCTGACCAGAGCCCAGTGGTCGGCAGGAGGGCCGCTGCGAGTTGACAGAAAATGATTGAGTGTGTGTTTTCGTATTATACTAGTAGTTACAAATATGCAAATGAATCTGTATGTTAGGATGTATGTTAGGGCTAGATAGTGGTGCTTCAATACATCATGATACTTACGGGATAACTTTAATCTCCTCTTTGTCTTCCAGCAAGTAGTCAATAATCTTGTAAAAGTTGATTTCCTGAATTTTTTGAAAATAAAAAGAGTAATTTTCAATTTTTGTAATCTTCACAAGTTGTTGGCTAATTTCCCTAAAATACTAAATCCAATGTTGGACTTACTCTGCCATCGGGTGTCTTGGGGCCTTTGTATGCCTCCTGTTCTCCTAGTTTGATTGCCCACTCATCAAAGAATTCCTGGTTAACAAAAGGCCAAAACCATTAGAAATGTTCAAGTGCATGCAGCTGCAATTATAACTGAGGTGAAATTAAATTGTTTGCAGAGAAATTAGAATGCAAAGTTAAATACTTTACACACCTTCTCTTTGGTCATGTCCAGGAGGCCAACAGAGTATCTCTAACACTTTATATAGGTCCTGACTGTGTACAGGGCTTTGTGAAACTGCCTCTCAATGTCCGTCAACTCCTCAAAAACTTTGCTGGCTGACCACAGCAAAACCTATAGTAAGAAAAATGGCCACTTTTATGTATAGATGTCATAGATTATGATTATTAAGTTATTAAGTCATTAAATCATTATCAGGTGAAATTGTGCCAAACCATACAAGTGGATTTATTACTGTGTGTGTTTACCTGACTTCTCCTGGACTCTACATCCCACATGTAAGCGGTGTGAGCTTGAAGAGCGACCACACTAGCAAAGTTCACATATTTATTGAAGAGCTGAAATGAAAGAACAAATAATCACATTGATTTATTAACAGCATTCCCGTGTTCAACAAGTTATAGTCACTTTTCACTGACAAATCCTCATTGGGTGACCTCTAGAGTCACAAAATAGGAAAGGAAAACATGTCAGTTTCCTCTTCTTAAAAGGATTATTAGTTGAGCTGTCATAACAGCGACCCAAAGACCAAGCCAAGCTTCTGCAAATACAGGTCACAGACAGGAAGCTGCTGGGCTAAAATTGGCAATTTTACCTTGCAGATCAAGATAAGGATGTGACCCACATACTTGATTTGCTACTATAAGTTTAAAACACTGCAGCCCAAAAAAACGCAGACTGTTTGATTTTGTCTTTGTGAATAGTTCAGGCAAATAGCTACTAGCAAATATATAACACCCTTAACTTCAAGACCACTCACCTCCTGATCACTCTTTGAAAATTCATTAGCTCCTTGTTTGTTGAGTGCCATGACAACACCGATAGGTTCCTTTCCATTCATGATAGGAGCTGTAAGCATGCATTTAGTGGTGTATTTGGTCTGTTTATCCACAAAGTCACTGAAATGGGAGTCCTGAAAATAATAGAGAGAGCAGTTTAAGGTTATGTGCTAATAAACCAACAGAAAGATGAATATAAAAGTCCATTGCATATCGAGGCTGCATTCAAGCATGCTCAAACTAAGTTACAAACCAGCATGCTCAAGAGGGACTCTTAAATGCATGTCATATTTAAACTGGTTAAAAAAATATTGCATTTTAAATACAGACTTCTACTGTATGTCTTCTCTGATGTCTCATTAGTAACACAGTCTTGTTTGTTCCATAAAGCACAATTGATCTGGCTGTATTCTTTCATCCATCTGTATTTGTCTTACTAGTTTATTTTTAAATTTAAGAGTTCTTTTGGCTTACCTTCTTAACATCTGCAATATTCTGAGGCTTCTTGGAGTGCGCTGTCCATCCAACGATTCCCATGTCAGTGGGGAAAACTATTTCTACATTGGGATTCACTATGTTTCTATTGTATGGAGAATTGTGTGTCACATCGAAGAGGATTGTGGACAGCTCCGGGGTCCCATTACGAGCTCTGTGGCCAAAGTAGCTGCAGCGATCAGCCTGGATCAGCAGAGCGATCCTCTGGAGAATTTTATGCAGCACTTTCTCCATCTCGGTGGTGCTCTGCATCTCTTTTATGAGCTCGAATATGAACTCAGCCTCTTGGATGGTTGTTACATCCTTGTAGGAGGATGGGTCTTTGACTTGGACCGTGTTGTTGAAGGCAGCAGTGACCACTTCTGCTTTGACTTTCTTTTCATAGTACTCTTTAGAAAACTGTGGGTTGTTGTCAAGGAACTTCTCTACAGTGTCTTTGTCTGCCATGTTGTCCAAGTTCGGATGAAAGATTCCTTCTGTAGCTGCACAAAGATGCTCCTCTCAGACGAGTGCAGCAGGATGGAGGAGAGAGCGGAGTGAAAAAGGTGACCTCCAGAAGATGTGGCAGTGAAGATCCTACTGAGACATTTCCCAAACTCTGAAGATGCAGCTCCAGCCCTCTGACAGGCAACAGAAGGTAGTGAGTGGCTTACTGGGTAAGGGGATCCAAGGGGACACTAATGACTGTGACGCAAGAGTCATAAAGCTCCTGAGCTTTCTTAACTTGTAAATCCAGCAACTTGTCATTTCAGCAGAGCCAATCCCATCAAAGGTAAAGGCTGAGTTATGGCACCTGCAGTATGACCTGCAGGGTAGAAGAGGGCAGGGAAGACTGTAATTATCCCTTAAGGACTTTCCTGTATCTATTTGTTAACATATTGAGATAACTGGGTCATCTCTTTGGGTAAATAATTAGGTAAATATATAGTGAATACCGCTTTTGCAAAGTAGCACTCAAATTGTTGTTTTATTCAAAAAAGTAGCAAAAGTTGTGGTGTAATGACATGCTGTATGAATGCAGAAGGATAAGGCTAATACCATAACTATTATGCAAAGAAGGTCAGAGGAGCCATTGACAGCCTGATAAAAGCTGTGTTTAAGTGTCTAATGATGTCTGAGAAGCTTTGTATTAGAGACTGTGATTAATGTCATTATATACAGACACCTTGCAACTTTGGTTTGATTCATCTGCATGCAATATTCCAGAAACAACTGATTATATTTATGTCATGGGTCAGTTCTGTTAAAACACAGAAACATTTACAACCGTAAAGGATTGTTGACTGTTGCCTGGAGCTTAATTGCTTTTTTTGGCAGGTAAACTGTTGCTTGTGAGTGACTCTGGCAACAGTTGTTATATTTCCACACCAGATGACAAAAAAGAAATTGTTCACAAAAAATAAAATAAATAGAAAAGCACTTAAAGCTGAGCTCATATACATGATTCATTTGCTGCACAAATGACAGGTAGAGTTGGTCGTCCAATGTAATGTTGACAGTCGATATTTCAAAGCTTTTAGCACACATAAATACCAGAGAAACAGTAAGGGTAGGAAAGTTAAGTAAAGATAGTTGGACTAATGCAGTTTAGTGTAGTTTCAGGTCCCTTTGGAATTTTATTCTTTAAAAGATCACTTTCTTTTCATTCATGAATCCCACCCTGCCTGCTCAGGAAAATCCACTACCTTCACAGTCATGATTAGACTGAGGGGTGTGAAGGTGAGTGCAAGTAAGACCAGAAGAGAGTGAAATTCATTATTCTGGGGTTTTAAGCGGGTGCAGCCTGAAGCCACAGCGCAGCCTGGTGTCTCTCCACACTGATGGAAGCCAGAGCACTAATGTTGACACAGATGCTTAGGCAGATGACATACAGCGCAGTGACAGATCATAAGCCTCAGCGCCCAGGATGCAGTCCAACGCACTGTCACAACCAGTGGGATCATGCTGACAAACAGCAGGTCGGCCAAAAAAAAAAAAAAAATAGTCAGGATCCGTATAGTCTTGTTGGCCAGCAGCTCATGTTTCCATGTTACCATAGCTGCAGCTCATGCATTTGCTGCCACAAAGACAAGTTAGACAGTAGCAGCAGACAGTCTGGACAATAGTGGTGCCTACATGACCCAAGCAACAAAGACCAAAGAAGAAGCAAAAAATAAGTATCTTCAGTAAGTGTGAGGATTCATTATCCATATAAGCTGGTAAATGTGTGTTGAATAATTAACATGAACTCAGTGGAGTGGGCTGATTCAAAGATCTGGACCCAGGCAATAAAATTTATGATGCTATTTTCTCCAGCTCCTACCAGAGGTGGAGTCAAATATGACATTTACCTTTCTCTGCGCTTTTGTCTACACTGTGTTCTCCCAACATTCCTTTTGGAAACTATCTCCCATAGTGATTTTTTACCCTTTTTTTTAAACCCTTCTATAGACATAGCTCTGCCTTTTATTGCAACATAGACAGTTTGTTGCTGACTTGGATTGACAGCAAAATGGGTTAATCCAAGTTATAAACTTGGATTAATCAATGCAACTGTGAAATGTGATACTGTGCAAACCTCAGAGTAGCTGCTAGGATCTAATTAGTTAAACACCACTTTTATTTACATTGTGAATTAGATTACCAGATTTACTCCCTGGTAATCCTTAGTAGTTGTGATACTGTAACAGATCAGTATCTGTTTTGAAAATAGGCTTTTTATCTCATGCAAACACTGAGACACAGCCTCCTTTCTCAGAATGTACTTTTGTTTTTTCTGGTGTTGATAATCTACAGGGCCACAAGAGAAAACACCCACTTGCTTGGTTTTAAGTCTGCCTCCCAGACAGGCTAAGCTCATATTCTAACTTTCTATGAAGACGTTTCCATATGAAAAGTTCCTGAAAGTCGTAGCAAGTTAGGAGGTGTCTAAACCATATTAGCATCTTTTCTAATGCGATTAGCTTGCAGTAACCCTTGGTGTCACATTTCCTTTTTAAGCACACAGCCACTGCAAAGACCTTTGACTCTCCATATTGTCGACCAGCAATACTAATCCACATCCTTAAATAGCACAGGAAAGGGATTAACTCAACTAACAAGCTGATGAGCTATTCATCTGTTTTAACAGTGTGAGTCCTGGGAGGGATCAAGCACCTACAGTATGATTTGAAAAAGTATACACCAATTGGTTGGTACTAAACCAAGCATTAAGACAATTCAAACCTAGACCTGATAATTGCACTATTTAAAGGGAGCCCAAAAAGTCAGTAGAATTATCCTTAAATTTCTGTAGCAAATATCCAGACAATCTATACATTAGTTTTCAAGATATCTGACTGTAAATGAGAAAAATGAAACCTCTAGGTGGCGCTGGAGGAAAAGTCAAGAGGTCAGTAAGATTAGTGAAACTAAGAACTATACAAAGCTTTGTTGTTTTGTTTTAAATACTCAGGAGCACAACCTCAGCAGCTCAACACTAGTTTATTCAATAACTTGTATGTCTGATTACACATATCTGATTACACAAAGTCCATAAAACTCAGGGCACAGAACTGAAAAAAGTTGGGGTCAGCTCAGTCTAGACAGATGTCGAGGTGGTTCATCAGATCTCGGTAGTGACTGGCAGGAAACTCTGCTCGGCAGCTTGGACACTCCAGGAAGCTTTCATTCAGCAAGCTGGTACGAGAGGAGGACATCGGGCTATTTCTGGAGACCGGAGAGGGTGGGTGTCCCCCCTCACAAGGGCTGCGATCCTGCTGGTCTCTCTAATACAGTACAAAAAGAGTCATCAATTAACTATGGTTTAAAGGACTATGGCTAATTAAATCAGCTTTTAAAGTAGTGCCATCTTGTAATTCCATTATCGACTGACAAAACCTAAAGCTGCATTAAGACAATAATTTTAATATTAGCAGGGTAAATTCTGTGAATGTCAAAGTATCTGTCAGAGAGACACAGCAACCGAAAATGATCATCTAAATCTGTGAATTCTTTTAATTCATTTTGGACATATTTTTTACATTTTCTGGCCATGACCCACTCTTATCAGCCTAGTTTTTAAGGGCTGATGGGGAAAACCATATTGGACTTTCACTTGTCGGATGACTAGGATTAGGAGTCTAATTCAATGCTGAAGTTGCCCCACTCGGGGTGAATAAATTGGTGATTGTTCGCCAAAACAATTTAATGCTATATGTCAGTAAGTTTTTAGGCTTTCTTACAGATTATTACTGTTAGCTGTAACTCTCATCACTGATGATGCTAGTATAGACTAATCCCTCATCTTGTCCTCTGTAAGATTCATTCTAACCTTTGTCTGTTTTGTAGCTCGGTCTTTTCTTTTTTTCAGCATCTTCAGAACTCTGACCATTTGCTTCTTTAAATATGAACAATTCTGCTTCTCATCCTCAAGGTCTTGTGCAGAAATCTTGATCTAAAATTTCAAAAGGTTGCAATACAAATGAAAATGTAAGATAGTATCACCATGGGTGCAATATTTTACAAAAGTAAAGATTTATCTCCTTTGTCTCCTTTTCCTTTAGAAGCAAAGCAGAGTTCAGAAGTATGATCAGGAATATTCATCCGTGTTAAGGTAGTACTAAGAATTAATGATTTAAGGATGATGAGAGACCAATACTGAGATGACTGATACAAAGTGAGCATGCCTGTAATACCTGTCGCTCCAGGTCTGCAATCTTTTCCTGGTCTGCATGGTGACGATTTAAAATGAATGTCTGACAAAAGTTTGAATGAGAAGAGAGATTTTTAAAAATTGTATTGTATTCCTGTTTAAAAGATTAATAGTTCAATGATGACATACCTCCAGCTCAAAGTCAGCTGACCAGCACTTTTTTTCATCTAGTTTGTGCTGGGGGTCTTGCACTTCATCCCCAGAACAATGATGATCCTCTGCTGCACTTTTTCTTCTCATTTCTTCAGTCTGCATCTGCTGCTTGAGCTCCTCCACTTCTTTCTGACGTTCCTCACACCTACACATCAACTGGTCTGTCATGACTAATGTTCTAACCAACTTGAAATTTTAAGGGACTGTATTATAAATTTTTTTAACTGCAGACATACCAGTTTTGGGTCATTAATAGGTTTTGGGTGGTCATATCAACCTGCTTCTTGAGCACCTCTAGCTCTTCCTTGGCTCTCTGTAAGAGTCGTTCATAGTGCTCCTGCATTTGTCTTATTCGCTTCTTCTCTGTAATGAAAGAAGCAGTAGACCAAAATGAAAAGAAAACAAACGAAAAAAGAGGAATTACATGCTGACATATCTACATTAACAAGATGTTAAATACAGTCACATACACCATGTAGAAGAAATACAAGATTCCAACAAGCCACAGATTCTGAAAATTGTGAGCAATTCTGATATCTTTAAAATCTTGTTGTGACAGTCTGTTGCCCTTGTTGCCCAAGTTGTGAGTGCCTACTGCCCACTGTCCCTATGGCCTACCATCTGAATGATCCTCATTGTGCTGCTGTGAGAGGGCCTGATTGGCTTCATTCAGCTGCTTCTCCAGCCATAACATTCTGGCCAGAATTGCCTTCACACAGGCCTCTCTCTGCTGGTCATATTCCAGCCACTCCTTGTCCTTCTCCAAGGCCTCAGGGTATTGAATAAAAGAATGAGAGGCACATAACAGAGAAAGACAGAAAGAGAGTTGTCCCAGGGGGATGGCTCCAAAGCAAAAACACTCGGCAAGACATGTATATAGTACACAGGCACACATCCTCACTCAGAGACAAAGAACACACAGACAAGAATGTTTAAAGTAACTAAGAAGAGGAAAGGTTGATTTGGCTGAAAAAGACAAACAGATGACACCTATTACAGCTGTGCGGTAACCACACAGCACTTACATCACTGAGATGATTTTGGAGCTCTTTAATGTCGTAAGCTGGGGCCCATTCCTCTGAAGTGGAGTCCTAGTTGACGACAGGGGTGCACAGTACAGCTTTACATTTGTGACTGAACAACTGACTTTACCTAGCTACTTTAGTAGAAGAGACTGGATTGTAACATCCTATGATAATGCCCAAAATATGGGCACAGATGGATTTAGAAAAGAAATTTCTAAAGTGTTTAAACTCTAGCATGTCCAGAAAATCACTGTAAAGGTGCACTCTGTATGTAAAAGAGCGTTCTTTTTAATGGAGAAGAGTACTCCTTACCTAAGACAGACTAGCATGGAAGACTGCCTCTGAAAAATCAACTGCTGCCCTCTAGTGGTACAAAACTGATAGTATGTAAGATGGGACTTGGCATATATATCTAAAAGCATCTTATAAAAAAGCAGCTTATAAAGGCAATTTGTTTTCAAATCCTTCCGCACTACACTCCCTTAAGTTAAGCTTTTGCCTTGCTACACCTTCTTCCCTGCAACTTCGTTTTTGAGATAGTGACAACTAGTTAAGACTTCACAAGCTTGTCTTTAATTTCTCCAATGTCTTTGGTGAAACTGGATATGCTTTTCTTTCTCCTTATACTCACATATGTTAGCTTCCCGTTTTTTTTACTTGGCTGTTCTGGTGGCAAAGCAATCTCATCATCAATGGCCTTTTGCTGCTGACAATTCTCTAACTTAACAATCTGAAGAGAGAGGAATCTCTGCAAAAAAGACAGTGAGAAATAAGTTGTTTAACTATGCTTTGCCACTTTAAAGCAATGCCTTGAAAAAAAAACAAAAACAAAACAAAAACAAACAAACAAACAAAAAAACAGCTCACTGGCTCATTAGGTAGAGCTGATGGTACAGCCTGAGTGGTAGTTGGTGAGTTGACTTATGTTAAATAAAAACCAGAGAAACAGGATAGTTTGACTGAGTTTACCTCTGCTAGCTTAATATGTTCTGAATGGTAAGTAGACAACACCGCCAGGCTCTTCTTCAGGTAGGCATTTTCCTTCCTCAGACTGCTGACAACCATGCCAAACTCTGAGCTTAGCTTTTTCTTGTGGAAACCCTTATATTTGGAGAGCGCCATCTAAAACACCTGTTGACAAATAATACTAGACACATACACTCAAATAATATATTTCAGGATGTCATAATATAGAATTTCAAAAAACAAACTTTCTAAAAAAGGTTCAAATATATTTCACTTTCCGATTTGTAAATGCAGCTATGGGGAAAAAACTGAACTGAATCATATCTCATTTTCTAAGGCAGTTCAAAAAATAAAAAATAAAAAAAGGCCTTCTACAATCCCATTTACAATCTAATGCAGTGTCACTCAATGATATCAAACGAATCTTATTTTTATGATAATAGGTTGCTGTGTCATAGGTGAGATTTTTTTTAATTGAATGGTATATTATGGAAATTTGATCTAAAAAAAGAGAAAATTTATTTTCAAACTGGCAAACTCCATTGGCTTAAGCAAATAATGCAATACTATGACAGAAAACTCCAACTGACCTAGGAGTTACTGTTTTGATTGCGGCAAGTAATGTTAATATTAGTAAATTTACAAGTTAATTTTATCACAAATGTAATTAGTAACTTAAAGAATAGAAAAGGTAACTTTAGCTAACTTAGCTAATTCCACACAGTACTCTGATATGAGGGACTGTTGTTTAATGTGTTGTTTATTTAATTTTTATTTTGATTTATGAACTAAACAATGGAACTAGTTAGAGTAACGTTAATAAAGGAGCTAGCTGGCTAGCTATCATCAAATTAACGTTTTACCAACAGGTTTACTTATGTAAAGTTACTAGGAATCCGTTTTTGTTAACTAATAACATCAACAAAATGAAGATAACACTAAAACATTATTAAAGGCTAACAAAATATTAATTAAATACCAACTTCAATAAAAAAGATCGAAATGATATGTAAGTCGTGATAGTGTACTAATGCAAGTAAGGTTAACATTAGCCAGAGTTAAGTAAGGCGAGAGTTAGGCTAGTCAATTGACAATTTTTCTAAGTAAGCTAGTTAGTCGGTTAAATCACAGCCGCGAAGTTGTGTAAAATTGTACCTCTCTTGTCAGAATAAATGTTATGTTCATTATTATCCTTAATATAGTCAACAATGTCAGCAAGTCCGGTGTAGGACCAATAAATTACACATTTTAAGTGAGTTTTACCTTGGAAGAGAGGTTAGACAGCTACCTGTGTCTGGATTGAAGTACAATTTACGTTCTATGTTGTCTAGGTTACACCCGCCCATTCTCCTCTCTGCAATTTAGCTTTTATGTGTTTGTGACCAGAGCAGTACTTGGGAAATTTTGGAAATAGCAATGATTTTTCTCCCGGAGCAGGGTTTTGAAATTTCATGATATGTTTGTATTTACTTGTGTATTTGTCTTATCAAAGTATGTAACTCATGTTTCCTTAAATAGAAACAATGCTGTAAGTTAGCATTTTTAACTTTACAGCGTTGGCTAACAGCTAGGTTAGCTTAAATGTAATTTCTGTCATCAAAGAGAGGATGCATAACTTGGTTGTACCACGAGAGGACGCTGCGGTATAAGAGTGAGGACACGCTGCACTTTCACGAGATGGTAAATGAGTCAAGGCATTGATTTACACACTGATGCAAAGCAGAATCGAAATGAAAATATGAAGCAGTTTGAAAAGGTAATGAAAAAGGGAAGTCGATAAAGATCAGTTTTGTGTATATCGAGCTGCTGCACCATGTTTCATGCCGATGTGTTTCATATCTGACTCACGAGAGAGGCTGCCCTCCGGTAATCACTGGTCTCTCCAAACATCTGTGGGTTTCACTTCCCTCTGTGATGGCTCTTACTCTTTCAACGGAATATGGCATGTTTCTTTGAGTAAATTTGTGGACTTTATAAAAATGCTGCGGGTCATCGTTGAGTCCGCTGCTGGGATCCCCAAAAAGAAACTTGGAAACCCAGATCCAATAGCTGCGATTATCTTTAGAGGTGAGAGATATCATTGACTAATACTTCTTTTCTCATAGACAAACTGCTGCCTACTCTAAGCTCTTTTCTCACAAATCATTTACATAGTGTTTCAGTTTATCAAAGGTTTTGGACATCACTTTGAAATTTAGTCAAAGTTTACATAATGCATCTTTCGACGAGCTTAATTTGAGTATTTGACAATTACTTATATACAAAAAGAAGAGTAGCCTACACCCTTATAAGGTTAGAATATCCCTAGCCAATCCTGCCCAAAGCGTCTCTGGAGACTTTTTTGACTACATAGCTTGTTCTTATTTTTTATTAATATAATGTCCAAGTGCAAATGTTTGCAGCAGAATAAAAAAAAATCTTAAAACAGTTTTTTTAAAAAAGTTTGTTTGTATCCATTTTATGTGTTAAAAAAACAGAAGCAATTAACTGATAATTAAACCTGTTTTGTTTTCTGGGTTTCTGACATTAAACCTGATATATGTTTATTGTTCTTACAGGTGAAAAGAAGAAAACCAAAGCGATCGACAATGAATTAAATCCTGTTTGGAATGAAGTAAGTGGGGAATTAAAGTTAACTGCTCAAGTAGGAAAGTGTGAAAGTTGTATTATGTGGATTTGGTCATTGTAATATAATTACTCAGCAGAGAGCTTCTATTACCTTTGTAAAAACTGCTGTGTATGATGATGTCTGACTGCAGATTTCTTTGGACTTACAGGTGCTTGAATTCGATTTGAAAGGTTCTCCTTTGGATGCATCTTCATTCATCAGTGTGGTTGTAAAAGACTATGAAACAATTGGCAAAGACAAGTAAGTGTATGGAAAGCATCAGGAAGAGAAATTTTGACATTTGTGTATGCTAACGTAATTTTGTTACTTTCTCAACAAATGCTCTGTTAAGAAGCAGAGAGCTAACAAATTCATATCAGAATCCCTCCCTCCATGACAAATAAAATAGTGGTCATTTAGATACAGTTGTGCCTTTGGTGAGGAGGGTCTCTGAATGAAAATCTCCCTCATGTAGGCAGTCAATACATGTGAAAATATAGACGTGATTATTGTCTGTTAAAGTGCTTGATTCATAGTAGCTGTGAAGCAACACCATCTTATCAAACAGTATGGTTTAAAATATAGTTATTATGATCTCTTCCCTAAGTAGCAGAGGAGAGCAGGGGCTAATGTCACTGAGCTGTTTAACAACATCACTCACTGCAACCATGTTAAGACTTGCAGTGCTAGCAAAGAAGCTGCTTTGTCTCCCTCACAATAGCACTCCAGCTCTTTGGAGGAATGTTGCCTTAAAAGGAAAAAAAGTCACTTCTTTTCAACCTTTCCTACATAGACTCAGATTCATACAAGTTATTTGTTACTCTGCTAAATTAAAAGTTGTTTTTTAGGGCACATATGTTCATTCATATTTTCTAACATTGTTAGTGTGTTGTATTTGAAATGCAGGCAAAAGAACAGACCAAATAATAACATTTCCATTGAGTCACTGCGGTGACTAATGAGTATAAAATAAATTATCCCAAAGCATGCACAAGGACAAGGAGGAAGGGAGGGTGGAGGGGTGTCTGCCTCAGCCACGAATGCACTCAGATATTTTCCATGATCCCTGCCTGCAACGAATGAGAGGGGTGAATAAAGCAGCTTGCACAGGCTTGTCATTGGCACATGACGTCCTGCATCCTGTAATGTTTTGCGAAATGAATTTATGATACAATCTACAGCTGATTCTGGAGGGAGTTAGGTTTGATTTAACATGCAGGCTACACAACTCTCACCGCTATTTATAACCTACTATAGGGAAAGAAAAGAAAAGGACTGTTACTCAGGGGGCCTCGAAGGGGTATCTAATATGAAGTACAATCAAAATAAGCTACATAGAACTGAGAACTGCTCAGTCTGTTTGGCACAGCATTTTTTTTTTATACTTAAAAAAAGCTCTGTTTAAAAGTTATGTGTAAATGGTAGGAAATTCAGTAGGTCGAAAAAAACCCACTTCCTTTGGGTTAAAGGTAAGTAGAGCGGTTTCTCAGTTTTGTTTTCTAGTTTTAATCTGAGAGTTATGATGAAAAACTTCATCTGTATAAACCAGTCCTTACACGTGACAGTGGTGGAGACAGTAGATTGCCATACCAGATTCCCTCTCCCTCCTGTGCCCCACAGCTGACCCTGCTTTCTGAGGACAACTAAAGAGCTCTGCGCAGTGATAAAACACAAGTGTTAAGAGCAGAAGAGAAAAAAGAGAGAGCCTGAGCTATTTCATAAAAATAACTGTGCTTGTTCTCATTTTACTCACTTAAGACTGCCTTTTTACCCGCCTTTTTGGCTCTATATTCGTCCTCTTTGAAACTGGGCACAGAGCAACCACCAAATGCTTGTGGTGGATGCTAATTGTTTCCATCTTTCTACTTTTTTCGACATCATAGAGGTTGGCCTATGCAACCAGCTGATTCGTGTGACACAGTAAAGTTTCCCATTGTCCTCCTAAAAGATGTTACTGCTGCTCACAAATGGGCATTTTGCCAAAAAGTTGACGTTTGTCATTTGGAAAAAAAGTGGTGTGGATCCAGTGTGAATGTTAATTAGAAGTCAAGAAGCTTTTTGCCCAAAAACATCATATATTGTCTTTTTTACTGTATTTACTATTTAAGAAAGTTCATGCTCCTGATTTATATTTGATCAGTATTAAGAACGATATTTCTCTTTATGATTGGATGATGTTAGTTATTCAGTATGTTGTGCTTTTAGTTAAATAGGTTGGTGTTTGGTTTGATGTTCATAAAAATGTCTTAATAATTCCATGAGAGTTTGATCATGTAAACGACACAGAAAATAAAAATCATTTATTCACTATTCATTCATCCATTCACTCATTCCAACTGAAACCTCAGATAATAAACAAATGCAAACTGTGAGGGGCTTATTTGGCTTGGGATGATTTAAGAAAATACCAAGTGTGTTGCAATGTTTTGTGGTTTATTAATCACTTTTTCCACATGACTTATATTTGGTAAAAGAGCAAAAATATACAACTGTAGGTGTTATTTCTCTTTTTATCATAATGAAGAACTAAAGAATGTGAAGAACTGAAATTGGGAAGTGGAAAACCATTGAGTATCTAGAGCAACTAGCAATTATAGCTACAAACACTGTGTCCTTTATGTCCTTATTGCATAAGTTCATCACAGTTTGTGAAACCAGAGGATCCTCCCTATCGTTTCTTTTAGCTTTTCATCCCTTTCTGTTTAAACAAACACAACTGTTTCCCTCCAGCTGTGGTGATTTATTTGATGATGTATGAATATTTTTTTGACCAAAGGAAAATGTACATGATTGCTTCTCAGGTTGATTGGCTCTGCAAAAATCTTTCTGAGAGACTTGGCCAGCGGTCAGTCAAAGTCCCTCCCATCCAAAAATGTGCCCTTGATGAACGAGAAACAACAGGCTATTGGGGTAAATACATTTCATTGTTTTTTGAGATGAGATGAAGTTAAGACGTAGAATATCAGCTACAGGCAGCTTCAGCTCTGGCAGTAATGACACCTGGTATTTTTATAGGTGCACAGGAAGTAGCTTAATGGAATCCTATCACATATCTTATTGTATTAGACATACATAATAGAGCATATAATTCTAATTAAGAAAATATTAACTTTTTTCAGGCAACCATAAATTTGCTTATTGGGTATGAACCACCTGCCAACACTACTCCAAACCTAAATGAACCAGATGGAGACATGTCTCATGCAGATGCTGGTAAGTGACTAGTCAACTTAAGAAATTATAAGTCTTTATAAAATGTCAATTTTTTAATTTCTTCTAAAAAATATTACAAAAGCACAAAACACCCCACTTTAGGTAATTCAAAAGTCAGCTTATAGTATTAAACTGAAACAGAAACATAAGGCAACAATAATTCAATTAAACTGCTGCCTAATTTTTAAACTAACAGAAACAATTTAAGGTCAAAAAACAGTACAAAGTGTCTTAAGCATATTGATTTGAAGAATGCTGTGATCACTGTGGTTTTGCACTGCAGGAGGCAATGATGAGACTGATGAAGGGGAGGCAGATGTTGAGGGAGGAGGTCAGGGTGGAAGTCGAGGAGCTCCCACTTCACCAAACCAGCCTGGGAAACCCAGCCACAAGGCAACTCGTCTCAGTCGTAAGAGACACAAAACTCTGGCCAATAAGCCTCAGGACTTCCAGGTATTGTCTGAGTTTTGATTTCTCTCTTCCTGGATTCCCTCAAACGCACAATTTAAAAGATTTGTTTTTGATGATTACATGAATAACAGCATACCATCATGTGCAAATAAACACTAAAGGCTGGGCCAACCAATAGATAGTGAATTCATCCCTCATGTCAGAGACTTGTGAACATCCTTACATTGGTCTTTTGTCAGGTCAAACATTATGACATAATTTTCTTTGGGACCATATTTTTGATCCAATAAAAGGCCTGCTGTTTATGCCGAATAAGTTGGTATTAGTCAGCAGAAAAATAATCCATGTTACCTTTTTGTAAAGAACCCATTTAATTGTCTCACTGTTGGTATGCAATTTACAGATCCGTGTGCGGGTCATTGAGGGTCGACAGCTGCCTGGGAACAACATCAAGCCAGTGGTTAAGGTGAATGTATGTGGGCAGACCCACAGGACTAGAATTAGAAGAGGAAATAACCCATTTTTTGACGAGGTAATGGTTCCATCACCAAAAAAACACCTCATTGACTTTATAGAAATTAATTAGGGATCACTTACTTTTGCCTTTTATCTTGCTTGTCTATTTAACATCCTCTCGTTGTTCTCTCTTTGCCACTTAATCCCACTCAGCTTTAATAACCCTCTTGGGTATTTCTCTCTTTATCTGCAGTGGTGATATCGCAGTGGAGCTTGAAGACAGTGTCAGCTTCAGCTTTCACTCATATCTAATTCCTCTCATGTGCATTTTGCCTTGTCTCAGTTTTTGCCAAAGCATAAACATCTCAGCTTAATGAATGAATTGTAAGTCCTTTATTGTTTGTCACTATCAGTGCTTAAGCGTGTCTGATATTAAAATGTATTGTGGATGCAGTGCACTCTGACAAGAGATATAATCATATTTTTATGATTTGTTTCTGTTCCTCAGATGTTTTTCTACAATGTTAACATGCTCCCCTCAGAACTGTTTGACGAGAGCATTAGTCTTCGGGTGCGTAATGCCATTTAACAATTCCCAATAATGAAATTGTCATCCATTTTGTGCTTTTAAAATCAGGGGATTTCTACATTTGTGGCTTCTGACATTCAGTTTTTCTCAACAGGTTTATGACTCCTTCTCTCTCAGATCTGACAGTCTTATGGGAGAGTTCAAGGTAAGCAAATTTAAGTGCATATATCTGCTTTATTTATATTATCTTATATATATATGTGTGTGTGTGTGTATCTATCTATCTATCTATCTATCTATCTATCTATCTATCTATCTATCTATCTATCTATCTATCTATGTGTGTGTGT
>JAPZDV010000003.1:13610185-13629086 GCA_029814665.1 Acanthurus lineatus
CGCCGGCTCTTGGAAAAAAAAATCGACGTAATTTAGAAATTAAATCGCATGTAGGGGTGAATCGACATCGAGGTTCTAAAACGATTAATCGTGCAGGCCTATTTCATACTATTTATTGCAGAAATACCAGAGGAGGAGGAAGTGGTCTCTTTGCGCTGTGTTTCATAGTGCTTGCATGCTACAAGAGCCGGGTGAGCCAATCCAGTTCGAGGTCAGCATTGGTAACTATGGTAACAAGCTGGACTCCACCTGCAAGCCCCTGTCATCCACCACCCAGTACAGCTTTGCTGTGTTCGATGGTACGATAATCTGCAAGATAAAAGAAAAATCACTCTAAACTTTTTTCAGTTTTGTTACCAGGGTTGTCAAACTTTTTCTAGCTTTTGGCCTTGTTTTAATGGTGTAACATTTTCATAATACAGGCAATTGAACTGTTGAAATAATTAGCAGTCTGCTGTAACAGGGGACATTGGGCAGTTCTTAGTCAAACTGTTTACCACGCTGTGTTACCAAATCTGTGTTTAGGAGGCCATAAGGCCAAAGAGAATGACCACATGTAGAGCAAATGTTAGTTTGTGGTCTGCTCCACAACTAGTATTTAAAATGACTGGATATGTTTATTTTGTATCCCACAGGTAACCACTACTATTACCTGCCCTGGGCTGACACTAAGCCTGTAGTGATTCTCACTTCATACTGGGAAGACATCAGCCACCGTTTGGACTCTGTCAACATTCTTCTTTTTGTCGCTGATAGACTGGTGAGGATAAGTCACAGTGGCACATCGACAGTGTCATCGAGAGTGTCTTCCCAAGATTGTACACGTCAGCACAAATGATACTGTTCAGTGATGTCCTTTGTCTGTCTTGGTGATTAATTAATTTAGGAGTCCCACCTTACCTCCTTAAAAATGGCCATCCTAGCCAAACTGCCTGAGTCACGTCTGGCAGAGATTTGGCTCAAACTCATCAACCACGTGATTGAGGATCTTAACAGGTAAGACAAAACCAGACAGATTGTAACTATAGCTATTCAAATGAGGTGTAAATTTTTCTTATAAAATTTTGACAGTTTCCAGCTTCCAACACTGGAGGGCCAGCCCAATGTGACTGCTTTGGACCTCCAGATAAAAAACTTGCGTGATGCTGCAGTGAACAGTATCACACAGATGGCCATTCGCATGAGAGAGGAGGCCACAGATGTCAAGGCTACTGTTGGTGACATTGAAGACTGGTTGGACAGAATCAAGCAGCTGGCTGAAGAGGTCAGTACAAATAAAGTTGTTCCATGGTTTTTGTGCAACTCTGCTTTTTACTATAAGGACTTAGGCTGATAACTGAAGTGAAAGTATAGTATCATGTAGCTCAAAAAGATGTCAATAGGACTTTATAATGTAACTGAAATGTTTAATGTCTCTGGTAGCCTCAGAACAGCATGCCAGATGTGATCATCTGGATGTTGAGAGGAGAGAAGCGGGTGGCTTTTGTCCGAGTTCCAGCAAACCAGATCTTGTACTCTAACTTCAGCGAACAGGCACGTGGCAAAAACTGTGGACGGACTCAGACGATTTTCATGCAGGTACAAAACTAGTTTACATACAAAAAAATCAGTCATTTTAATTAAATATTATAGAAACAGTTCACACTAAGGTCATTTTTGTTGTGTCAGTACCCTATGGACAAGAACAAAGATGTGAAGATCCCAGTTCAGCTGCGGGTCAACATGTGGCTCGGCCTCTCTGCCCATGAGAAGAAGTTCAACAGCTTCTCAGAGGGAAACTTCAGCGTGTATGCTGAAATGGTACAGTAACTTCCTTTACTTTTAACTGGTTTTAGCTGCTTGGCTTTGTGTGACACTTGTATCTCAAAAACCTGCTTCCTGCAGTATGAGAACCAGGCCCACGTACTCGGGAAGTGGGGCACCACTGGTCTGGTTGGTCGACACAAATTCTCAGATGTGACAGGCAAGGTGAAACTGAAACAAGAGCGCTTTCTGCCTCCCCGTGGGTGGGAGTGGGAGGAAGACTGGTTTGTTGACCCTGAGCGATGGTAAGTTTAAGAAAATTTTACTTGCACTTAAAGCAAAAACACACACTCTCATACAAGTAGTCTGTGATTGAAGTGCAAACATCCTGTTATCCCTGTGCAGTTGAACATGATCCAGGAATCTGTTCATATCAGCTCTGTTGTCTATTAATTTGCAGTAATCATAAATCATTGCTTGTACCAGCCACAGCATAGAACCAACGTATGAAGACAATCACAGGAAATAAAAAGGAATTTTGGCGTCAGTCAGTGTTTTGGTTTTAGAGTGTCTGCCCCTCTCCTTGAGCACCTCCTACTTCTTAAGTGCTTACATTTCCCACCAGGGTTTCATGTAAATACTGTTAGCTCTCTAAAACCCTTCTTCCTGAGCTGTTCAGCTCCATTTATCACAGTCGTGCATTGCTGCTGTCTGAGTCACAAAGCTTCTGATTAGCCATTGGTGGTGTTCTTTGCAGCCTGTTGACAGAGGCAGATGCGGGCCACACAGAGTTCACAGATGAAGTGTTTCAAAATGAAACTCGCTTCCCTGGTGGGGAGTGGAAGGCCGCTGCAGAGCCCTACACAGATGTGGTACGATATACAGCTCACACAAACATTTAGATTTTGGGACACTATTTGAAAAATGTTAAAGTAACAGGACAAAAATATGTCTATTTTTGTTTGTTTTCCAATGTTATAAGTATCTCCTTTGCTGTTATGTACCTAGGACAGGTGGGTTGCTTTTCAGTTGCATTTATAGCAAGTACTTGTTCATGTGAGAATTTTTGTTAATTTGTTGGATCTCTGTAAGCTTTACAGTAGAGTACACTTGCTCTATATAACAATAGTCATTAGACAGCTGATGTTATGATTTGTTTTTACATAAATAATACTGTCTTAACTTAATATGATATAACTAAACATATGGCCTTTTATGGATTCTCAGTGGAGATATGTTGTTTGTATTAGGTCCGCTACTCTTTGCTACAACACCATTTTAGGGTTCTTGGTCTAAACATTTTCAAAGAATTTAAAAACTATGTTCGATATCAGAAGGGTCACTGAAGAGTGATGAACTATAAACTGACTCTGCAGCTCCCCTCAGCTCTAGGAAGCTTTGAGTCTTCTTCATTGTTTTAGTTTTATGGTGCACAGCTTTCAATTCACTATCATTCCAGACACAGCTTAGTCTTTTTAGAAAAAATGTAAAATAATAGATGAGCTTGCCAGTAAACAAACAAGCCAGTGAATACAAGGGGGCATTTAGTATGTAAAGAACCAGATTTTTCAGAACCAAAAGAAGAATGAATATTTGACTTGATTACAACCAAGGTTACCAAAATCATTGGTGTAAAAATTAAAGATGCAATTAATAATTGTAGCATAAAAAACCAAGAAACTCTTTGCAGTTGTGAAGCTGCAGTAAGCTAATATTTGTATATATTTAGGAGGATATTTGCTTAGTTTCCTGAAACAAATATTCATTTTTTGTATATTGACAGAATTTTAGAATTAAATGTTTAAACCACTAACACTTAAAATACACGGCTACACACATTACATGAATGACAGAATGTATGTGTTGTGTAGAATGGAGAAAAGGCTCCAGGTCCAGGAGAGTTTGACTGTCCACCTGGATGGGCCTGGGAGGATGACTGGAGCTTTGACAGCAACAGGGCTGTAGATGAGAAAGGTAACATGAGCTGGAATATGTCCTTAAAATCTTCTGTTCATCCCCTATTTTATGTTTGAAATGCTGTGAGTCCAATTACATCTGTGTATGTGTCTGTGTGTCTTTTGGTACTAGGCTGGGAATACGGAATCACCATTCCACCTGATGATAAACCCAAATCCTGGGTTGCGGCAGAGAAAATGTACCATGTCCATCGCAGGAAGAGACTCGTCAGACCGCGGAAGAAGATCTCTGATAAAACGGCTGCTCCTGAGGTGAGGAAGGGCAGAGGTCAATAAAAAAAAAACCCATTTATTTAAAGGAGAGGTATTGAGTGCAGTTTCTCTTCCTCAGAAACGAGAACCAGGAGAAGGCTGGGAATACTCTTCCCTGATTGGCTGGAAGTTCCACAGGAAGGAGCGCACCTCTGACACATTCCGCCGCCGCCGCTGGAGGAGAAAGATGGTCCCATCAGACCGCATCGGGGCCTCAGCCATCTTTAAACTTGAAGGAGCATTAGTGGGTCCCCTGAGAAATACTAACAAAAATTAGTATTGTTAAATGTCCCCCAACAAGGCGGCTATCGTGCCAACCACAGTAACTTTATGCCATCTGAGTCATATCCTCTTATTATTCTTATGCATGTGCCTGTTCCTGTCAGATGTTGGTTTAAAAAAAAAAAAATCAGGAAGTTTATTCTAGTTCTGCATTCTTTTCAAGTTTTCTTTTGCTAAAATTTTGCTCAAATGTTTGCTGTGACATATTCATTAAAGCACCTAATACTGCCTTTTTTTGAACAGGGGGTTGATGTTGATGAGAAGGCCAGTAAAACTGGGGCAACCAAAGTATTTGGTGCCAACACACCCATAATTTCCTGCCATTTTAGCAGTAAGTAGTCAGATCAGATAAAGTTTATTCATGGTCACTCATCATTCCTCAAACTTCCTGACTTGTCCTAATGCAAGATAACACTGAATAATGAATACGTGCCTAATCAGCAGCTGTCCTGTGAGATTACATTGTTTTGGTTGTGATATGGTGTAACGTGCTTAAAAATATCAACCCCCTCTCTTTTAGGACCTTACATTTATCAACTCAGAGTGTACGTGTATCAGGCAAGGAATCTCTGTGCCATGGATAAAGACAGCTTTTCAGGTAAAAAAAAAAACCAGAGAGCTTGTGTCGCAGAATAACTAGACAAAGTACAAGCCTTAACTAAGAGGAACAGATGCAATCTACTGTAGGTGTAAAAGGAAAACTTAGATCAGGCAAAAAAGGTTTACACGAATCGTCCTTTACAGATCCCTACGCCCATGTGTCATTCCTACATGTGAGTAAGACCACAGAAGTCATTAGGGCCACCCTGAACCCCACATGGGATCAGACACTCATCTTTGAGGACATTGAAATCTATGGAGACCCCCAAACTATTGCTCACAACCCTCCTGAAGTGGTATTGGAGCTGTTTGACAGTGATCAAGTAGTATGTATTAATTTAATCTACCAAAGTTCTGCTGAAAACACAAAGACATACATAGTTTTTTTTCCTGAAAATGCAACCATGCTAATAATACTGACTATGCAACTCTATTCTTTATCTACAAGGGTAAAGATGAGCCCATGGGTCGCTGTACGTGCCCCCCAGTTGTGAAACTGAACCCCAGTGTGGATCTCTGCCCAAAGTTACTGTGGTTCCCAGTCACTAAAAAAGGTCGCAGTGCTGGGGAGGCACTGCTGGCAGCAGAGCTCCTTCTGAAAGACAAGGTAAAAAGATGCCAGATGCCAAATTTAAAATACAGTACACTTTATATGAAACTGTATTTAGGAGGTGATGCTGTGCTTTGCCCTCTAGGTGAATGAGGGAGATCTGCCCCTTGTGCCTCCTCGACGGGGGGAGAAGCTCTACATGGTTCCTCAGGGAATCAGGCCTGTAGTGCAGCTCACTGCGATTGAGGTACACCATCAATTCCATTGTGCTTCTCTTCCAGTCGTTTTTAATGCCGTTGACACAAATTACATGATCAGACAAGACCGCCCAGCCCTTGGATTTGTGTTGTTGTTACATGTCTCATCTGTAACTGTAACCTTCTTCACTTATCTCCCACCAAAATGCTACTCTTGCAATCCGCCCACTCTAGTTTTTTAAGTAGCTTATGTTTATTTGATCTCAGGTCTTGACTTGGGGCTTGAGGAACATGAAGACCTACCAGTTGGCCACAGTTTCCTCCCCAAGTTTGATAGTGGAATGTGGTGGTGAGATTGTTCAAACTGCTGTGATCAAGAACTTCAAAAAGAACCCTAACTTTCCTGGATCTGTTCTGCTCCTCAAAGTGGTACCAACCCTCAAACTTTCCAGACAAAATACTCAGACATCTTTAAGTGTTTCATGTCTACGTTTCCATATATTCTCACATGGCATGTTCTGTTATCCTTTCATTTAGCTTCTTCCCAAAGAAGAGATGTACACCCCTCCCATTGTGCTGAAGGTAATTGACCACCGACCATTTGGTAGGAAACCTGTAGTGGGTCAATGCACCATTGACTGCCTGGAGGAGTTCCGCTGTGATCCCTATCGCATCAACAATGAGGTCTGCATGTCTGCTAGAGGTATATACACGTGTGATGATCTTAAGCAGGTACAACTGTATATATACATTCAATTACTTAAAGTGTAGGCTGACTGCATCCTGTTTATGCTGACTTTGCAGTGGTAATGATGGCTGCCACCCAGGGAGATGTTGTCATTGACATTGAAGAGAGACCCATTGTGAAAACTGAGGTGAATAATAGTAAAAAAAAAAAGTGGGAGACAGAATTTTCACATTTACTTCTTTTTATTAATAAATTTGTCTTTGCTTCCTACTTTGCAGCTTCAGGCAGAAAAGGTGAGGCTTTATGTTTTCAAAGATCTTCTACTCTTACCATCTCTGAAAACACTAAACTCATCATTATATTCATTGTGTAGGAGGAAGAAGCAGTAGACTGGTGGAGTAAGTTCTACGCCTCTGTTGGAGAGCAGGAAAAGTGTGGTCCTTACCTGAAAAAGGGTTATGACAAGTTGCAGGTGGGAACATGTCATCATACTGTGAAAACCCAGCAACTGATTTAATCTGTATTTGGGTTAGTCTTACAAGCTACAGCCAGCTAGCTAGACAGTGTTTTCAAGGTTGTTTTGTAAATAAGACTTTGCAGCAACATGTATCCAAGACATAAACAAGATTTTTTTCTCAGATCCTGACAAGAGCTATCAAACATTAGAAAGATTCAGTGGTTATTTCTGATAAAACAAGACAAATGCAGCACTTAGGTGAAAAACTTGCAACAAAGATTTAAGGCATTGTTAAGTTGAGGGCCCACAGTAGTGAAAGTCTGACTTATCTTTTGTGTTGCAGATAATGTGAAAGATTGCTATATCTTACAGCAAAATAGATGTAATTTGTAATTGTACTCCTGTAATGTGGTTCTGGTATTATGTTATATGGTTCTCAGGTGTATAGCAGTGAACTAGAAGAGGTTGCAGAATTCCAAGGTCTCACTGATTTCTGCAGCACTTTCAAACTTCAGCGAGGAAAGACTGAAGATGAGGAAGATGATCCTTCCGTTGTGGGAGAGTTTAAGGTAAAGAAACCAGTTTTTGAGGAAGTATTCTTTCCTGTGAGCATCCAATTTTGCGTAAACTTGGGCATTTTCCATACCAGATTTCAGTTGTGACTTCACAGAAATTGTTGTCTTAAGAACTCATCCCAACCGTATTATTGTGATATCCATAGAGTGATAAAAAACAATAATGCTTTCATTTAAATTCACCTTAAACTCTGCTGGTTGTGTGTTTTGACTCTTGGTTAATTACACTCAAATAAAACGTGTAGGAAGGTGGAGAGTCTTTAACCCTAACTGTACAAAATGATCAGTTACATTCAATTTTTTTTTTTGTTTCATGGCTGATGGCAACCAGTGTAACGTGAGAAAGTACTGCAGATGCTGTTGCACAGCTACTTTTGTTAACCTTTGTCTGCCCTCTGGTGGATAACTTATGAAGACAGTGGATATATTTGCCAGCTACAAAGTAGTAGAGAATTTATTGCAGCCACTGAGATATTAGTTCAGGGAAGACAAATTTTAAAAACTGTTTTGTTAGTGCATTAACTTGCATAACGACATGTATTCACAGTATTATCTGTATATAGCCTGCAGACTGGCATCTAAGTAAAGGGATGGTTTGCTAGTTTGGGGCATTAAAAATAAGTCAAAGAACATTTTGTCTCTGGAATACAATGATCAAGTACTTTTTTCATTTGTTTGAGAGCTCATCTGCTTTATTGTAGCAGATCATCTTTCAGGTGGAATGAACAGAATGAAAACTAAAAAATATCTCATTTATCATCTTAAATTCTTGGTCTTGGTCTATTTTAATGTTCTTATCTTTTACATGTTTCATAACTAATGATGCTGTATGCTTCTGTAATTTTCAGGGCTCATTCAAGATCTATCCACTGTCTGACGACCCAGGGGTGCTAGCTCCACCACGCCAGTTCAGAGAGCTTCCTGAGAGCGGACCTCAGGAGTGTCTGGTCAGGATTTATGTGGTGCGATGTATTGACCTGCAGCCCAAAGACGCAAATGGCATGGTGAGTTTTGTATGATGCCACATGGAACAACCACCCTGATATAATGCGTACATACAATATGATGATTGAGTTATAAACATGCAGTACATTTTTACTAAGACAATGAGATGATAGAATCTACTGAAGCTACAATAATTTCTATTACAATCTAATTGCAGTGTGACCCCTACATTAAGATTTCACTGGGCAGGAAATCGATGGATGACAGAGAAAACTACAAACCAAATACTCTTAATCCAGAGTTTGGGAGGTGAGACAGCAATGTGTCCAGCTGACTGACCTTTTTTGTCCATTTTCCTTTCACTCATTCATTCATTCATTTAAGCTTGTGCAGGAACATAAAAGAGTACTAAATATAATGCCCTTTATTTCTGTCCAGGATGTTTGAGCTTTCCTGCTTTATGCCTCAAGACAAGGACCTGAAGATTGCTGTATATGACTATGACTTACTGAGCAGGGATGAAAAAGTTGGTGAGACAATCATCGATCTGGAGAACAGACTCCTGTCTCGTTTCAGGTCCTGCTGTGGCCTGCCTCAGACTTACTGTGTGTACGTATGCTCTCCGTGTGTATTTATGTGCTCCACAAATGCTTTTTTTTAGTTCAGTTGAAACATCAGACACATTCTACAAATTAGGCCTAGAGACTTTTTTTGATGCATTTTAGTTTCTAGAAGCCAAACCTTTAAAGCTACAATTATTTTTGCAGTTCAGGGATGAATAAGTGGAGGGACCAGTTGAAGCCTTCTCAGATCCTCCAGCGTGTGGCTAAAGTGAGGGGCGTCCCTCCTCCACGCATCGAGGGAGATGGCAGCTCATTGTCCTTCTCAGGCAAACAATACAACCTGCAAGATTTCGGTAATGCCATTCTCAAATAATCCTATTTCTAGTATAAATATTAGTTGTATTTTATATTGCAATAACAATGACTTTATTTTATAAGTCTTGTAAAATATTTAACATTTTTTAATTCTATGCTGCAGTTGTATTTTGGTCTGTTTTCTTATTGTGTTTGTTTCTATTTACATGTATCTTCTGCAGTATAATATACTTTCATCCATGACTTTTGTGTTCTGCTGCTCCCTTTGCAGAGGCAAACACTGTGATCCATCACCACTTGGGTCCAGCAACAGAGAGACTGGCGCTGCATGTCCTCAGAAACCAGGGTTTGGTACCAGAGCATGTGGAGGCCAGAACCTTGTATAGCTCCCACCAACCCAACCTGTCCCAGGTTAAAACAACAGCAGTAACAATGCATTCATTTTTCTCAGTGAAGGGGATAAAAAATGGTCACACTGCTTTCTAAAAGTAACACCTAATTGTTGTTGTATGAAAGCTTTGTTTAAAAGAGTCATCCTTTTCCACTAATGCAGGGAAAAATTCAAATGTGGGTGGACATTTTCCCTAAGAGCCTTGGTTTGCCAGGGCCTCCATGTGATATCACACCGCGCAAAGCCAAGAAGTAAGACACTTTTGACAAAATAATATTTTATCGTAGTGCACTTGAGGTCAAAATGTAATGGTATATTTAATACAGGTACTGCTTGCGAGCCATTATTTGGAACACAACTGATGTTACTCTGGACGAAACAAGCATCACTGGAGAAAACATGAGTGACATCTATGTTAAAGGGTTCGTTACTGGTTCTATTCCTTACCTGAACCTTCAGTTTTAACCCACATATGTTTAACTGTGGAATGTTTTTTTCTGTCGATTGGACTCTTTCACAAATAGCTGATCTGAATTTGACATCACTATATGTCCTAGATGGATGCCAGGTATGGAGGAGCACAAGCAGAAGACTGATGTTCACTACAGATCTCTGGATGGTGATGGAAATTTCAACTGGAGATTCATCTTTGAGTTTGACTACCTGCCTGCAGAACAGTTATGTGTTGTCTCGAGGAAAGTGAGTGACATCATATAGCAGGAACAAAGAATCACATGATGACTTCTCATACCCATATCATTTTTGCTATAGAATGATGGCAGGTGATGATCTAAATATAGTTTCTATCTTTTTACAGGAACACTTTTGGAATCTGGACAAAACTGAATTCAGGATTCCTCCTAAGTTGATCGTCCAGATATGGGACAATGACAAATTCTCCCTGGATGACTACTTAGGTAAAACAGCACTGTTATTAACCCCTTTTTGTGCCATGACAAACATACAAAGGGAAGGTCTTGAAAATGTACTTCAGATAATTACTGTCATAAAAGACCAGTGATTATTTTCTCTGATGTGTCTCGTTTACAGGTTCAGTTGAGCTGGATCTACTTAATCTGATCTCACCTGCAAAGAGCCCAGAAAAGTGCAGCCTGAAGATGTTGCCAGGGATGGCAGGCTCAGCTTCCTCCAAAAAACCACTGCCAAACTCACTCTTCTCCCAAAAGTCTGTTAGAGGCTGGTGGCCATGTGCCATTGAACAAGATGGGAAACATGTGCTTGGTGTATGTTTAAGTCCATTATATAGTCCCTAATTACTTTTTCTTTTGTTTTCTGGTTACTGTTTAAGACTGTGTTTCAAATTTCCCAGGGGAAGGTAGAGATGACACTGGAAATAGTGGAAGAGAAGGAGATGGAGGAGAGACCTGCCGGGAAAGGCAGGGATGAGCCAAACATGAATCCCAGACTGGAACCACCCAAGTAAGACATCCAAATCCTTAAAACAGTATATTGTTGTTCAATTAACCGCTTAATGTGAATTTACAGTACTGTGCAGTATGTAAATGTTGCCATCTTTCTCCACTTTACAGCCGCCCTGACACATCATTCTTTTGGTTTACGAACCCTTGCAAGACCATGAAGTTCATCATTTGGCGCAGATTTAAATGGATTTTCATCTTAACAGTTATTCTTCTGCTTGTCATCTTGTTCTTGGGGATCCTGTTCTACTCCCTCCCGGTAAGATTAACTTGCTAAATTTGCCGCAATTTTTTTAAATTAATTTTTTATCCAGAACACACATTGTTTTTCACAGCATCCTCATGTAATTTGAAAGAATTTTAACATATGCTCCACATCCACAGAACTACATCTCAATGAAGATCGTGAAGCCATTCTCCTAAGAAGCATTTCAGAGAAGCCCTCTGCTTTCCTGCAGCACGGATCAAAATCCTCTTCACTGTTACTGTCCCTGGAAAATTTGCAATAACCCCTTTTGCTGATGCCATAGCAAACTGATATTCAGCTATCTAATCACAAAACCAGACCTGTCTGTTTTTAACACTCTCAGAATTACATTTCTTGTACAGTAAATAATCTCTCTTATCAAATTCAAGAATGTGATTTTATAAGTCTTGTATACAAGTCAGTTATGATATATTTTAATAAACGTTGTTATCAGCAACTTGTGCATATTTTTTAAAATATATTTTACATATTTAGTCAAACCTTAAGAAACATTCTATGAAGGTTTTACCCCAATAAAATTCAATTTTCTAAAAAATTAAAAGAGAGAAATATCAAAACCAAGTATTACGTGCATATCAGATTGTCCACACGTAAGGTGTCACATCGACATGTTAGTTAACAAGACAATACTTTATGACATTAAGACGCTTCCTTTATCACACCATACAAACATTCAAAATGGCACCACTTAAAAGTCATTAGTTCATATCAAGACAACTAAGCAATATGCAATTAAGTGAAAACTGAATAATGATATAAGCAATTTAAAAATAAATGGACATAAAAACCAAGAGGCTAAAAAAGTAATATATATGTATCCATCGATATGTTTTCATTTATGGGTACCTTTCTTGTCTACTCTTCAGCATTATCATGTCTCTTTAACGGTTGCACGACAGAAAACTCATTTTTTGACCCAGTTGCTAGGAAACCAAACCTTGATCCCGCCTCTTTTCCCGGGAAAAATGTTCTGATTCGTCCCCAGTTTTTGCTGCCGTCAAAGCGCAGTAGCTCCTATGACAGCGAAGTGAAATGAAACCGGATGATAACAATTGGTATGACATGTAATCAGAGAAGAAATGGTTGTGTATGAAAATAAATAAATAATTATGTAATGCATCTTAATACAGAAGTCTAATACAAAGAGGGACATGCTTGTAAGTTATATCTCTTCGTTTTAATGTAGACAACAATGCTAGCTTGAACGGGTTGAATTACGTTTGTGCTTTCAACAAGAATCGGAGCTAGCGAATAAAAGCTAACGTAAGATTATCAGCCAAAGCTAAGTTAGCTAAAGATGACTTGTTTTTATTTTAGTTTTAAGCCCTTCAAGATGTGTTCTCATTAAGACAGTAAGCTACGAACAAAGCCCCCCGGAAAAAGATATTTTGCCACTAATAACCGTGTAACTATTTTTTTGTTTTATGTAGGAGGTAATGTCAAAGTATGAGGTTAGTAAAGTCAGCTAGCTAGCTGATTGTAGTTCTGTGGGACCAGCCAGGAGTATCTTTTGGATTTTCTCGCTGCCGAGTGTATGCTTGTCTGTATGAAATGAATGCCAAAAAACTGACCGAAAACATTCGGCAACTGGCTGAATCAGTAGATGAGACCGCAGGTCACCTCGGTGAGAAACGAAACCACATTACCTGAGAATGTGGTTTAAAGTCTAACAAGACTGCACTTGATTTTCCTGGCTGTTTTCCTTCCAAAAGTCTGAGTGTTACTTTAGCCTCTGTCCTAGAGGAGACGTAAAATGAGGTTTTTATTCAGCTTTATGTGGAGTATATTGACTAACGTTACTGAAAACGGGTACTATGAAGCTACGAATGGTGATTGATAAGCACTTGGCCAAGGAAAGACTGAGATCATCTCTTTGAGTCGCTAGCAAACTTTTAGACATGTAAAAAAATTGAAATCGAAAATTGTTGCAGCTCTTTATCATGTGAATGTTGTTCTTTTTTGATCAGCTGTTGTTTATTCTTCATAACAGATCTGTCACAGATGGATGAAGTAATGGATTCTCAAGGAAGGTAAAGCAGTCAAGTTATTAATAATTTCTGTACTCAAACTTTTTTCTTTAAAGTTGAAACTCTGCTTATTTTTTTACTCGATAAATTATTCATATAATTTAGAAATGTACACGTAGAATATGCTTAACAAAAGAGGTTCAAAGTGAACCCTGGGAAAATGGTAGATGTATCTTAAAGATCATACACTTTTTAGATTCAGCTTGCTAACAAGGCCATGTCTAACTATGTTCTCCTTCTGTCTTGCTGCAGTGTGACTGCTGAAGTCAAGCCCGAGGATGTAAAGAATGATGCTCCAAAAACAATCTCAGCAGATGAAAAAGATGAACTTTGTGTAGAAGAAAAGCATGACACTACAAAAGACTCTGGGCTAACAGAGAACACACAAGATGGTGCCCCATCTCAGAAACTTATGGACTGTGGGTCTGCAGGTGGGCTCGATGAATCTGTCTCCGCAGACAGCAGAAGTAACACAGCTCAAACACATTGTTCTAATGGGCAGAAATCTAAGAGATCCAGTTCACCTGGTCCACACCCTGTGAAAACAACATGTGTTGCTGCACACTCACCAAATCCAAAACTCAACCTCAGTCTTAACAATAGTCCCAAGAAGGGTGTAAATACACCAAGTGATGTGGAGATGCTAAGTCCAGACAGCCCCACCTCTAAAATGCCATTTGTCAACAACTCTGCAGACAAGGATCATGACGGCATTGCTTGTGCAAAGAACCCTGGCTTTGCAAAGGCTCAGGTAATAGAATCTCAGCAGTTTGTCAAAGACACTGATTCTGGATGTTTGGCCAAAGACAGAGTCCATCTTGTTACCATTGGAAATGAGGATGCTGACATGGCAGAGTGCAGTGGCTCATCTGATATGAGCCAGGATATAATTGGAAGTCATTCAGGTGCAAATTTCAAAAGGTACTTGTGAGCATTTTAAAAATTTGTGTACCACTTCTTGTGTTTTATGGTAATTGAATCACCTTTCCCATTTTGCTCCTCTATGTTCACAATGTTCATATGTAATAGTATATTATACTGACCTGTTTCATTTTTTGTTCTGTGCAGCGTTTCAATCGCCTTGCACAACATGGACAGAGGATGGCTGGGGACACCGATAGATGAGCTGAACAGAATGCCTCAGTGTGCTCCTCCTTTGTCTCACCTGAAAGCAGTGCCAAACCACACTGTAACAATTAGGGTGAGACAGCAGCCACTTGTTTTGTATGAGTTCTTTGCTTCTGATGTGTTGTAAGAATACTACTGTCACATAAAGAATGTGCATGTGGATTTGCCTAGACATTTCTTTCTGAGTCATCACTTGTTTTTTTAATGAGAGAACATGATGGGTAAAAGTGTGCAAGAGAATGCGTAGAAGCCTGTTTAGATAAAGCTAGTAGGAATGAAGAAAAGGGAGACTGTTCTGGGCAGGGTGAAGCCATCCTCCATAGCTCCCTCAGGGTTACTTGTCAGTAAAGCTCCTATCAGATTCTGTCCTCCACTACTAGCCCCACAGGAACACTGCCAGTGCTACCACCCAAGCTAGATCTTAGTATCACCTCTAAAATCACAAGGATAAGGGATTTTTAATTAATTACTCTTAGGAAATCACATCCCTAAATTAAAATCTGTACACATTTTTAGTTATTTTTTATTCAGCTCGGAAGTGTCAAGCTTGTGTGACCATTACCTATGTATTCAGTTAGAAGTTAAGGTGTTAGACCTGTAAAGAAAAAATCTAATTTTTTCTTTTTGAGAAGAAAAGAACAAAGAGTGACTGACCCATGTTCTTGTTTTTAAATAATTTTAAAAGCTAATGTTTGCATCTTTTCTGTGAGCAAATAGATGGCAACTTTCTCAGTCATCACCTTTACTACACACAACATGAACCTGTAAAGACATTTTGTGTTCCCTGCTATTTCGTTTCTGTTACAGACAGATCTCCTCAGAGAGGGTGAAGTCCCTGTCTCTTATCCCACAAAGTTCAAAGATGCATGGGACGATTTGTCCGTGAAGATGCCCTGCTCTGAGAAGAATCTGTTTCCTGTGGAGACCGAGGTATACTGCTGCATCACGGCTTTGCATGCTTTGCAAAATATGTCAGTGTACCCCTCAGGTTGCATTAGGAAAACTGTAGTAGAAGCATTATGTCCTTTGTCTTTTGCCATGTAGGATGGAGGTGGTGTCCAAAGTCGGTGGGAGCTAATCCACACTGCCTTGAAAAGAGGGTTCAAGAGCTCTCTGGATGTGAGGGTAAGAAAACTGCACTGGGCTACACTTAACTGAGTTAGGCCGATAGGACTCACAAAGATAAACAAAAAGATCCTCACAAAGCTACATGCGAAATGGCTTGCATTCATAATTTTTAAGGTTTCTATTCTTAGAGACACATGAAAAAAGACCCCTGTGAAAATGGCTAGATGTTTTCTTCTCCCTCCTCTTTATGTCAACAAAAAACAAAATTTCACATTACATCCATCATTTCATTCGAAGTGGTGGAGACAGTTTACTTTGGTTGGTCTTAGTAGTTCAAGCCTCTGTCCTACTCTCAATGTTTACTTACATGTAATGTGTTTCATTAAAAAAAAATTAAAGATTCTGCATAATTAACAGCAGATAAATAGGTGTCATGATGTCAGTTTTTCAAGCTGAGCATGTGTTAGCAGTCACATTTCATCAATTTGGCAGTAAGCTTTTTGTCAGTACTTAAATGTAACAACCTTGTTATCTTGTTTCAGTTTTCCACCTTGTGCATTTATGTTTTTGGGTGTGAAAAAAGGAAGCCCTGCAATAATGGAAAGTGTAACCAGTGAGGATAAGATCTCTTTTAAAATTTAGCTCCTAAATTTGGGAATAGCAATGAAATTGTTGGCTTATTTGGTCAGCAAGCCTTTTATATTGAAGAAGTTCTTTTCATATGTTATTGCAGTTTAACCATCAAATGTACAAAACTTATTCCAGAAACAACCACATGGTGGCAGAGTTTGCAACAAACATTTCTTGACACATCATGTACCACAGGATGACTTGTAATTTATGATCCTACTTTGAATATTTTTGTGCATAAAGTTTTAGATGTTTGAAAATAATCTTCTGTAAATAAACATTTCTGATTCTCTCCTTCAGGATGCAATATTGAGATACAACACAGCCCATGCAAAGAAATGGGACTTCACTGCCCTGAACCTTCTTTGCACAGAGGTAAGTTGTCTAAAAAGTTGAAGTCTATTGAAGCCTAATATTTTGCCTCACTCAAAGTCATCAGAGTTAAAGTGAGTTCAACTCTCATCACTTTGTTTGAGAAACTTCACTGAAACTGCTGCTAAAATGTCACATAAAACAACTTTAGGGAAACCAACTACTTAGTTTGCTTTCATATTTGCATATTTATGAGAGTAAACATCTCATCAGTAAAATGTTGCCTGTTGTATGTGTCATAGGTCTGGCAGTCAGCCCCTGTGAATATGTCCATGTGGATGCTAACAGTGTCTGTTAAACTCACTGTGATTTGTTATGTCTTTAAAATGTACCTAATGAAGAATAAAGCCAAAGCTGTTACTAAACTAAAGCTGTTACCACAAAGGGAGTCTGCTTCTCTCTGTTTGGCTGCAGGCCAATTAGTGTGCGTCGTCCCCTCCCAGTACCTGGGAGTCTCACAGGATCATACAGGCATCATACAGTTAGGACAGATGAGCACAGACCATGGCAGCAGCAGCTGCTGCAGGTGAACCAGGGGAATGTCTCTTTTTCTGTTTCCATCCTTCTTTAAACAATTCTTATCCTCTGTTCAGACAGTTAGAGGCTGTAATTACACACCTGTTAGTAGAGAAACTTCTTTGATATTTACTTCTCTTTCATTGTTATGAAATTACCCATTGAAACCACTCTAGAAGTTTGCAATTTCCAAGTATAAATCAGTCCTTTTCCAGAATTCCTTCCCAAAATGTTGTTGATATAGTATTAGTAATGCTGTCTGTCTGCTAATAGTGTCTTTACTTTAAAGTGTATCTACATATAAGCTACATGACCACCAAAAGTTGCAAAAATAAGGAGACATTGTCTTCAAATAGATAGCAAGCCAAAATTAGCTGGATGCCTCATTTGATCATGTTTGTTGAGTACTGCTTTTGGTTTATGTCAGATTCTGTCTGGATGAGTTCATGTCTTTGTTTCAGGCATCAGGGACAAGATCAGTATTCTAGTGGAGCTTTTACAATTAAGCAGGATCATTTAATACTTTTAGCAGTCCAGTCAGACTGATATTTGAGGCCGACGTTGGTCCCTTGCCTCATCATTGATTACTCAGCTAAATGCAGACCATTCTAAAATGCCCTCTTTTTTCCTCTCTCTATAATAATTTATCAGAGTAAAGCAAAGAGTTTGGTAGATCAATAGCTGTCAGAGCCTTTTTTATGGCTTAATCCAATTCAATTAAAAGGTCCCATTAAATCTGTAAGGATGCTGAGTAAATCCAGCGAGAAACTTGCCCTTCCAAGAGTGTTTTGCGTCAGCAGCTACACTCACTGTCCTGAGCATGGTGTGTCCCCCCTCTTTCATAATTTTATTCTTGCTGAAGCATAGCAAGGGAGGCTTGTGCTCTCATGAGAAAGACATGCCAAGGTTTGAATTTTGGAATATAAAATGTTGTTTTTGTGCGTTTCAATTGGAAAAATTAATACAAAAATGTACAGTTGTAGAGATACAAAATACCCATTTGAGACTGCTTTCTTTTGGTTACATTTTCTTAGCATTCACAGCATCATGACAACACGCTGAGCAGGAATGATTAACAGCTGTCATTTCCATAGCAGACATGCACCATCCCAAGAGATTTATCTTTCACACACAAACTAATGTGGTGAGGAGTCACAGAGAATTGTTAAACCATTCATCTAGCTTGATTAGTAATTGACAGAGTAAATTTTACCGTTTTGTAGCTCAGACCTTTTTTTTTAATGTTACTACTCTTATACAATAGTTGAAATCCCAATTGTAGTACCCTTTTGCCAAGACTTCCTAATTAAATGTGGAACAGCATTTGTGCAGCATTGGGGTGAATTTCAGAAGGTACATCGCCCCTCAGCCAGTGATTGACACTTCGCTCAATGTGTAATAGCTATAGAGGGGGGAGAAACAGTTATCCAAATTAGGGCTTGTCTGTAAATTGTCTTAGAGTTTCTCCCCTGCCAAATGAAACTGTCACTGTGTCACTTTCTGATGAATGTCTGAGCAGCAAAAGCAACTGAGGATTAAGTGCAGCTGATGTTCCAATACATGAACATTCTGCAGCAAGGAAACTGGTGGAAGAAGCATTTTTGGTTGTGCAGATGATGAAAGGCATTAGCAAATTATCTCATTCTACTTTATTCATGTTTTAGAGTCCCTGCTCTTCCTGAATCTGCATGTAGGAGTGGAAGTACAGAGTTACAGGGTTTTTTTTTCCCATAATCTTACAGTTATTTAAGAAATGGTTTAAATGGAAAAGTTAATCTCATAGATATGTGTGTGTGTGTGTGTGTGTGTGTATGTACACTCACACACACACATATATATATATATACACACACTCACAAACATTTATACTTATATATATATATATATACACAATATATATATACACCTGTGTGTGTGTG
>JAPZDV010000003.1:13629703-13719923 GCA_029814665.1 Acanthurus lineatus
TGTGTGTGTACACACACACACATACACATATACAAATATATACATATACATAAATATAGATACACATAATATATAGGATATAGTATAATGAAAATATTATAAAATATAAGTTGAGCTGCCAGGAAACGAAAATAACCTGTAAAGACCAAAATTGATAGAATATCATTGTGTAATCAATCCTCAGCCTATGCAGCAGTAAATCTGGAGTGTCCTGCGGTAGCCCACTCTGTCATATTATTGATGTGCAAGTTATAGTTTGAGTGTGCAGCCTAACTTGTGTGTTATAGCTGTGGCCGGCTGCTGTGGCTGCAGAGGGGCTGGGGGATCATCTTTCTACCCTCATCCTGCCACATCACCAGCTAGCATCTATTAGTCCCACAGGAGCGCTTTATGAGGTCTGCCAGCTCATTACTTCTGACAGCATTTAGTCAGACCTGCCTTGCGGCCGTATAAATACCCTCTGGCCAAATCACCCGCCAAAGAATTCCTGTTGAAAATCAAGCTACACTGCTGCTCTCTCCACAATTGGTCATTTGCATTTGCTCCAGAAGGTCCATTTAATCATCGTGGGCTCCCCTGCTCACCTTGATAGAATACAGCAAGAGATTGATGACAGTCACATTTGAAGCCAATACACTCATAAGTGATTGCGTTGTAAATCTGGGTCTGTGATGGAATAACTGGGTGTTTATTTTAGAGGGAACTGTAGATGGATGCTGAGGTAAGCTTCAGGCTAAAGTATGGATGCTTCGGCCATGGCAGGCTTGCTTCCAGATTGATGGTAGTTTCCTCTGAAACAGTTTCTGTGTACTGAGTGGCACTGCGGCATTCCTATTTCTTTCCACTGCTCAAGTGTTGGCAGTATTGATACCTGAGTAGTGGGAGTTCCCCCTAAAACAATATAAAACTTCTATTACATTCACTGACACAGAGTTTTCTTGTTAGGTATGACAGGATTGAGCGTCTTTGTTTAGATATTGGTCACAGGTATTGGGTTTTCAAGACGCACTGTGAAATAGTTAAGAGATTTATACTTTTCATCAAATTGTTTGCTTCTCCTCGTATTTTTCTGAGCCATTCTGACTCTTTGTCTTATCAAGGCAATATGAAAACTGTGTTGAGCCATCACATTTTATTGTATTTCCACTTGAAAGAGAGTAGTGGAACTAGAAGTAATGAGGGGATGAACTGAGAGAAGGAAACTGTGTTAGTTTTTCATTCTTATCTACCTGAACAAACAAAGTTGTCATCAAACTAACCTTATTTTCCCCCAAAATAATAGTAAAGGAATTGTATTATAAAAATGTGAGAAACTAACCAAAAATTTAATTGATTAAATAAATCATACATTTTACAACTTAACAGTTCACATTCATTCTCTCATGTGTGTTTTCACTATGTTTTTGTTATTACTATCTGTTCGTCTCAATGTGTTATCTCTAGCTTTACTTAAAAAGAAAAAGAAAACAGGAACAATATAAGAGTGAGATTTAAACTGTCAAAACATAACTGTCAAGAAAAAAAAGTTATCATACATATTTATTTGGTTGTGACTTTAATCAGTGGTGTTACTAGCTAATATGTCATTCCAGATCCAATCAGTCACTCTGACTGTGGACTCTGAGTAACTGCCTGCCTAACTAGGCAGTCAGATCCCATTTAACAATATTTCTGCCCGTTTGTCTCTTTTTTTCTTTCTTCTCTTCAGTGTCTTGAGCATTGCGAGGCACAGCACTTGTTCGAGGTCATACTACCAGCCATGGTTGACCTAGCTCTCAGTGCTCCTCGTCTCTGCACAATGGTAAGTGCAGGTTGCTATTTTTGAATGTGCATGTATGTGTGAGGGTTTCACGGGTATGTGTGGAAACTGAGGTTTGAGCTGTTGCAACACAGTGGGTAATGGATTAAAAAAGTCAATCAGAAGATCAGCAGTGTTTGATACATAGGAGGAAGGATGTAAGCGTGTGCAGTCAGCAGAGGCAGAAAGTGAGATGGTGGATGTTCAGCTCATGAGTTACAACTGCTGGTTAATGAATGACCCTTTTTGGTCCATATCAAGACCTGCTTCATTAGAAAAGGGAGCTGAGAGAGGAGAGGTCAGTCTCCTGTCCAGTCATCCATCTGATGTGTTATGCTTATGAAATTTTAAATTCCGTCTTTTTCCTTTGGACCTCCACACTTGCCATTCCTCCTCTATGTCTCAAAAAAACATGGTCTGACATCACCCCTGTCAAATCTCAGAGGCCCTCGCTTTTATTCACAGTAAATGGGGCTGATCAATGTCACAGATATTTGAATGTCATCCTCATCTGTCTTCATGTTTGTTCTATGTCATCAGTTATAGCAATGGGTGACTTCTAAGGTTGGTATTTTTGTAATTCAGTTATCTATTTCAGAATCCTCAATTTAATTTAATAAAGATAATTCAGCTCCCACTCTGGGCAGGAAAGGAAAATCTGTCTAGTTGTTACTGGAAACAGAAACCAGGGGCAAAATGTCAGTGATGCTCAGATTAAACCGAAGGAGGGAATTCCTGCATTGGATTTCAAATCACAATCATTTGCAGGCAGTTGGATAATGAAGCTTTCTGACTCCACACTTTGTTTTGCAGTATCAAGCGTCAAGAGTAATGTTTATGTGTGTGTTATTAGAGCTGGTATTGATCTGCTAACTGGGCAGCCTTGGGAGGCTCTTTAGCCTTAATCAGTGAAGATAGATGGGCCCTGTGTGTCTGACTGAACGAACCTGGGGGAGAGCAAGAAAACCAGGACCTTAATTACTACCACCCATTTACCTAATGGAACCTCTCCTTGTCTCTTCTGCTTGCTAGATTGCTAAACTAATTATCCTCCCCCACTCGCAGGGAGACCTACAGTACTGTACCCACGTGACCTTGTGTGTGTCCTCTGCATCTCTTGTCTATACCTTTACTCTCCACTCTGTTTTGATTATGATTTTCGTCACTTTTATCTCTTTCTTTCTCGTTCTAGCCAATTCCCTTACTAAAGTCAAGGATAAACCACTCCCTGACTCTGTCTCAGGAGCAAATAGCCTGTCTTCTGGCCAACGCCTTCTTCTGCACATTCCCCCGACGCAACTCCCGCAAGTCAGAGTACTGCAATTATCCGGAGATCAACTTCTACAGGTAAAGACACACCATCCCTTGTAGAAACTGAAGAGACACAACATAGTGATTGGTGGCTCACTAAGGATATTGAGTAAGCTGCGGTAGTTGATATTTTATTCACTAAATGAGATTTTCCCAGAGTCCTTTGCCCCTTTGTAAGCTATTACTTAAAGCAGGAGACTGAGTAGATCTTAGACTCTGATATTGATCCTGAGTCAGCCTCATTGGCCTTTTACGCCTCACAAAGAAGCTTGCTGTGCTGTCTGACAGGAGCATGATTGGACTTATTGGCATCATCATACTTTTTCTGACCTTACAGAATTGTTCCCAGGTGTTGGTGTAATAATAGCAGGTTCAAAGCAATGTCTTGTCCAGTAATCAGTCATTAGATGCATTCAGTCATGTGCTTTATTTATATGATTTATTACAGCTATATATTAAAAACTGGTTCAATTTTGACTGAGCACTCTGCTTTTGGTGATCTTACCTTTCATAGGAAGGTAAACTGATTTCCATAAGGGGGCACTACTGCCTTGAAAACCCTAATATGCGAAACCCATGTTTTTCTCAGCTTCTACTCATTAAGTTAGGAGTCAAGTAATTTTTAAGTTTTCTATTTTAGAGTAACATGGTTAATTGACTGTTTCTGGGTGTTAAACTGAGCTATGGCTTGTTATATATCTGATTTGTTTTTTCTAAAGAGCTCGTTTGTGTTTGTTTTTGTTTAGTTTTTGTAGGTGTAAGATTAAATTGCGTGCTCCAATGCCCCTGTCCCCTTAAAAACTTGATGATGGTATTGTGTGCAGAGAATATCCTTGAGCTCCGTGTCTCTTTTATGTCTTTTCTTTATGTGGGAGGGGGACTCAGAGTAGGAGTGTTAAATTGGTGCTCTCTGTTTCTACCTACTCAGAGCCAGTGGTCTGTTAAAGAAAAACCTGGGATGACTAATTGAAAACAAAACTTGTTGACAGACTGTTTCAAAGTGAAAACCTGTCTCTCTGTCTCTTGCCTCTCATAATGTTTCATGTTAAAGTGTCACGTTAAAGTCAGGCCTATACTATAAGTGTTGCACTGTTGTGTCTGAAATACACAACCTCTGCTCTACTGTTCTGTCATGTAGAGGGCAGCAGAAGGTGTGGTAGCATTGTGATTAGGTGGTGTGTTATCACTGTTTTCTGGAATTTGTAGTAGAGGTTTTCCTCCAACACTGCCTAAAATTCTCGATCGCACATGGTGAAGTACATGAGTTGCACCAATCCTGTAACATGCAATTTTTTATTGGAATATAGGACCCTGCTACTTCCCAGCATCCTTTGCACTTGTGTAAAACTTGACAGATATTTAATTGGTGGTTAGAAGGTTGAGATATAAGGGTGAAGTATAGTAACAGAGTTATAATTAGTTTTTGTTACCAGTCCTGTCACAATATTTACAGACTATTTGCGCCCCTGGATGTAGTCCAGACATCACCTTAACTCAGTTTTCCTGTATTTCTCCTCATTAGCAATACGTGTGTGTTAAGACTGTTGTTGTCTGACATACTGGAGCTGTCAGTTTGGTAATACCTTATTAAGATATTGTTTACAGTGTTTGTAGAACATGAAGGGTAGGTATAGTATTGCATAATTTTGATATTTCCTGCACAGGTCCTACCAGCTATCCAGAGTCTAATTAGCTGTCTTGGAGGTTTAGAAGTATTTTTTTTTTTTAATCCAAGGGATGATCATATTGACTATATGTGAGTAAGTCCACATTTTCCTTCCTTTAAGTCCTTCATCGTATCAGCATCTTAATCGTGCTCTCACAATCAGTCATCTGTGTCGGTGCATAATATCTGCCTCCACATCAGACTTTAGTGGCAATGTAATAATGTAAGCATTGATTTCAGTTGCAGGGGCTGGCTGTGTCAGACCCATGCCAGCACAGCAGACACTAGGGCCTGCCTTCACTATCAGCATTTCTGCCGGCAGCAAAATACAGGAAAGAGCAAGTGAGGGAAAAAAGCCTTGGTGTCTCTGAGAAGATGAGACAAGACAACCAGTGCAGTCTGAAATGGGCCCTGGATCGTTACTGGCCCTCCCTTTTCCCCTGTAATTGAGGGAGTGTCCGTCACTTTGCTTATCGTCTACAGTAGCGTTCCGTCTTGGACAAGCAGAGCAGCGAGCAATCTGCTGATTGCTGTTTTGGCAGAACTGTCAAGGTTTGTCCTCCGTTAAGTGATGGATAGATTCGAGGGGGAGGAAAGAAGGCAGACTTATCTCTTAAGCTTGTGTTTTCCTCTGTTTGAGAAGAAAATGACATAGGAAACCTGTTTAACAGTTTAGTCAACAATGAGAACTCATTATTGCAAAATAAAGCCTCCGTTTCTGTTTCTGGACTAGGTGACCATGAGATGGCCTACCTCTTTTGCAAGGAGATAGCCTAATTAGTAATGGTAAACCTGTCAGAAACCTTATCTCTTCATGTACCTTATATAAAGTGAGTAGGGGATTCCATGGATAAGAACTGAAAATTTAATGTTATCACCCTTGAAAACAAAAACTACTGCAAAAAAAAAAATGTGACTGCTAGCAATGATGTGTACATATGCTGGGAATCTTACCCTTATCCATATGTGCTTCAGTTGATACCTATCTCATAGGCAAGTCGTCCTCATGGGCACATTAGGCCAAATTGACACTCTCTAAGGGGATTGGAGTTCGGTGGACAGAGGGGCTTTACTGAGCATAATTAGGGCACTATGGAAAAACACATGTAAGAAGGAGTTGCCTTTGATGAATTACTTTTTTCTCACTGAGAACCTTTTATTGCATCACCTTTCTGATTTCATTTGTCCCCTCTATTTTTATTTCTTTACTGGCCTGATCAGAAAGCAGAAGGAGGGAGGGAAGAACGATGAACTCTGATTAGTCATCTGCTTGGGTCGCTTTTAATGGAGGGAGAGTGCCACTATGGGGTGATTTAAACCATCCACCCTTCGCTCGCTCTCTCCCTGCCTCTGTCCCTCCCCTCTCCCCCCTCCCTACTCCATCCATCCTAGTTTTTATGGTAACTCTGAAGAACTGAAACATGACCTCAGGCAGCACCATTGTATGAAGGATGGAGGTATCTGGTAATGACATCATGTCAGTTTAAAAGCTTGACCTCATTCATGAAAAGCTGTAGCATGGTTGTGCAGTGAGTTATAGAAAGTGACTCTAGCTTGTTATACATCTTGTCTTCCAAAACACACAAAACTTAATTTAATCTAAAAAAAACCTATATTTAAGTTGAAATTATAGCATTTTCTATCATAAGAGACTTTAAAGACTTGTACGTGAATTATTTACCAAACCGAATAACCCAGAAAAATATCTCTTGATAACTCAAATGCCTGTTTTTGTGTTTTCTAGGTTATTTGAAGGTTCTTCACCAAGAAAAATTGAGAAATTGAAAACTCTACTGTGTTACTTCAGAAGAGTTACGCAGACAAGTAAGCATAAAAAAATATCCTGCTTGATGTTACAGCAACTTTTTGCAATGCTCTTTATGTTTTTCAGTTGATGAACATTTATAATGATGTTTTTTTCTTTTTTTTCAAGGGCCCAAGGGTCTTGTTACATTCACAAGACAAATATTGAACAATCCTCCAAACTGGGAAAGGTACAACTCTGTGATTTTAATGAACTGAATAAAAAATAATTTTCTTTGTTCTGGATCACTACATAATCTTTTCAATATACTAAGACTCCAAATTTTGGTGAAATTGTATCAGAACTATTCAAATGTCCCCACAACTTGATTTAAGAAATGTTAATTTTGCCTTGATAGGGTAAAGATCACTTAAGCAGCACCAACACATCAGGAATCCTGTTTGCCATCTTTAATTCCTGCCATAAAACATGGTGATGGCAGCTTGTGTTAATGGATGGCGTTTAGGCAGAGATCGGAAGCTCCTCAGTGTGATCCAGATCCAACCTCACAATAAACCTGCCAGAAAAAATGTTTATTGTGCAGGTCATATCTAAAGAGATCGAAGAAGTTGACAATGTTGCTCCAGAAAATATTTTTTAAGAGAAATGAATATAATACTATGTATCATTGGATATGCATTAATTCATTTAAACAACTATACCAATTGCACCATTTTATCTTTTTGTTTGCATTTCTGTTCACCTCAGAGTACTCATTTACCTAACATACAAACAAGATATTTCTTTCGATATATTTAGTACACGTTTACTCTGCTAAAGCACATTGTGGCCTCCAGCTTTTAACAATCAAATAAGTAAATTATGTGAATTAAGTCAAATATTCTTCAGTGAAAAATTAAAGTTTTTCATCTTTTTCTTGTATTTTAAGTTCCCAGACTCAACTGACACGTCTACATATCTCATGTGAGGGGACGATTGAGGACAATGGATATGGAATGCTGCAGGTAGGAATTCATTTTACATTTTTGCATCGAGTGCTAAGTGGAAGAAGTTATTTAACCTTGCATAATAAAAGTGTGTTTTCCTTCCAGGGCTCCCATTCATCATGAAATGATTTATTTCGTATCAGCTTATCACAAACTTAATGTCTAAAAGTTAGAAAAGTTAGAGTGTCAGATTTGATGAAGTGTACTTGTCTTGTACTTGTTACTGTGGTTAAACCTGACTAACATGACTCTGACCATCAACATTTCTCATCTTAGCTTCCAAAAGAGACTCCACTGCTTGTCTGAATAGTTGTCTACCACCTGTAGAAAATCTAAATTGGGTGTATATTTTTTGTGCATATCCGGGAGGGTTATTCCTTCTCTGTCTGCATTGATTCACCCCATCTCCTCACTCCGCTCAGTTCTCTAGGATAGCTGGTGCATTTTTTACTTTGGCTTTGACAGCTGATGTATACACTTGAGTAGCTAAGAGAGGCAGGGTTGGAGGAGAGGACCCTGGGGTGGGGGATGAGGGGGAAGGAGGTGCATGGTGTAAAAAAAGAGGATAGGAGCCATCTCACTGGGGCGACCCACTGGGCTTGGAGTCCTGCAGGGGATTGATGGCTACCTCAGCAGGCTGGGCACTGGCTGTGCGTCTGGTTTCGATAGGGCAGAGTGGGCTGTCATTCTGTCAGGAGGTGAGATTGAAGGGTTTGGGGGGTGAGGTTAAGGGTAAAAACAGGGAGGAGATGAGGAGTTGAGCTATTGTTAAGACAACATACACACATGCACATACAAACACACTCACTGTCACACAGATTGACGTAGCTGTGGGCCAGTGAGCAGAACCTTCACCCCTGACAGGCCGTTTAAATAGCAGTATTTTTATTGAATGGACTGTCCTCTTTTATACATGCCTCAAAAACAAGGAAAAGGCTAAGGCAAGAAGCTCCAGCAACACAAACAAAAAATATCTCCTACATTGAAACAACGGGCTCAAAAATCACCACAAGCAGCAACAATTCTTTTTTAGTGAATTCATCAATAAATTTTCAGTGTTGTCCATTTATCAATGTTACATGCTCTGAACATTGCTTGGCAAGTCTGCAGCCTAGTAGCACTCTGAATGACAATGCTAACATGCTAATTTTAGGAAGGTATATCATTAACTATGTTAACTGTCTTAATTTAGGCTGTTTGGGAAAAAAGTAAAGCTGAGATTAACGGGATAGTCTCGGGAGTGGATTAAATAATTTTTGGAACCTTTAAAATGTAGGACCACACTGCTTGCCTGGGATCAAGTTTAAGGTTCCTAAAATCAGATAATGATATATTGGTTGGTAGTCCTTTCTTTTGTAAGCCTATCATAAAAACAATCAATTATAGGGACATGGTGTTTCTAAATTACCTCAAATATATGTGGAATTTCATTTTTTGTAACTTTTTTGTTGATTATTGACCAACATGTACACTAATATGATTTATCTCCAATAATTTGCCCAAGTAATCAATTAGTTTGGCTCTGTTTAGAACAGCGTAATTTGAAAAACCCATTTTTCAGTCTATATTACTTACCATCGCAGTTTGATCCCCTATATTTATCTTTATTTTTATTGATAAGTTGCCAATGTCAGGCTAAAGAAGGACAAATCCCGACTTCAAGTAACCAAAGTAACCAATTGTTTTTGAACAATAAGGCTACATTTTTTCTCTCTCACTATGGAGAGTACTAAACCCCCCCACAGAGACTACTTATAGACTCCCATATTTAGTAATGGAGTTCATACAGAGTTTGTATCACTGCTTTGCTGACCAGTGCTTGCAGATTTTATTGTTATTTGATCTCTCTCTTTAGATTTTATGTGTGTTGTTTTGCTACAATTTCCTGATTTGATTATTTACAAGCAGGAAGCAGTTCAATGATCTCAAGACATTTATCTGTATTAAGTGACCACAGCAGCTGACAGATAATGTGGAGACAGTAATAGAGTAATTTGTTTACGTAATAAACCTCACTGGCAGAGGGTAATATAATAACAATGCTGAATCAATCGTTTTGTTGTGAATATATGATGCAGCTGATCACAATGTAACTTGCACATCATGCACCAATTGAGTTTACAAATTGATCCCAGTACAGTGTGACACTTAAAGAAAGTTTGAGAGCAATGATTAAAAATTTTAAAAAGAAGAACATGAAGTCACTGTGTCATTTTAGTTAACTCTCCTAATTGTTTTTTTATATTTTATCAGGTGGACTTTGCGAACAGGTTTGTAGGTGGAGGAGTTACCGGACACGGACTGGTCCAGGAAGAGATCAGGTTCATCATCAACCCCGAACTCATTGTCTCTCGCCTCTTTACTGAAGCTTTGGAATACAATGAATGCCTCATCATCACAGGTAGGCAGCCATACACACAAAAATGAACTGACAGTCACACACACACACACACGCACACACACAGATAGCATTTTCCACCGTCTAGTTCTGCTCTGTGTGGCATAAATTAGTGAGCCTCTAGAGCCTTTTTGACTTTGACAGAGCTTAGTGTTTCAAGTATGTGTCTTTCTTGTGCTCCCTTTTCTTCTGCAGCCTCCTTGTCTTCTCCTCATCTGTTGTTTTGAAAAAAATCCAGAGAAATGTGGGTTAAAGGATGTACTTCAATTACATTTATCACACTGCCCAACCTTGTCAGAAAAGCACAAGTGTTGGTCTTGTGCTGTTGTACTGAAAGTTTTCCAGTCAATATATTTTGCCTAATTTGGGCCTTGTTACCAGTTTGATTTGTAATATCAAGGTTTGTGTTGACAAAAGTCAAAAAATTAGATAGACAGCAGCAGTTTTTCAGATATTGTACCATACTGTTGCACTAACAAGGGAGCCGAGCCTGATGGTTGCTTCATCTTCTCTGCTCCAACCCTCACCTTATGTTAAAGAGCTTTGTGCAATGAATGAGTTAAAGAATATGATTGCACCGGTGGCTGAAGGATTTTGCTTGTAGAGAGTCCCATCTTTCTCAAGAGACTCGGAGGAAAGCCTGTGGCAGACCCAGAGCAATCTGAAGGGATTACATATCCCACTTGTTCTAAGAGCACGACAAGATTCCCCAGGAGGTGCTGGAGGATACGGTTAGGGTAAAAGGAGTCTGGGCTGCCTTGTGTATATCACTCTGCTGCATTTGGGACTGAGATGATCATCAGACAACTGATGAATGAATGGAAATTTACATTTCTTGCCAGTTTGTTTCTGTTCTTAGCCAAAAAAAATTCTATAACACACTAATTGGAGGCTTTCTCAGGAGGTGTATTGGAGGCGTATTTGTGTGCTTGTATACACCCACAAATGCACAAAATTGTTGTATAAGTACACACACACACACAGATACTCACACATGTACATATATATACACACACAAGATATTAGGACAGGTTATTTATAGGATTTCACCCAGTTAGGACTTCCTGTGACATAGTGCTTATTTGCCCACATTGTGCAGTGAACGGAGCCTTGCAGGGCAGACAGACAGTAGCCCATTGCTGTCATGGTTTATTGCTGTTATTAAGGATGTTTTTAACCAACAGTTTCAACCTAGCCTACAAGAGTAAAAGTGAGAAAACATCTAGAAATACTCAAAATTGAGCAAAATTTTATCCATGAGGTTAGACATAAAAATATTGTTTATCTTTTTTGAGTCCTTTGAAACTGTTGCAATCATTACTTAGTCACAAAATTATATTATAATTGCAGCTGAAATGCATGGCACTTTGCATGGTGCATGAACATGACATGTGGTGGTGTGAACCTTTATTGGTGGTGAATTTGTAGGTTGTCCTCTGTTTCCTAAAGAAACACGTACACATCTGTGTATCTTCTTCCTTTCTAGTATTACAGTTAACATAGACTATCCTTGTGTTGATTTTGCCTTTCAAGTTATTTACTCTTGTTTAGCCCTTGTTGAGCCCTGTGTGTTTATTGGGCTCTGTTTTTTTTTTTTTCACTTTTCCATTCATTCCAAAGGTAAATCCATTGCATTGATTCACTCCAGACTGCCCAGTTATCCTTCATTTCTCTCTAGCAGAATTGCTCTATTTTTCAACCTCCAACTCAGTCTGCTTTGGTCAACTTGTCTTTAGAGTGCTGCCCTCTCTTCTTCCTCCCCCTCCTCTTCTGCCCATTCCTACTTTTTTCCTGCCCCTGCAGCTATACCTCGCCCACCACTGGTCAAAGTAAGGGCAAGCACAGATCAAAATCTTGAAGGCACATACTTCACAGTGGTTGTGAAAGTGCAGTTGCTGCCTTAAATGTGAAATAACAACATAAATGTAGGACTTGACAGAATATGAACAAAACACCTGCATGATTTAACTCAACTGAATACCTACATAATGTACATAGTGTCACTATATTGCATAGTATTATCTCACTGCCCCTTTACCACATTTATAATTTATGAATTAGTCCATTTATTTATGGCCACATCATCTTTATTTATTGCTGCTCTATCTTGTTGGTTTAGGAAAAAAAATAACATCAACTTCTTGGGGTTGGTGTATGTATTTTATTCAGTCATAAAAATGAGCCTTCAGATTTGCCTTTGATGACAGAAGAGTCATCATTATCTTGTTTGATAAATTCATCAGTTTGACATGACGGCATCTATTATAAATTAGCTATGCGAGCGGAAACTCAAGTATGAATGGTGCTCTCAAAAGTCTGCACTTGATTGATTCTGTATCAGGAGTCCTCTTTAAGCTTTTTCCTAACAGGAGAGACACATATATAAAGAAAGTAGGAAGAAAGGTTTGTGGGGTCTGACGGGAACCCTCACAGCTCACTGGTTGTAACGGCAGGTTAGAGAAAAGGAAGAGCTAGTGTTATGTTAGAGCCCCTGACCATTAGTGGAAAGACCACCAAACAGATAGAGACAACCAGTTCTGTCCAGTCGATGTTAAATCGACTTTTTTCCTATTTAATACCCAGCAAGCCAAGCGTTGTCTGTTTTATATGGCGCCATGTTGTCTTCATTGAAACTCCCGTCTCTTCCAAGTCACCTTCAGTGGTTAGTCACCACCCCCCTCCTTCTTCCTCCCATCACTCTGCCTTCCTCCCTCTTTCCCTCCTCCTCCTCTCCACTTAACTTTATTACATTTGGACAGAATGGAATTTATAGCCCAACTAAGGTCATAGCTCCACTAATGGAATGGGCCATAGATTCATTAAAACCTTGCAGAATATTCCTTGCATGCATGCAGTGTTTTCTCTTTAAGACAATTCTCTCTTTCTGTCTTCATCTCTTTCCTGTCTCTGCTTTTGCCTCCTGTGTAGTTTATCATATTTCTTTGTCGCTAGGGGTGTTCTAAAATGGGTCTTCTTGTGCATTGGGAACTTAAGCGTCGCATTAGTATTTGTCTGTAAGCATTTTCGGACCGGAAGGTAGAGGGCCACGACGTAATCTAGTAATGGAAGCCTGTATGCCAGCAGGCTGTCATGGGTGGTTGCCAGGATGAATAGGATCAAGGTGAAGGAGGAGGTGGAGGACAGCTCCATTGATGGAGAAAATAAAATGGATGGCATGTTTTTTTTTTTTACGTTTGGAGTCGCTAGTGTTGTAGAAAGTACTTAAATTGACTCACTGGATTTGCGATGGCGAGAGATAAATAATGGGATTTTTGTTCACCTAGCCAAGTCTCTACTCTACATGGAAATATAATTCTCATTTGCCCAGTTGTACTTTCATTGTTGGCTTATCTCCTGGCTTCAGTACAGACCAATATCCTGAGTCATACTTTGTCATAGAAAGGCACAAAAAACCCCAATGTTCATGTTTAGACCTCAAATTTGGTTTTTAGTGGCATTATTGGTAAATGGTACATTCTTAAAATTTAATCCAGTCAATAACAAGAGAGCAGAAGCAGTGTTCCATTACTGCTTTTTTAGAGAAAACTTTTTAGAGAATGACGTTTAGTATTACTTTTGAAATACATTTTATATTTTTTTGGTTTTTGTGAGATTAACTTAAAACTCTCACTCTGCCAGTCCATTCAGGAGAGCCTCAAAGGCTATGTTAATCACTTGTTCATTGAAGTTACTTCCTCATACCTTATGCATAATGTACAGAGTTGTTAATAGGCATCATTTTCAGAATTGAGCACAGCTGTAATGACAAATGATGAAATCTTTCCAATCCTGAGCATACACCAGTACATGTTATTAAAAGGCTCATGTCTTGGTAACAGAGAAGTGTTACCCTGTCAGTTAATGAATAATATGCTGGTATTTCACGTTTCTTGCAAGCATTTTGCTAATGTGGCCAAGGTTAGCCTCCTCTGTTCTAACCATTTCTTCCAATTGTGGCTGAAAGCTTTTCATTTCAAACCCCAAAGCGGATTACTTATTAAATCAATGGCCTTTATTTATGACAATCCAATACAAGCTGATTCTGTAACCCACATGGGGAGCACAGAAAGGACGAAATTTAATTTAAGAAATAAGGCCATTTAAACAGATCGAGCCCTACTGTGAGCTCTGACTACTGAATATTGAATAATGTTTTTTTTCCTTGACTTTCTCTTGTTTTTCAGGTACTGAACAGTACAGTAAATACTCTGGCTATGCTGAAAGTTACAAATGGAAGGAGAGCCACAAAGATGAGACTCCCAGGTAATAATTATTCACAAAGTGCTATTAATTAATTAATTGAGATGCATTTTAAACTAAAAATATTTAATCCAATGAGAAAAGGTCCAAAGAAAGATGGGAGGATCTTAATCATTTTCAGTCCCAACCACTCATCATTTTTCCATCATTTCCAGGGATGACTGGCAGAGACGATGTACAGAGATCGTGGCCATTGATGCTCTTAGATTCAGGCACTTCCTAGAGCAGTTTCTCCCTGAGAAGATGACCAGAGAACTTAATAAGGTGAGAGAGAAAGAAACGCCCTCATCTGTGTTTGCACATTGATTAAGAAAACATGTAATATTACACAGTCTTCAAACAGATGTGTGCCTGTGAAGATGCATCTGTTTAAGGACAAAACCATGAAATATGTTGTCAACGTAAATACCTTCTGGATTTTAAATAGGATAATGCTGGACATTATGATGTTTTTGACAAAGAGCTCATAGAGAGAAAATCTCAATATTCTTAGGAAATGCATTTTGTTTATCCCAAATTTATTTTTTTTCTTAGTATTTTAAAAATCTATATTTTTGTTGTGGGTTGTGTCTAATCACCATGTGGATTATTCAAATTTTAACAGTTCAATAAGAAAATGTAATAAATATCAGTGAATTTAATTAAAAACAACATTGCGGTATATTTCTTAAACAGACCTACTGCAAGACAGCCTTCATATGCAGCTTGAACACGGGGTAATGTGGGTGGGTCTGACAGAGGCTGCTGTCACGTTTGGGAAACACTCCTCCCTCTGCTTGACCAGAAACAGCTGTAGCTCTTTTCATTTTCTTTCCACCAATATGTCTGACTCTGCGCATACAACCAGCAAGTCATCTGTCAGTGTGGTTACACCTCTGAGAGTTTGTTGAAGGGATGAGCTCTTGTAGGAGCACTATCTTTTTTTCAGAGGACTTCTTTTACATGACTGTGTATTTGTGATACAAAAGTAAAGCAGTGCAGTTTCTTCTCTGTCTGGCTGGGGTACTGTAGAATAAATAATTGATTTTTATACATTTAATTCACATTTTTGCAATTCCCGCCATTCTGTATTTTACATTTGGTTCAATTTTTTATTATTATTTATTATAATATTTAACGATTACATCAGTTTTTTTTCTGCATGGTGGAAATCACAGGGCTCCAAAATATTGCACACTCCTTTTGTAAATGTTTTATTCTAATATATTGTGAAAAGAGGTCATAAAAAGTTTCTCTTGTTTCTTTTCTCTCTCCTCTGCCCTTCTTTCTACACCCTATGCATTTATTCAAGGCATACTGTGGATTTTTCCGAAGTAATGCCAACAGAAAGCACCTCTCTGCAGTAGCCACAGGCAACTGGGGCTGTGGCGCTTTTGGTGGAGACACACGGCTGAAAGGTAACCATTAACTGAATGACATACATGCATCTAAATGATGGGGAAGAAACAACTGTGTTTGTGTTAATAAGTGTGAAAAAATCCTTGTTTTTTATAAATAAAAGCTGAAATGGTACAAGCGGGTACGAGATGAACATCAGCATTGTGGCTCAGACAGGAGTTTTGCTCCGCTTGTCCAAGCCACTGAAGCTCCAGCTTAAGAACTGTACAATACGGCATTGATGCCAGTCTCTCTCAAACCCCTCTGGTCAATTAGTAGCTCTCCCAGGGTGTCACTCATGTGTACCTTCCCTCCCTCTATCGATCAGCTGACACACATTTATGTTTTCCATTAAAAGGGCAATTGATTACGGGGAAGAGACACCATAAATCCAGGCTGACACAGGTCTCTGCAGGCTTACACGACATCACTCTTTAAAAGCAGGGGCTCTTTACTGTCTGCTCGACTGTGTCACAGTGCAAATTTTGACCAGCTGTATTTTGTGATCAATTTGTAAACAGTGTTAAATTTGTTACTACAAGTTGCTAAAAGATCTTTTTTAGATGCAGGAGGCTGTGCTATGCTAAAACCCACATCACCATATAAATGTTGTGCATTGTAAATCTGAATGAGATTGCAGTAACATGGGTATATTTGTGTACAGTGTCATTTAGAAGTGAAGCTGTTAATTTTCCCTGCAGCATGCTATGCTGTGAATAGATCCACCGGACTTGACAAAGCCCCCGAGGATGATATAAGCTTCCGGGCACCCCACCCGTTAGCCCTTAAATTAGCATAGCTGGTATTTTTAGAGGGCAATAATCGTATTTTATGTTGAGATGTGGGAGTTACATAAGATGGAGCAGTTTTATTGTTGTAAAGATTACAGAATTTTTGCAAACTGTGATTTTCTGTGTTTATTCAGCAGGAATCAATATCCATACTGTTAAATATTTAAAAGTCTTTAAACCTAATTTGCAAGTGCCAAAAGATTGACTGCAGTTGGTGAGGCTGTACTACGAGTGGTGGATTATTTACTCTTCTGATACAAATTGCCCCTGTCACTTTTGTTCATTTCTGCCTGAAGCTGTACCTTATCCAGCTTATTGACCAATTACTTAGTTTCCTCAGCTTATTCTTAGTGGTCAATTACACATTTATGATTTCCCTCTGAAGCTAAAGGATAATAATGACGGTAATTTGGTATTTCATTGTTGCCTAAATCTCCCTTTACGGTTCTGTTTCTCTATTTTAGCTCTGATTCAGTTTATGGCTGCAGCCGAGGCAGGGAGAGACGTGGCTTACTTCACGTTTGGAGATGCTCAGCTTATGAGAGACGTTCATGAAATACACACTTTCCTCACCCAGAGAAAAGTCACAGTCGGTAAGAGACACAAAACATTTTTAATATATTTGTTATTTTCTTGTCATCCCTCCCTCTGTTATGCTGTAACAGTAAATTACATAATAAGCAGGAGTGGTGATGAGTTCAGTCACTGGAGGGGATCGCAGGTCTCTGGATGCTTTTACGGCACAGAGGTTGTCCTTGTTGGCGTCATTACAGGAACAGTGCGCATAAATAACAGAATGCAATCCATCTGTATGTTAAGTTATTCCACTTTATGGGCCATCTCCGTTCCTCAGCCCATCCATTCAGCCCGTAGCTGCAGAGTGGATTACTGCCTGAACTGACCCCAGCCTCTCTCCCTCCCCCTTTTCATTTTTCTTGCGCTGACATTTATTGAAGCCTTTCACAGAAATTCCCCTCTAGCCATCCATTTCCTAAAGTGGAGCTACAGAGAAAAAGCTCACGGCTTGTGTTCGTGTGTATGTGCGTGATTTAATAAACGAGCAACAACACACTTTCATTTCTCTTTGTTTTTTATTGTAGTTTCTTTATTTTTTTTCACAATTTATGTCTCTGAATGTTCTTTGACTCTCAACCTGTTTTCCCTTTTTATCTTTTCCTCTAAAATCTTGTTTTTTCTTTCTCCATATTTCTTTCTCCTTTTGACCCATGCACCTTCGCCACCCTCTGTATCTCTTCCCCTCTTTTCGCTGCCCTTTTTCTATCCTCCCAGGGATGCTGTACAACCTTTTGAACCAGTACTCAAGTTTGGTGTGTAAGAATTGTCGCACTACTCGACCTGACATCAGTCTCTACAGTTTCATATATGAGAGCGTCTCTTCCCACGCGACTGCAGACGCTCCGGACTCTGTCAAGGATTCTAGGATGTCTCCTGTAACTTCGGACTCTCATTAACTTGGGCAGAGCGGCAACGTAACGTCCCTCCCCCCTGTGTCTATGTGTTAAAGAGACTCCAGGTTCAGAAACCTCTGTGTGCTCTCAGCACTTGTGCTTACACTTTATTCTTTCACACACATACACATACTCCCTTTAAGTTTGTGATCCCAACACACAAACTACCAAAACACAGTTTTGCCTTTCTAGTTGGTGGTATAACATGAGCCTTGTCGTACGTCACCAAATATGGTGAAATGTTTCAGAGACTTATAGCAATAGTAAATCCTGGTTGCTGTTAGGCCTTTCTTTAGTCTAAATGTGGTGTGTAATTCTCCTGTTTTTACATCTAAATAACAAATATGGCCAAATATTCATCATATGCATGGTTGTGGACACTTTCCATTATTGATAATCCAGGACATGATAATCCTCTTTTCTTATCTTGTCCTATATTGTGTTTGCTACTTTCTGAATGAGTTGTCTTATCTATTTATCATACCCAGGCTGTGGTGAGGTTCCTGAATGCAGAAAGATGATAAGATGCCATACTGTAGACTATGCATGGGTTACATTTATTTATCACATATTCTACAAATATATGCTGCTCTTTTATATCTTCTAGGATGTAGATGCCCAACACTCGTCTTGTCCTTATTTTAATAGTCCTAAATACTAAAAAAATGGTCACAGGTATGACAGTCGCCTTAGATTATCAGATCTTAGGTGGTCACGGTCATTTTCATCTAAGACCATTGATTATATTCCAAGTAATTTCATCATTTTCAAATATATTCAGTGTTAAGCACAGTAATGCTACTGTATAAACAAATAAAGGGGGAGGAGAAAAAGAAAGGATTGCACGCAAAATATTATTTTTGTTAATGTTTTTACTTGGCATTTACTTTGGGGATGTGGTTCTGTTTTTTTTTAATTATTTACCGTATTTTCTGATTGGCTGTGTGGGTTCTATTTAATAATGGGTTCATAAATAGATTACAGACTGAATATGTATTGCATAGTATTGTACTTTAGGTTTTTCAGTTGTACTCTTTTTATTATAATTTCTTAATTAAACTATGTACTATTAAAATTGTATTTCTCTGCCCAAATCCATTTGATTTGCTGTCTATAAACAAATAGAAACATAAGCACTGTAAAATCACTTGATGACCATCTATTCATTCAAGGAGCGATTGATAAGGTAGTGGACTAAGCTACAAGGAGATAAGTTATACATCTCGCATGCAAGTGCAGCTCAACTCTTTAAGTGATAACTCTTGTGGTATTTTGGTTTGGATCATTTAAAACTGCAGTTTAGCACATAAAAAGATGGCTATCATCTGGCCAGCCTTATTTACCAGATTTGGACCCCTCAGTTGTTGCCATTTTGACAGTGATGATGACATCATCTCTGCTATGGAATACTTTCTGGATGTCCTAGACTTCTACAAAGATGGGATCTGTATGATCATCAACTGCTGGACTTTAAGTATGTAATTGTGGGAGGAAACTATGGGGAAGCATTTGTTGAGTCTCTCTTATGGTCTCAGACTTAAAGGCCATAAAGCTTATCAGTCACCCTACAAAGGTAAACATCATTATAATGTCGAGAAGCCATTTCACGGTATTCCTTGTACATAGTTTCTTCCCATCAGGAAAATGTCATTAATAATTGATCATCTAGAAAATAACACTTTTTCAGATTCTTGCCTTCATTAGAGGGGGTTAATTTTCTTTTTTATGCATATGTTCACTAGGCACCACAGATTTGTCACTTGATGTCGTGAAATCATACATTATTTAATTATTTGAAATATGATTGATTTTTGTGATAGCAAGTGTACCAAAGGGCTTTCAGACAAATTTGATTCTGCTTCCCAACATGCTTTATTAGATAAATTAGGGGTCTTAAATAACCTCATGACGTGGACTTCCATAAATGGTGAGTAGGCTTGGCTATGGTAAGTGGATTACACATTATCTGCTTCTCTTTGCTGTGTGAGCTGTGCATTGACCAGATGAGCTGTGGACTCCTGTGCAAAGTCAGTTTGGTTTGGCAGACCTTACTGTTGATGGCTGCAGGGTCAACTGGACATGAATTTTTTGTAGGTTACAGGTGCCTCAATCAAAGATTTATCTGGACATTGAACATTGACAGAATGCGGGCAAATCCAACAAATGGATGACCAATGTCAACAACAACGACATGTTTTGACTGTTATTTACGTTTCAAGAACAGTTCACGACACCAGGAATACCAGTTTGGAGAATTGTGGCTTGTTCATTCTCATACACACAAAAAATATTTAATTCACTAAACAGCTACTCGACTTTTGTCCTGTCTAGAGATGTAATTATTCTAAACAGGATGTAATTTAACACCAAGCCCGCAATTTTACCCAGAGGCACAGGTCTTTTCATCGATGAACACTATTAATAAAACGCCAGAAAGCGACTGGTCTTCACTCCATCTTTGTCAGGCGGCTAAGTCACTGCGACAAAATGGCATTTCAGTTCATAATTGCCTGACCCCTTATTCTCCAGGTCAGCAGGAGAGCAGCAGCAAACACAAATGCAAATAATGAAAAAGGATTGGAGGGACTCTCTGTCAGGGAACACTGGGCATTATTGTGTGTTGCTTTACAGTAGAGCATAGTAAATGTATAATCTTGCTCTCACTGTTTGGTTACGCTGTGGTTAATAAGAATAAACATTTCAGTGATTAGACAATTTAATGTTAAAGAGGAAGCAACACTGCATACAGGTTTGCACAATGATTGCCAGTTTTAAAACCACATAATTGTGTTTAGATTCATGTGATGAACCTACTCTGTTCTGTCGGGTTGATCCTCTTGCAACTCATGCCCACTCCCATTTTCCTCTTTTCCAGTTGTGTGTTTGTCATGATTGATAATGCTGTTCCTCCTGTGCCAGCAAGTATGAATGATGAAAATCTAGATGAGGAGGAAAGTGGGGGAAGGGGCTCTGGAGTGAGTGAGGGAGGGAGGGAGGGAGGGAAGGAGGGCCAATTATCTTATTGTCTAACTCACTCAAGTTAGAAGCTCATCAATCTGAAACCACTTGCTCAAATGACTCATGTCCAGCCTTTATCAAAGTTTAATTGGCTGGTGTAATTAACACTGAGGGGAAATAAAACATATGTGTGATGTAACTTAGTGGGAGAAAAAAATGACCCCTGTCTAAATGTGGATGGGTTCATAGATTTGAGCTGACAGGAGTAAAGTAAGCATTCTGATTTTAAGATTAATTACTATTACAATAAACACACCACAGACACGATAATGAATTGATATCAGGTTGTTTTTCCAACTTATGCGAAACAGAACTATGTTAGATGATTGTTTTTCTCTTTCCGTGTCCCGGAGCTGCTGTGTATTGTTGTTACGGTGACACCACCGGCACCTTTGGGTGCACCGAGCTGCCCTCTGTGCAGGAGAAGCACCACCTGACACACCAGAGGGGGGGCGTGTCAAGCCGTGCGTGCACTCGGATCTGTGTCACCTTCGCCGTTACCTGTCCTACTTTCACCCTTCGAGGATGACAATAGAGTCGGTGCACTCCAAGGTAAATTTATCTCAAGAAATAGAGCGTAGATGACATTTGTAAGCACTGTCATATTTCCCTGTGTTACCGCTCTTTTTCCAATGGCACAGCCGAGGGGAGATTATGAGGATTTATTGACGTTGAGGGATTAGAGGTCCAGGGAAAGCATAACAGACTCAGAGAGAAACAGATAACGTTTTAGAGTTGATGTAGCCTCCGATGTAGCCCGCAGAAGCCTGTGCAGCATCCTGACCTGCAGGAAAAGGTGAGCGAGTTGAAGCAGCGGTTACATACTGCAGCACAAACACATTTGTCTGAACGCGGTGCCGCGCTTTTTGCAGCTGCAGTGAGAGACTTTGCGCAGAAACACGCACAGGCCGATACACAGTCGTATGTTCTCTTGCAGAGGCTTTACACGAGGTATATGCCTGGAGCTAAGTCAAAAAATAAACGCTCGTAAGATCGTTTTGTCCAAAACGAGCCTGTGCGCAAATACAGCGCCCGATAATACATGTGCGGTGTCCGCTCTATAAGCACAACAATCATCTCAAGCAGCTGAAATATTGCAATGTGTTATATGCATATTTTGGATTAAAAGTGTGACGTGAAACCCAGTCATGCACACGTTTTTTGTGTTTTCATAAAGAACTGTCAGTCAAAACCACTGTTGTCTGCATCTGAAGATCAAGATGTTTACTCCTTTTGATCCAAACTTTGTCTTGGTCTCTGTAGCCATGAGCCAGTTTCGGGCGTTAGCGGGCGTGCTGAGGGGCGGGCGTATCGGGGGGAGTCAGTGGTTGAAAGGCTCTGGAGGAGGCCTTGCCAGACGCTGGATTGGTCCCAGGAGAAGCTGCTCCTCCGGGGCTGCGCCCACTCCCTCGGCGGTGGCAAGTAGCTCCAGCTACGTGGAGGAGATGTATTTTGCCTGGCTTGAGGATCATAAAAACGTCCATGAGGTAACAGCAACATTTGCCATTACTCCCCACATTGGTGAATAACTGAATTTTTTTAACCATTAATGACAATTTGTAGTGTGAACATAATCCACAACATTTGGAAAGAGAGTTGATTTAGCAGCAGAAATTACAATTAACTGCTGTTTAGAGTGCTGGTCTTGGAATAGAGTTACACTTCAGAATAACCTTATCCAGAAGACACTTAATGTGCTCCAGTGTGTGCTGGTAGCTCAGTCCCCTGGGGCATGCATGCTGTAACTGCAGCGTCTTGGATTCCCATTCAGCCTTTCAGAGTTCTTTCATCCTACAACCCAGCAGCTGGCAAGCAGCAAGGATACTTTTGGTACATGTTTGTAAGGGATTTTCTTGTCTCTGTCTCTTTTATTCTATGTTTTAGTCTTGGGACACATTTTTCCGTAACATCCAGGCCTCGAGTCCATCAGGCGAGGCGGATGAGAGACGGCCCTCCGCTCTGCTCCAGGGCCGAGTGCTGTCCCACTCACCAGATATGGCACAGAAAGTGGTGGAGGACCACCTGGCTGTGCACACTCTCATTAGAGCCTACCAGGTTTCCCACATTCATCCAGCTGTAACACGCACACACACACACACACAATCAGCTATCAGCTTATCTGATATGGATTTATGTTATTTACAAATTTAAAGATTGATCACATATCTCATAGGCATCCATTTAAATCTCAATGCAGAGTCTGTGTACAAAATTAAGATGTCATCTACCTCAAGCAACCACTCACTGGCTATTTGTGCCTCCAATGTGTTTGTGTGAAAAATGCATCAAACAAAATCCACTTGGTGCCAAAACAGATGCAATTGGCAATGAAAGCTGTTTATACTGTGCGTCCTTGTATTAAAAGGAATATACAATTTGTTTGTCACTGCGAGAGGCTATGCAAATTGCAAGATTAACTCTAACCTACTTACCATGGCTGCTTTTTGAAAATGGAAATATCAAACAGACTACTTAAACAAAACAGGTGGTAACATTTCCCCTCGCCCTCAAATTAATTAGAGGAACTTTCCCAGGGATTTATTAAATTCTGTCTTTTGGCAAAGGCGTCAATTTTATTCCCAGATTGTTGCAATCCTGCTGGGAAAGTTTTTATACGCGTGTGTGTACATAGACATAAAAGTGCTCCCATGGGGCTCTTTTCTCAGAGAGGTTGACCTAAAACTGAGTGTTCTCTTATTCTCCAGCTGTTTTGCCACTTGCTGAATCTTATTCTTTCCCGTCTGTCACCTTCCCTGTCTTTCCTGATTCTCCTCATCTCCTCTTTTCTTCCTTCTCCTTGACATCTCTCTCTCTGTAGATTCGTGGTCATCATGTTGCCCAGTTAGACCCTCTGGGAATCCTGGAGGCTGACTTGGACTCCTTTGTTCCCTCTGACCTGATCACCACCATTGATAAATTAGGTAAGCCACAAAAATCCTTCAGTCTGTCCAGACACATCACCAACGCCTATTCAATCATTTAAGTTCTGGTCATTTTTGTTGTGTTGTTATTTTTTTTTTGGAGTCCGTTGTCTTTACAGCCTTCCATTTACTGAGGTACTTTCATAGCCTTAAGCTCCTTGAAAAACATCTGAAGCAGGCTGTATAGTTTAAAAAATACATATACAGAGAAACAAGCTTGTTATCTCAATGCAAATCTACATTAATAATACATTTCTTGTTAAGACTTTGAACAGAAGAGGTATAGAAATCCTTATTTTATCCATTTTTTTTAAAACTAAAGACATATGGAGTTAACCCACAGGCAGTTTAAATGCTGATTAGATTTCCACTATAGAGGTCCTTCCATCTAATTTCCTTAGGATACTTGCTTTACTCATAAGCATATTATTCTCATCGGCTGGTTTACTTCAAAAGCTTCATTTGTCTTGTAATAAAAATATCTGGTTTGTATTTTTCTTGTGCTGTATATCAGTAACATTTCTGTATCCCTTTGAGGGATCATATAGTACATACATGTGCATCCGTGCACACGTCTCTCTGGCCCACAGTTGCATAACTCATCAGACCTGAGAGTGTAAGTAGTATTTCAGTATAAAAGACCCACTCACATTCTTCTCTAAGTCCATATGCTGGTTGGTCAGCCTAATGCTGTCATTAATCTCAGGCCCAGCTCCTGTCATTCTCCATTTCATTTAGCGGACAGAGTATCAGTGGATGTGGGATGGCCACAGAACGCGATCGAAGTCTTCAGTAATAACCAGTAAAGAGGAGAGAAAGAGAGAGAGAGAGAGAGAGAGAGAGAGAGAGAGGACAACATTGTTTCTGTTGGCCGCTGTTATCAGTGATCAGTGTGTGTCAGGACATAGCTCCGCATTGTGTATTCTCACCAGGGCTATGGCTCCCTAATGAAGGCTAATGACAGCCTCAGTTGCCCCTTATTTGGTCAGCTGATAGTACAGGAGTCTATTCTTGGCCCCCTTTGTCTTTGCTGTGTTCTAATATGATTTGCACCTGTCTCCTCTTATGTTGCCTGTGATCTTGAGCTTGACCAGCTCTCTCAGGTGGGTTTTGTCCTCAGAGAACTAAGGTGGGGCCACTGTTGCTGTATTGACTCTGTATAAAAATGCATCCTGGATGACTGTTTTTATTTCCAGACCAAGCTTTGTTTTATTTTTTTTTGCTGTCAGAAACACAATATTTGGATTAAAATGTAACTTAATTATCTGCAGCATTGTGCTCTAAGGCTTATATGTTTAAAAAATAAAAATAAGCTAAAACACAAAAGCAATCAGGCCAACCAATAAAGTAAAAGTCCTTATTATGGCTGCAGGTAACAATTTACATGTTCAATTAATCCCTTGGTCATTATTTCTACAATCAGTGCATTATTAATTATTTAGTATAAAAATGTCAAAGAAAAATGGCCATCAAAATTTCCCAGAGGTGACATCCTCAGATTGCTTTTTTTGCCTAAACTAACGGTCCAAAACCCAAAGGTGTTATATTTACATTGGCGTAAAACAGATCAGCAATTCCTCACTTTTGAGGAACTTTTGTTAAATCACTGATATTGACATTTGTGCTTGATGAATTATTCAAATGATTTATAATTGTCAGGGTATTTTTTCATGACAATTACATAGTGATTGCTCTTTGCTCAGATTTCTGCTGCCTTTACGTGATCCAAAGGAAATGGAAGAACTTACCATTTTGACAATTACAATAAATTAAAACTTCAGGTCATGATTTAAACATGAACAAGGGCAGTTTGTTGTTTTATAAATGTTATTGTGCTGACAAGGATTTGATCAGTGTGTTGAATCGTTGGATTGTCTTAAGCCTTGTTGAAATGCATTAGAAAAGTGCCTCAGCCTCTACAGCTTTAATTATAAATAAGGAGGGAATTTAATGATTGCTTGAGGCCAATTAGTAGGTTATACGATGTGCCTGCCTTGAAATGTTTAAACAAACAGGTTTCACGTGGTCCTCTTGTAGGTTTCTATGGGCTGCATGAGTCTGACTTGGAGAGGAGCTTTCAACTGCCCCCTACCACCTTCATCGGAGGAGGAGAAACTACTCTTCCTCTGAGAGAAATCATACGCAGACTAGAGGTATTTTGTTTGCATACATCACCTGTGTGTGATGATGGAGAGACTTCTTTACACTTTACCATGCCACTTGTTTTTTCTTTTTCAGACATCTTACTGCGGTCACATTGGGGTCGAGTTTATGTTCATAAACAATGTGGACCAGTGCCAGTGGATTCGTCAGAAGTTTGAGACTCCAGGGATCATGCAGTTCACAAATGCTGAGAAGAGAACTTTGCTAGCCCGCTTAGTCAGATCCACACGGTCAGTAATAAATAAACATCTACTTACTTACACTTTGATGACAGCACCATACCTCACTTTTAGTTATAGCTCACACCAGAGACTTGCATAGCATAAAAAAAAAACGTCTGTACATGCATACATTTGGAAAGATAAACAGCCTATTCTTCATGTGAGCTAATTTTCATCCTTGATATATTATCTTGCTATGATAACACATTTGCTCCATATGAATTTGCTAAAAGCTTAAGTACAAGTTCTCTGAACAATTTTGGGATTGTTCAAAAGTATTGTTCCACATTTTTGGTGTAAAGCTGCCTGTTAGTGACAAGAAAATCTGTGAATCTTACATCTGAACTGTTACAAAGTGATCTTTTTAATGTCCAGGTTTGAGGACTTCCTGGCCAGAAAGTGGTCATCAGAGAAACGTTTTGGTCTGGAGGGTTGTGAAGTTCTCATCCCTGCACTTAAAACCATCATTGACAAGTCGAGCGCAGCAGGAATCGAAAGTGTGATCATGGGGATGCCTCATCGGTACTGCATATTCCACATTTTCTCAGCTCTAACTTCAGTTTGTGCTTCCAGCTTATCACTATCCTTCCACATCTGATGTAGACAATGTTAACTTTACTTCCAGTGGTCGACTAAATGTCTTGGCCAATGTGATCCGTAAAGAACTTGATCAGATCTTCTGTCAGTTTGACCCCAAGTTAGAGGCCACCGATGAGGTGAGGGAACTGCTCATATGACAGTGTGGAGGGGGTAACTGAGAGAGAAGCGTTATGGAGATGTTGATGCTTTATTTCATAACCTTTTTATACCTGAAGGGTTCGGGTGATGTCAAGTACCATCTCGGCATGTACCACGAGAGGATCAACCGTGAGACGGACAAGAACATCACGCTGTCACTCATGGCCAACCCCTCCCACCTGGAGGCGGTAGATCCAGTGGTTCAGGGCAAGACCAAAGCTGAGCAGTTCTACAGAGGAGACGCTCAGGGAAGGAAGGTAATCATTGCTGTACCTGCTACATGCCAGCTTATATGTTTTTGTAAATTTTTGTAAATTTGCTTGAGAGACATACTGCGTTACTCTGTTGGTTTTTTTGGGATTTTATCAGGTGATGTCCATCTTGCTGCATGGGGACGCTGCTTTTGCTGGACAAGGAGTTGTGTATGAGACTTTCCACCTAAGCGAGCTCCCCTCCTACACCACACATGGTACAATCCATGTGGTTGTCAACAATCAGGTATTAGAGAGTTCACTGTAACATTTAACCTGACCTGACCTGCCCTTACCTGACTGGATTCTTAAGGTCTAAAGCTTTAACTTCATTATTCCGAGCAAACTGTAGAAAAACAAAATGGAATAAAAAGACACATTTTGTTTTACATATGTAAAATTATTTTTGTTATTTAAAGCAGTTTAGCAAATTTTGTGTGTTGTTTTAGGATCTTAGTGATATTAACTTTGGTGTGTGATTGTTGCGCCTCAGATTGGCTTCACTACAGACCCTCGAGTGGCCCGCTCCTCCCCCTACCCCACTGACGTGGCTCGGGTCGTCAATGCACCCATCTTCCATGTAAATGCAGATGACCCTGAGGCTGTCATGTATGTGTGCCGGGTGGCTGCAGAGTGGAGGGCCACCTTCAACAAAGATGTTGTCATTGACCTGGTTAGTCACAGCCAAGCCTAATGAATTATCAGAAAATCACAATTCTAAGTACACACTGAGACGTGGCTGCTGTGTGTGTATATGCAGGTTAGTTACAGGCGGTTCGGCCACAATGAGATGGACGAGCCCATGTTCACCCAGCCCCTGATGTACAAACAGATCCGTAAGCAGGAGCACGTGCTGAAAAAATACTCTGACAAGCTCATTGCTGAGGGTGTGGTGACACTGCAGGAATTTGAGGTTTGTGATCTAATGCTGTTTGCTGTTGTTAAATAGATTGTATATTGGTAGCTGCTACTGTATGCTGTTTTATTTGGTATCGCCACTCGCTGGACTATGTGCATTAAATCACACTTTGATATTACCTTAGCCTTCGAGTAAATATGTCGTGCCAGCACTGCTGTATTTGAGTTTCAATTTACTGCCTCAGTTCCATCAGACAGCCTCACAATTCCTCACACAGGCTATATATTGCTCAATGAAGTTGATGTATACCTGAGATTCTTGCGACATTCAATGGAATTGCTCAGGTTCTTCATCCAAAACAGAAACTTTGATTGTAACATCCATTTTGAACATTTTTTTAAAACCACATGTCAGAGAAATATGGCAGCTCTTCTCCTGTGTATTCGTTCCTGGCTTTTGATGGACATTGTTTTCTGTTGTGTGGCCTGCTATTTGGACTCTTGCAAAAGCCCCATTTATAATATAATAAGGAAGAACCGGTATTGCAAGTGAAGACTTTTCTTCCTCTGAAATCTCTGTCTTCCTCCCAGTTACACATACTTTTGTATCAGATTTAGTCCTTTACTTGAAGTAAACAAACTGTGCATCAGGTAATATGTGGCTTTATATTACCTGTATAAATTACATTTATTAATATGTGGCTCGTTGTTACTATTACATGTTATCAAATGTGGTTGCAGGAAGAAGTTGCCAAGTATGATAAGATATGTGAGGAAGCATACACTGCATCTAAGGATGAGAAGATTTTACACATTCGACACTGGCTCGACTCCCCCTGGCATGGTAACTCAGCCCTTTGCAATCCAGTAATTCAAATTTTATTTTTTCTCTTCATTTACTGCTTTCCCCATGAATACTTCCGATGTGTGCTGGAGTGTAGCTGTCTTTCTCTCTGTAGATTTCTTCACAGAAGAGGGAGAACCCAAGAGCATGAGCTATGTCCCCACGGGACTGGATGAGGAGGTTCTGCAGCACATTGGACAGACAGCCAGCTCGGTGCCTCTGGAAGATTTTAAGATTCACCCAGGTGAGTTTATTTGTTACAGTTCGCAGCTGATAGTAGTAAAAGATAAAGTATAAATAAAAGATAAATTTAAACCCCATGATTTCTTTGATTTGGCCATTATGTCTTTGGGGCTGATACCTTTTCTGTAAACACATCAATTCTTTACGGCAGGTCTTAAACCTGCACAGCTGATTTGCTCACTGTAAATCAATTAAGACTGCCACAAGGGTTTATAATGCTATTTACAATGCGTTACTTCGTATATGTGTGTGTGTGTGTCAGGTGTGTCTCGTATCTTGCGTGGTCGAGCTGACCTGGTGAAGAACCGGCAGATGGACTGGGCTCTAGGAGAGTACATGGCATTTAGTTCCCTTTTAAAAGATGGCATCCATGTACGACTCAGCGGGCAAGATGTCGAGAGGGGCACCTTTAGGTGAGTCCACATCAGCACAACTGAGAGCTTAATGGTGCCTCCACAAGGATCTATAGCCTTTTTTACACTTCTATACCTTCTTGTAATAATGCTTCCTCTACCATCACAGTTTCTTGCTGATGATTAGTGTGCAGCTCTGTTATGCTAAAAGAAGCGCAGTTACAGAACAAAGCGAGCATTTTGTCGAATCTCTCCATTCACTCAAAGAAGTCTAGAAGCCTACTGGTTTTTCAATCGCAAATGAACTTAATCTGATAACAATTAGAAAAGAGTTTTGTCTTATTGATGTACACCACTGGTGCACAGTTTATTTTTGAACATCAGTTTTCTCCCTTATATAGCATGCTAACAGTGTATCAATACTGGAAAATATACTTAACACTGTGATAATGATTTCCACATGTGTAGTTAGTTATTTGTTAATGGTAAACGGAGAGTAGCCCATATTATGTCACAGAAATACTAAAGGCAGCAGTGCCTCTGTGATCCTGTAGCTAGTCTTCAACTACATATTGCAACTTTTCATTTTGATCGAAAAGGTGACAGTAATCTATAGGGTGTACGGAGTAACATATAGTATAAAAAAGATCATTAAAAGGGTATAGTTTAGATAATATCAGGGATCCAAGACCAAAAGCTGAGACTGTGAAAAAAAAGAAGGGCCATTAATTTATCAATACACAGCACAGTTAGGCTACTGATTTTTCAGAGCCATGGTTGGGGGCATAGATTCTTATTTACTCAAACCTTAGTCAAATAAAGGATCAATAAGTCAGACGGATAAACATATTCAACAAACAATACCTCTGCGACTCGTGGATGGAGAGAGGGGGGTTGGCAGGTTAACAAGGGGGATGAATTTTGGTCACTTTGCTAACAAGCGGGATGGCACCCCCCCTCAAACTGCCTGCCAGTCCCCTAGAAATACAATGACTTAGTTTTCCTGACCAGAGATGAAGGATAGGAGCAGTCACCAAAACACAGAGAATTAAGTAAATGGGGGGGGCTTTGGTGAGGGTGGCACTCGGAGTCTGACAGATAGAAGACGTCAGCACAGTCTCCTGGGAGCTGTGAAGCCCACATGGTGTTGTCATGGCATGGAGGGAACGAGTGACACATGAACAAAAAACCAGCTCCCCCTTTCACTGCGCCTGTCTCGTCTGTCCCCTATCATTTCTCCACCAGCCCATCTTCACTGACACCCCTCCGACCCCCCTCCCTCCCCCCACCCCCTCAGCTCACAGCGACATACATCACACTAACTAACCAGAGGCTACGGGGCTTTTTTCTTTTGCCTTGCATTTAGCAATGACATCTACTTCTCCATGTCTGCTGTGCCCTTCAGCAGAGTAATTTGCCTGCCTGAAAAAAAAAAAAAAAAAACTAACAGCAGTCAAACATGACATCCACACTTCATCTCTGCATCAGCTGTTGTTTATTTAAATCCTCTTCTTTATCCGCCAGCTTCCTTTCTCATTGTACTTAAACTTTACTTCACCTTCTTTACCAGCACCCCCTTATAGCTTTTTTTCCTCCCCCCACCTACACTTTTTCATCCTCCAGTACTCTGATTCCCCCATAGTTCTTAGGAGCTGAGCATATTGGCATGTTACAGTTGAGTGGACCTGCTCGTGTTTTTGTGATGCACGTAGCAGCGTGGACTAATGGATTCAGTTTCGTCGTGTTTGGGTGGGTTGCATGTGCTGCTCTGTGCACCCCTTTCCCTGACTAATGGGGCCCCCAGGCAGAGGAAGTGTGTGTGTTTTTGTGTGTGTGTGTGTGTGAGTAACAGAAAGAAAAAAGAGAGAGGTGGGCTCGCAGTTTATGAGGCAATCCCAGAGAAAGACCTCCCTCTTGTTAGGGTCCTCTTTTGATTGTGTGGACTGAGAAAATGAAACATGAAATGATGTGTGTCACCTCAATTAATGCTGGATGCTCTCAATTTTTGTTCTTCCTTCAAAGGTTTTCTTAAAGAGAGAGTGCATCGCCTGCAAATGTGGAACAAGGATCAAACAAAACAATTATGTGTTGCACATGTGACCTCATTAGTCCATAATTATGGTTGATGTTATTCAAAGGACTCAAATCATGATCATCTAGTCCTCTAGGAGATAATATTTCCCATTCAAGATCATAATCAATAGATTTCGGTTATTTCCTGCAGTTCCTCCTCCTGACCGTTACATAACCTCTGGCACTGTGTGTGTGTGTGTGTGTGTGTGTGTGTGTGTGTGTGTGTCATTAAAGTGATGTTAAAGGGATTTAAGTGATTGTCTGATCGTGCTGGTTTTGAAGGCTGATTCCTACACTGGAAGCGAGCGGACTGGCAGAGCTTGTTAACGCTTGGCTCTTTGCTCCCATCAACTCTTATTGGGCCTCATACTGACTGAGGATGAGGAGAGAGGAAGGTACTCTTCATGGTGTGCCTTTATGGACCAAGCAAGGGCTCTGTGTGTGTGTGTGTTTAGTTTGCATCTACATTTTTACTAATATCTTTTACAGTGACAAGCTTATAGTCCTGAGAGTCATTTGTATTTATATCTTTCTGCACACATAAATATAATGTTTTTTTTCCCTCTAAATGCTGATGTTAAACTAATAGTAATGTAAATAATTAAGTTTACCCTGCTGAAAATCTTTTTATCTACAACCTCAAAATTTTTTTGTCGTTTTTTTTTTATTTTCTGTCCCACTTTGTCCATTAATTTCAGCTAAATGTGATACATTATTCTTCTTAGAAACAGAAACTTTCATTACATTGTTTTATTTGTGTGCCAACTTGGCAACTTGGCACAACAGTTTTGTTTTTGACCCTGAAATCTGCTTTGGGTGACAACATCTGTCCGTCTGTTTGTCCTTCAGTCCCCCTTTTTTTTTACAGACTGAGATATTTCAATGACTTTTGGCTGCCATGGTCCCCAGATGATGATTCTCAATAATTTTAGATGTTAATGTAGGTATGCTAAAGTGAAATGGTGAGTTCTGACTGCTAAACATCTACATGTTAGCAGTTTCATTGTGAGCATGTTGCGCGTTGACTTTAGCATTTAGCTTGAAGCACAGTTGTGCTTAAGTACAAGCTCACAAAGCTGTCAGCATTGGCTGAGGTTTCATTCTTTTGAGACTGTTTCAGTACTTTTTGTTTCCGTCTCTGTTGTGTTTTTCAGTCACCGTCATCATGTTCTGCATGACCAAGAGGTGGACAAACGTATCTGTGTTCCCATGAACCACATGTGGGCCAACCAGGCTCCTTACACAGTCTGCAACAGCTCGTTATCAGAGTACGGAGTGCTGGGTAAGAACAAAGCCACTGCGGCTGCTACACTGAGTCATTTTTTTTAGCTCTGTGTAATGATGATTGTAACTTCAGGCTTTGAGCTTGGCTTCGCTATGGCCAGTCCAAATGCTCTGATCCTCTGGGAGGCCCAGTTTGGAGATTTCCACAACACAGCTCAGTGTATCATTGACCAGTTCATCAGCCCAGGTCAAGCCAAGTGGGTCCGCAACAATGGTATTGTCCTATTGTTGCCGCATGGGATGGAGGGAATGGTGAGAAGTGAAATTAGTTCAATTTGTTCTGTGTAACTGTGTAACTCTGCATTTTCAGATGACTTTAGAAATTATAGAATATGTTTCCATTTTGTTATTACTCGCCTTTCTATTCTTCTCTGTCCTCAGGGTCCAGAACATTCATCAGCTCGACCTGAACGCTTCCTGCAAATGAGCAAAGATGATCCCGATCACTTCCCTGTATGTTCACATGTACAATTCAGATGATAGTAACCTCAAGTGGTTACTACTTGGGAGAGTGTGATTACATAATGATATATGATCAAAGAAAGTGCACTGCATAGTGTACCGCTGGTACCATCCAACAGCTTCCTGATTTATTGGCAATGCTGATGTCATAACCACTTAAGTGATGGCTTAAGTGACGATTTCCAATTTCCATAGAGCTGAAAAGCCTCTTCATTATGGCCTCTAAAGCGCTGGTATTCAGCAGTGAGTCGGGTCTCAGGGGTGAGCTGGTTCGAGGTAACTCTGATGCTGGAAACCACAGAGGGCTGTATCAGCAGAAGCTCCTGAGATTCATCTTCAAATGGGATATTGATCAAACTATTAGTGCAAGCATATTAAGGGATTAACATTCCCAGTCCTGTCCATGCGTGTGTGTCTGAATGAATGAATGAGAGGGATACAGTGCAGTGATGCACTAGAGCGCTCCTTCCCAGTCTCGAGAAAGAACCATGCTGCAGCCAACACTGTTACTTTATTTTTCTCCATGAAAATACATAGATTTCATATCCAGTACCCTAAAAAAAGATCCTTGTATTTTTTTTTTTTCCGTGAAGGAGTTCGATGGAGATTTTGAAGTCCAGCAGCTGTACGACTGTAACTGGATTGTGGTCAACTGCTCTACGCCTGCTAACTACTGTCATGTGCTTAGACGGCAGATTCTGCTGCCATTCAGGAAACCGGTAAAGTGTAAATTCATCTTCATTTTATTTTAAAGTGTCTCTTTTTTGAAAATTTTCACAGATTTTGTATTGAAATCACACATAAGCCACTGCTTTCTCAAAAGACAAGTCCAAGGCATGCTTTAAAAAGTCCAGATGGTCATTTGACAACACTTTTCCGATGTTTACAAGACATTTCCAAAATCCTAAAACTTTTGTTCCTGACAGAATTTAGCTTTTTCTTTTCATCAGATGACATCAAAGCCTGATATATTATAGACAGACTGTATTACAACCATGAAAAATCTCAGTTTGCAGATGTAGTGTGACCTTTGATATTTAATATTTACCTTTCTAATTTATAAATGGTATTATATTTGTTCTCATTTAGTACTTCGAACGTCTAAAGTAAAACTAGTTTGTGCAGAAAGTTTTTAGGTGTATGTTATTTCTCCTTTTTATGTATATTCACTGCTCTTTTTTCAGTCTTTCATAGTTTTCAGCCACAGTGAATGTTTTAACTGATCCCCTGTCGCACATAAATGCAATGCTTTGCGAAGCATGAGAAAATTAGTTCCTGAGCAAATTAGTGGGAAGGCCAATTGGGAATAATATTGTTTGTTTTTTTATGAAAAACTCTAAAAATATGGACTTGGTCGGCTGAGCACAAAGGGTTTTATTTATTTGATTGTTAAAGAAATGTTTTGTTTTCCCAATGCTGATGTTGCGCGCTATATGGTGGCAACAAATTAGCGTGAACAGAGATAAAAAAATTCTATCTCTAGAGTTTTTCTAGAGTGCACAACGAAGATACGGATGACGGACTCAATCTGTTGTTTGTCACTGACAGAAACTTTCCCTTTTTTTTTCCCCACAGTTGATAGTTTTTACTCCAAAGTCTCTGCTGAGGCACCCAGATGCAAGGTCCAGTTTTGATGACCTTGCCAAAGGTAGTTTTATTTTTATCCTTTTTAAAACATGCTGTATGAATTTGAAATCAGTGTTTGTGTACAGTGACTGATAACCTATGATATTCAATGTGGGCAGGAACTAAATTCAGGAGACTGATTCCTGATGAGGGCCCTGCAAGTCAAAACCCAGCCCAAGTGAAGCGAGTTATTTTCTGCACTGGCAAAGTCTATTATGAACTGGCTAAAGAGAGGAAACAGCAAAAGTTAGAGAAAGACATGGCCATCATCAGACTTGAACAGGTTTTTAAATCTCCTCTATCTGAACATGCCATATACTTTGTATTGAGACATGATATTGATGTAGTTTGAAAATTTCTTCTTCCTCTTATTGTTTCTGTTTTCCCCTCAGATCTCTCCATTCCCGTTTGACCTGGTCAGAGTGGAGATGGAGAAATATGTCAATGCTGAGCTGGTCTGGTGTCAGGAGGAGCACAAGAACATGGGCTACTACGATTACGTCCGGCCACGTTTCCTCACTGTGGTGGCAAACAAGAGACCCGTTTGGTAAGAGTTTATGTTCACTTGTCACCCAATGTCTTCCAGATTTCCTTTTAGAACAGTTGAGGAATTTAAAGTCCTGTTGCTGGTGACAAACCTTCAGTGTTTCGTTCAGGTATGTGGGACGGGACCCTGCAGCTGCTCCTGCCACAGGGAACAAGTCCACCCACCTCAATGAGCTTAAGAGGTTCATGGACACAGCTTTCAACCTGAACTCCTTCCAGGGGAAGAACTTGTAATCGAGAACTGGAACAAGAACTAGGCTTAAGGAGAAGTTTTATCTCCAAACACTATTGTCTATTTATCAAGCCCTGATATGGGTCAAGTTTCAAAGCTCTTTCAGTTTTGTGAGAATCTAGAGCATAGTTTAGTGGTTTTAGAAAACATAATTTCAATCTTTGAAAATCTTATTTTAAAGGGAAAAAAATTGGCTGAACAACATTCATGCCCTTTAAATGGTCACTTTGTCAGACTGAGTGATCGATGTTCTGCTGTGACTCTGAGACATGTCTAATATATGTTTAATTCCCACAAATAATAGTATGTGGTCTGCAATGACCTGAGGTCCTAGAAACCATAATGTGCTGAGAAAAGACAAAACTTATGGACACACTCATTTCCTCCTAAGTGTCTTCAATGCAGAATCACTTGTCTTCCACTGTTAAACACAACAGGTAATAACAATTAATTATTTCGCCCCAATCTCCTTGTTGTCCTCGGGCCATACCCTATGTAAAATTAAATTTTTATCTACATAACCTAAAAACACACAAAATTCCATTACCCTTTCAAAGAGCAAAAACCTATGCAAAAAACACATTCTGTCTTTGGGATCAGGTGATATTATGTAGTCTGATTCCATGTATAGAAGATTCTGCACTTCATTTTACACTATACAGTATCTTTTTGAGGGTTTTACAGAGTAAGTGCAGTGTATGTATTCAGCCCCTAAAGACTGCAACACCTTTATTTCAAAATAAAATATTAACAACATATTTAATCTAATCACTCAGTCACAGAATCCTTATCTGGTTAAAGGGTAAATTAGCAATAATATACTGTTTGTACCCCTATAACATTCACACACCAAAGTCCAGATTTGTGACAATCACTGTTATTGTAGTAGCCTTAGTACTGTAGATACCTCCACTGCTGTCATGCTGACTACTAGTGCATCTTAGTAGTATTGATTTGTATTTGTATTGATTTTTGTAGATGAATAGCAGAAGCTATGAGACGCACACAAAGCACCAACTGGTGTACTTAAACAATAATGTGAATCACATATCACAGGCATGAAGACTGTTCTGAATTTTAACACATCAGTAGGTTTAGTGCCTGGATTTGCTTTGGCTACCAAAGCTGTTAGTGAAGGAGTCTGTATTTATTGTCACACCTCACTTCACCAGGAGACATGAGCCAGCTGGCACAGAGACTTGCAGTAATGTTGTCTGCTTAGGACATAAGGCTCTGCTTCCTCTTTGGAGGCTTAGGGATACGCACACACATAAACACCACACATAAACAACAGCAAAGCTTTGGACGCTTTGAGAGCCATATTGACGCATGGCTGTCACATGAAAATCCCCAGATGTTTAACAGAATAGATATTAGTCACCACTGTGCTTAGAAATGCTCTGTACAATGATGCTTCCTGTTTAGCTCTACTGTAGCTTATACCTTTAATACTTCTAGCTGGGGACTTTAACTTTAAGCCATGCACAAATGATATTTAACATTTTAATGATGAAATAAAAGATTTGTGTCTGTTAGTTTTTTAAATAATCTTGATTATTCCTTATTAGTGTTGATATTGAAAAATGCACAACTTCATAGAGCTGCACTGGATATGACAAAATATGCAATAAAATATATTTAAGTTAAATAATGTGCTTTGGTCATGATTCGTTTTTTGTACATATATTAACAGTTTCTGGCAAGAATTTTTATGTTTTTAAACAGCAAATAACACCACCTTTCTTATAAACATATAACCTGGATTCTTCATAATTGTAATACACTCAAAGATTTTTCTGTTACAAACTTACAGTAGATGGTGTGGGAGAACTAATAGCTTAGGGTGGCTAATGTTAGCCAACTTAATATTGATAAATATGGATTAAACTTGATATTGATTGCTGTGTAACTGATTAAGTAAGGAAATACTGAAGGCTTTTTTTTTCATTTCAAGGTGCACCAAGTCAGAAATCAACATGTACACCTATTCTGGAATTAATGCAATATCATTTTCAGTGAATCAGTCAGTTTGTGGTACTGAAACACAAGCTGGGAAAAAAAACTAACATAACACACAGCCTTATTCACTCAGTTCAATATATATTCAAACGGTAAATGGGTCAAAACCAAATTTTGACAGAGGCCTCCTTAAAAGACTGGTCTGCAAGATTAGCTAGTACTTGTAATGCACATTTAAATGTATTTTAATGCCGGATATTTCTTCACAAATCTGCAATAATCAAATGGGCCTACTAACACAAATTTACATAGGCTACTGAGTGTGTGAATTTTGAAGGAGTGGGATCCTTGTCCAATCACCAACAGCACACATCTGAATTACAGCAGAATAACATTCATTTACATGCAAAGTAACTGTTGTCTAGACTGATTTGGAAATAGTCAAATGAGAAAATGGTTGTTTCATACTTTTTATTTAATAGCTAAGTAGAAGATTCCTGTTATCCTCAGTAAGCATCATCCACAGCCGTAACAGCCTCTGTGCAGAGGGGGTCAAGTTTTCCATCTCCACCTTCAGGGTTAAAAAAAAGAAAAACGCACCAAAAGACAGGTTGCCAGACTTGTTTCTGCTTAACATCTCACAGTGACATCACAACAACGCAACATGCACTCACCAAACTGCAGCTGCTTTATGTCACAGCGGAAGACGAGACCCCCGTTTACCACGAGCTCCACCATGTTCCACTCGCGCGTTTCTTCCAAGACGCACTGGTGCCCGCGCGCACTGAGAGCGGCTGCAGACATATTGGACCGACAGTGTTAAACCTCTTTTGAGACAGTAAACAAAGCAGACAACATGCAGGTGACCTAGATGGACTCTAGAGCGAAACAGAACATACCCTGGAGACCCTGCAGGCGGAAGCTACTGTGTTTTAGGAGTCCATTAGATTCATAAGGGCCGTAGCAAAGTGTCACTCGCGCGTTCCTTGGCATTGTTTGTTGTGGTTACCCGGGTAACTGTCACAAACAATGCACGTGTCACTGAGAAGGCCTCTGAATGTGTTCAGGAATCCAACCTGCTCCATTTTTTAAACCTTTATTGATGGTTTAATCTTTAAGTGTGTATAATTTAACTGCTTCTCACACCAAATAACTATAATGAATATCTCATTATGATAAGCCTAATATTAGGCTGTTATGAGACTTTCTTAAAAACCTAAGGTATGAAGTCTAAAAGGTTCTGATTTTCCTTTTAGACAGTAACAGATTTCATAAGATGCTAATTCCACATCTCATGAGTTTAAAAAGATGTTGACTTAGTACGATGTATCACAAATATGATAGTATAATATTATTCAGGGCTACTATATGTAACATTAACAACTAATTTTAAAAAACATCTCTCCTACTATTTATAATTGTTGCTTTGTTATTTTTGACAAAGGTAATCATAATTACAACAAGCAAAAACTTGATAAATTGATTATGTAGTGGAATTTTTGATCAAATTAATTTCACAATAAAACTGATCGATAAGTCTGAGCAGCTTCTGATGTGCATAGTTGCTTCAGTTTCTGTAATGTAAGACAAAAAATGATCATCAGCCTTAGTTTGATTTTTAGTAGTTTAATCTTCAACAGTATTCAATAAATACAATATTTGACAGTCATAAACACAGTGGTCACCTCTAGTAAGTAAGTGTCATACTTACTTTGCAATTGTTTACACCCTGTAACATTATATTATATCATACAAAAATAAATAACTTAATTAATATATTCTGCTTAAAATGTACAAATACACAGTTTTGATCACTCTTAACATTCTTTGAGAAACTAAAGAGTGTCGCTTAAAATCTTGGTCAGTTTCTTTTCTTCATACAAGCACAATATACAGACTGTCAGTATGAATTACATATCTAACGATGTGATGAAAGGATATAGATGTTTAGGTAATACCACATATATCGTTGGAACAACAGGCACAACAGAAAAGGAAGTTGCATAGAGAATCTAGTTTTGTAGTGTACCATAATCTTCAGAAAATCCTAAGAGATAGCAGCATGCGATATCCAAGTTGACATGGACAGTCAGCCATTTGTCATAATTCACACACTGTGTTTTTCACTGTCAAACTGACTGATAGGCTTCATGGACAAAACGATGCAGACATGGAAAGGGGAGAATACATCTTATTTCCCTCTAACCTAAAATACAGCACTAGTTTTCTCCAAACAAAACAAAATCACTCTTTTCTTTTAGCAATTAATCTCAATTTAGTGCAAATAGTAATCAACAGCTCATATTTGGCTTGAATGTTTACCTATGCTCAGAAGCCACTTTGACTAAGATTTAAATTACTGCTTTATAATGGATATATTTGTGACCACATCAGAAAACATCCTCTATGATACCCAAACACCTCATATATTCTCTAAGAATAAGTAGATTAGTCATCATCAGCACTTGATACCTTATACAATACAGTAAACAACAACAGCTTTACGTAACATTTTGTATCACAGCTACAGTGTATGATTTCCGATGACTTACAAGGAACACTTTGTTGCAGCACAGAAACACACATTTAAAATCACTTAACCATTATTTTCATTGGCACGCACACAGTTTTCTATGATTTTCTCCCATTCTTCAAAGCTTGTGCCTCCATCTGTGATGAAGTCTGGGTTTGAGCCTCCACTTTCGTCTGGTCTGGTGCCTTCAGCAGAACCTGCGGCAGTGTTTGCTGATTCTTGGTCAGGTCGGTTGGTCTCTGCTGCATTTTGTTTTGCCAGTTTGTCTCTGTTTGCGTGTGCATCTCCGCCGTCATACCCTGTTTTTGCCCTGTCCCACTAGAACTTGAGTTACACTTATTGCACAGATCCCTCATGTCCAGGAGTCCCTGAACCAGACACTTGACAAATTCTGCTGAACATGTTTGTGAGCTCTCGTGGAAACTGGACACTGAGAAGATAATGTGATCTGACTGAGGGTTGTAGCACGCTCCATATCCGTTTGGAAGCACAGGACCGTAGCAGCAGAACATCTCAACAGTAGTGGGAACCTGAGGGAAGAGTGGGGCCATCCACAAGAGACAGAAGAGAAGTATTAAAACTGGAGCAGCTGAGGCTGAAATACCCTGACTTTTTAACTCTTGTATGGGTTAAGCTTGAAAAATCTTGGATTGTGCACCTCCCACAATGCAATTTGGTAAGGCTTTTCTTTTAGAGGTGAGTATGTTACAAGAAAACAAGCTAAAAATGGGATGGTTCAAGTTATTCTTGTTCTTAGTATATTCAATGTATAATAGATAAAATTAATGAATACAGAGACTCTATGCACGAAATTGGTGGAGTGTCCCTTTAACACATTTTTAATAAGTCCAGCTCAAGTCTAATGACGACTTTACCTGACTTGTCGAGAGAATGAACTGATTACTGATGAGATAGGCTTCGTCTTTGAATATTTCTGGCTTCTCTATCTTCAGCTCATATGCAATTTCACGTAGTCCCAGTAAGTGATTGTCTATTGCCATCCCTGTTATTGCCTGAAATGTAGAATGAATACACATATTATTACATTTTCCTCTAAAAGCAAAGTCAACACTGTTGTTAAAATTTGGACGAGGATGGATAAACTTACCAGAATAGTATACTTTGTCTGCGCTGTTATGGCACCTCGTAACATCTCGATCTTTTCTGTATCCTGGATTAAAAAAAAATAAATGAAGAATCAATACTAAACCATAATCCTTTTATATGCAATAACCATGTTTTTTCATGGGGGAGAACATCTACAGAATAAAATAAAGAAACAAACTGATGATCTCATGATATAATTCAAGCCAAGCTTTTACTCTGCAGCAGCATCTGTTGATTTTGGACAGTGTTACTGCAACATCCACATTAAATTATCTCACGCTTGTGCTCAGTTCTCCATCAGTCATTGCTCTGACAAAGGCCAGAGCTTCTGGTGTGGCTGAGCGGATGTTGTCCACTCTGCCCTCCTGAAAACGCCTTATGGAAGCACTCTCATAGGTTGACACTGGTCTGCCATGACATCTAGGGCACCACACAAAGACAAAGCCTCATAGCTCAGAGCCTCGGGTCTATGTGACGTATTAGACTCCTGTAATATTCATCTTTGTCTTACCGGTAGTAGGCTAACTGAAGGGCGACCTGGATGTAGGCATCTGGACTCATTTTCTGCTTCTTGATGAACTCTTTTCCGTAGTCGTAGAATTTGTGCACATTCATGTCCAGATTTTTCACCAGCCTGAGCAGATAATAATAAATCTTGCCGTGAGCTGAAAGCACTCATGCCTTTATTTCATTGTACAGAAATCAGAGTAAAGCCAGACCTCTGTAGTTTGTCCGCAGAGGAGGTGAGGAGTTTGTGAATCTCTGGAGTACATTTCCAGCGGAGTCTGCGTGGCGCTGGCAGCTCGCTCACACTTGCAGCCCTGACCAGTTTTGAAGGGCTGCCAATCCTGATGTCACATATAAAATATTTGGCTATCAGCAAACATAATACACTTCATTATCTATCTCAAATATCTAGTTGCATTTCATTCCTTACATGTATTTGAGTAAATACTCTGTGCACTGCACAAGGACAATTCCTTCAAATGGTGAATGTTCACACACGACTCCACAGCAGCCGTCAGCTCCTACAACAAACTGACAAGGTCACACTAGTTTCAGTGGGATTTTCTTGAGTTAAATCAAAGCTGCAATGCGTGACTATCTAAACTTCAAGTAATGTTCAGTTGCAGTTTCATCTGCGTACTTGAGCATTCTGATACATACTGTTGCTACATGTTCCTACACATATATGTTACACCCTGCAGTGAAGAAATAATTTACAAAGGAAGCCTTCAACTCTCTTGGCAGTGAATATTAATTATATGAGTCATTAAAATAATCTGAATTCTTTATCAAAGCCTCTCCATCAAAGTTCCTGCCACTGACACAGGCTTGAAATCCAATGGGAACAACCAGTCTGTACCAGAATTTCCTTAAATGTAAATTCTTAATTTGGTATGGGATTGGCTAATTATATCCACTGGCACTGTGAGAGATGAACAGTATTTGTTTAGTTAATATCATCATTTATTCATCATTTCCTTAGAAATAAAAGAGGTAAATCATCCAACTCTAAGCCAAACATCAATGCATTCCTTTCATCCTCACCTCAGCCGTCAACAAGTCAAAACAGTCTAAAAGGAAAACTCACTGACCTGCATGGGCTTGTCATACCAGCGATTGCCTCCATTTTTGGCCACGCCCCCACCGTGCAGCATCAACTTTGCACGTGTAGTGTCACTCAACTCCGGCCCGGTGGCGTCATCAAGACAGACCAGACACAGACAACGCTCAATCATGTCCAGAGAGTCCCTGTTAGTGGACTCTAGAGGATGACACATGAAAAAATATTCAAGTAAAGGGAACAAATAGAATTGGAAACACCTGACTAACATGAGAGGTTTTTATTGGAAACGTACCTCTCATTAACACACTACGAGATTCGGCCCATTCTGTCCGTCCATCTGATGTTAGAAGACCAATAGGTGGGAGCTGCTCTTCTTCACAATCAGACATCCTGGTGATCTTCTCTAGCTGAGTCAGCAGGTCTCTTTCATTTAGTCGGCGGAAGTTGATCACCACATCCAGCACAAAGAACTGGACAGAGGTCAGAGGTCAGATTGGAAACAGGCTGCTTCAATGCACTCGTCCCTGAGACCTGACTTTAATAACAGCTGGGAATCTACATGACTGGCTGAGAGCATAGAACTGTTTTATGCTTATTATATACATTTATACACACAGCAAAGTCGTGCAAGCAAAAAAAAGTGATCATATGGTCAGATGTGTAGTAAAAAAAAGGAAGCAGATAAATCAGATTATCTATTCTAACTACTTAATTTAGAGGTAACTAAAAATACCAGTAATAATAAATCATTACATCAGCAAGCATCAGTGTGGCACAACAATATGTGCGGTAAATAAAGGCTGCATCAGTACATTGGGCTGTAAACTGTGGTTCTTTGGTACAGGTTGGGAAATAATTTTGCTGTTTTTCTTGTTTTTCTTCCAGAATTACTTGGTTATTCTTGGCAATAATCTGGTGGTTTGCACATTATTCCTCACCAGACCTTTATTTTGCAATGTCATCAAGTTCACAGATCTAAAGAGGCACATATGAGAGCAGGAACATTTGTTGAACGAAAAAAAAAACAACTGAATAAATAAGGGTTGCAATAAAATGAAATTATTTATCAAATAAATAAAGATTAAACACTAGACATATAAAAACTTAATGGAGTCTAGATGATTTGGATGCTGCTGTTCTCATATTCATATTCAGCAATTACTACAAATGCGAACAGCTGTTATTCACAGCGTGCCTCATTAATAAGATTAGTTTCTAATGGAGCTTTAGTCCGGAATTATGACACTGGTCCATTACTGGTCTTATGAAAGGACTTAATGGTGGTAAGTAAGCATCCTTAATTTGTTTCATTTATTTGACCACTTTCGGTGGAGTTTCAACATGGCGGTGCTGCTTAAGGTATCTGGCTGATGTGAACATATCACAGATGATACAGATAACTAACAGAGACCTCCTGTCAGTGGGTGTTAGTTATTTTTAGGAGTTTTATGAGCTTAGTGGCCACTAAGCCTGTTGACCTGTTGACAGTACCATAATATTGATGATCCATATTTTCTGCTGTGACGAGGACACAATGTATCATCTAATTCTCAGTGTTTCTGTAGATGTCTATCCGTCTAATATGAGTCGATCTGTTCTAGGTTCATCGATGACATTTTGACTTCTTGGGTTATACAGGAAAAGTTCTTGGTCTGTGGACTTTTTGACCCTTTGATAAAATGGACCTTGAGATGAAATAGCAATGCCAACTAGAATTTCCATAGTCTAGAATTAATTTTGAAGCTTAAAGCCAACATAGATAAGAGATCCTGAAAGCATCAAGATCACATGTCAACTAATCCATTTTATAAGAAAACTCCATCTCCTGATGATGGCTGTGTTATGTGGTTGAAAGCTCCAGAAAAAGTCTAGTCCAAGACAACTTTGGCTGTGTTTTTCACTGTGTCTGACCTGGTTTTTACAAGCTACGATGATGTGCTCAGGTTCTGGCATCACGCTGCTCTCCTGAGCCACCAGCGTGTCCCTCTCAGGCCCCGGTAGGCGATAGGAAGTGAAGAGACGATAGTATTGCTCCATACACAGAGGGGTTCCAGCAAGCTGGCCGCGGGCATAGTCCACAGGCAGAGCACGTCTACACACACACACACACACACACATGACTTTGTCAGGCCTTTTATTTACACATGAATCAAAGGTTGAGATTATTTGGTGTTATTGAATATCTCTTGTTTGTTTGTGCTCTTGTTGTTCATTAACTCACGCATCAAGAAGAGTCTTGTACTCCAAAACTCCAGAAATTAAGTGTGCAGCAAACCTAGAAAAGAAAACCTTTACTTTGTTAATACTGCCTAAAACACACACATATATTGTTAATTATATTCCCCTCACACTCTGTACTTGAGGTGATAACTCTCTGCATTTGGCCTTTTTCTTGTGTAGCTGTATTACACATAACGTGTAAATGCTAGGTGTAAATAATCTGTTTAAGGGTGCAGTCCCAGATCAATACCATGTTAACCAAACCGTAGCCTTCGTTGTCTATTAACCTTGCCATATGTGGCCTGGCCTCTCAGACCTCAAGGTGTTTCTGGGTAATGACCCTATCTGTCAACGTGCTGCAGGAAAGTGATCAATTTACTATAATCAATCAAAAGCAGTGTCTGAGTAATATATAAACTTCACCATGAATTCCCAAACCTTCATGTTGTAATAATCAAAAAATGTTTGTGAAGTTATTACTTACAATGCAATGAAAAACAATTACAACTTGTTCCTCTACAGTATCTGTTGTCAACGATGGTTAATGTGACATTACTGGATGTTGCATGTTAATGTATTTGTCCTGTCTTGTTGTCTTATACAGTGAGGTTTCTCATGTGACTTTTTGGTCTCAACTGTGCCGCGTCTCCTACCGTAAAGAGTCGATGGAAGCTCTGAAGTTCTGCTGTGGGAAAACCATCGCAGGACTGGAGTTCACGGGCAGAGCCAGTCTGTTGTTCAGGTACATGTCGTTCAGCCAATAATCGTACACCTACAAGAGGAGAGAGTGGTTTGTCTAGATACACTCTGAAAGTTATAATGATCTAATAGTGAATAAAAGTGTAACACCAATGCAGCTAAAGAAAACACAAGATTTAACATGGTTATGAATTTAAAAATGATTATAAAACTATATATACTGAACCAAGAATTTTGTAAATGCTTTCCAGTCCTGTAAAAGGTTTGTTGACATTGGTTGTATTTGTACAAAAATGTGTAAATGGGCCTATCATTTATTTACGGTCATCGATTTAAGTTACAAAAATAATGCATTTAATATACATAAAAGGTATCAAAGAAGTACAGTCAGTCCTTTAATGTTGTGGGATCCCACAACAGTGTTTGTCTGAACTTAATAACAAAGGATCACATGGATTATTGACCCTATAATGCCTGTTGTTGTTAGTTAAAACATTTCATTTTGGGATTGAAATGATGTTTGCACACATCATCATTGTATGTTTTGAACCAGATCATTTTATTTACCCAGTTTGCCTTGTTCTCCCTCCTCTCCATGAGTTTGCTCTGTAGTAGCTCTCCCACTCCTCCAGGGGCTCCAAACTGCTTCACTGCATGTTGGGTCTTGTTGAACTGCTCCTCTGTGAGCAGGTGCTTCATGCACCTCAGGTACATGTCCAGTGTATCTTTCAGGGCGGGCAGCGGCAGCTTAGGGAGACCCTGGGCAGTGTGGTGGATTAAAAAAAGTCAGCAAACTCCAATTGCAAAATTTCTTTTTAAATTTGTGCCCTCAGATCAACATCTAAAACTTAAGCCATCATAATACACAAGTTTGTCGAGAAAATATTTCAAATAAACATTTTTTTAATTGTACCAATTAATTGATATCAAATATCGATCATTTAACTCACTTGACTCGGAATAGGAGAATATTAATAAAAATAAAGCATATTAATATGAATATCAGACATGATATCAATATACACTTGATTTTAAAAAGTCACCTTTGGTGTCTTAATCTGATTAATATTATTTAAGTGCTTTTTTCTTAAATGACTGTAAAACATAAATTCTCTCATGCGTTTTCTACTGAAATGAATCCAGAAATTAGTCAAATATGAAAGATATTTACATCCTCGCCCTGATGGTCTTTGCTGGGCTCCTGGTCCAGGACTGGCATGTTGGCTGTGCAGAGCGGCAGTTAAGTTGATTTCCTGTCAGACAGACTCTGTGTCCACAAATAAAATGATATGATAGAATCAAGTTCCGGCAAGTAAAAGCTCTTTAAAATGACTGTCGGTTACTGTGACTTTTAAGAGCTGATGTCTTATACGTTGCACTACTGTCTGGATATTTAAAGCCAAACTATACAAAGATGATCAATTAACAAACTATTTGTGTGTCGGAACTAAAGAAAAAATTACAGGAATACGCTTTTTTTTGGTTGCAACATCATTTTAAGTTTGTCTTGCAAACCTGCGCATTTGCCGTCAACATGCTTCCATAAATAAACCTGAAAAAATATCTATCAAATTAAAATTAGCAATCCCATTAAAAAGAAATATTTTACTCACCAGAAAGAAAAGAGCACTCCCATTGGAATTTAGGTTTCTCCATCTGGATCCATTTCAAGCAGATTTTCCCTTAAATTTCAATACCTTGATGCTTTTTCATTTTAAGTATCTCTCAGTCCCCAACATGGCAAGAGCACAACTCCTTCGCTGGCTCAGGAGAGATGCTTACAGAGTACCTCACCCTCCAGACAGCCAGGCTCCTCCCAGAAGTGCTGCTATTCGCCAAGAAGTTTATTTACCACTTCAAGTCCTCGGCCCACCTCATTTGGACACCGACATCAACGCCTCAGGTGCTCAAACGTGCCGAGAAACATATATGATGAGAGTTTTGTGGTTTATTAAAGTTCCAGCTCTGGGCGTTTCCCGGGTCTCTCATAGCGCTTTCCGGTTGTAGTTTTTTGTTTACAGATTAGGTGTAATCCAGATGAAGCTGCGTGATGAGCTGCGTTACTGAGCCAGTAAGCAGCTAGTCCGTAATTCATCTCCCCCTTCATTAACAAGCGGCCCACGTCTACAGCAAATTTCAGGTAGAAACTCTATTACCACAAAAGAGTGCAGCCTATTATATATAACATAAAGAAAATAAACGTCTCATGCAAAGCTTTAAAACTCCTTAACTCGATGTCACCACCTGCCCTCCTCCTCCTCTCTCACAAACGCTCTCCCCGCGTGTTCATGCACGCCACTTAGTCAACGTGCCACCTCATGTTACTAAATACATTTCCCGAGAATAACTACTTATCAAGCTTGCACCTTGTTTTTGCATCAGTAAAAAGAGAATGAACCTTGAGCCTTTTTAACATTCTTAAAATGTTTTACATTTTGCAACACATCAGTTACATATGAGTTTTAACCATTTTCTTAACATATTCGTTTATTCTATTAATTTATCACGAATAACTATTTATTAATTGTCATTTTAACTCGGCTTTTTTATTGTCTGCTTTTTATGTTACTAGTAAGGAACACAAACTACCTCTTTAGGCCTTAATAACTTTTATATGTGATGGTTCAAATAATGTGTGTTCAAAGGTAAAAGTCAAGCATCGTTTAGGAATAATAAACCCATAGGCTTTATAAATATATTACCATAAATTCAAAAAGTTACATCATATTATCATTTTGTTTCTGTGGATTTCTTCATATGGAGGAAATTAATGTCATTATTGGCATTATTATTGTCATACTGCAATAAAAAGTGGAATAACTACCCAAATAAATAATTTCCATAAACGGAATCATTCACATAATATTGATTTAATTATTTACATGAATATACATGTATATACAGTCGCAGATCATTCAAGGAGGCTATGCATTCCATACATTATCCATAACAAACAAATAAACAGACAACAAGACGCAGATTTCTCTTCATGTCCATCTTTTGTTGTGTCTTTCCAAAACTGCCGTGTGACACACAGTATTGCATATTGAGTTTAGCGGCACAACTCTGGCAAAATGAATAGAGATTATATTGGCAGACGCATATACATTACTCTTTTGATAAAATACATTTGCACATGATCCCTGAATACGCTATGAATCAGTTTCTGATACAATGATACATACTGCTAGTGAATAGACATTTATCTCAACAAATCGTTCACAATACTCTCACTTTAAGATGAACAAACGCCAGCGAGCGTCTTTCTACTGCGAAAGCTTGTGACTACTTGGTTTGACAATACCCGGAGGAACTGTCACCAGAAGCGGTAAATAATTAATGTTGCTACACAATCCTTATCGTGTTATGCAGTTGATTGGATCGGATGGGATGCACACAGCTCTACATCGGCACTTTGATAGTTTACACTCAGTTAAAGGTCTTTTACGCATACTCTCCTCCTGAGGATTCCTCCTCTGAATACGACCGCTGCACAAAAGTCTCGATGCCGTTCTCGTCTATTGTTGTACACAGACCCTTCCTCTTCTTCTCGCGTTGTTCCATCTTTATAGTATCATACAGTCCTGTTGGGCCATCATCCAGGAGCATATTGCGTTCGGAGAAAGAAGGCTTCATCTGCGTCACGTTCTTCAGTAAGAGGAGCGCCGGTGCGTAAAGAACATTGGCGAGGCCCATGCCCAAGTTGAGCTGAACAAAGCCTAGATCGTGCACTATCTGTCCAGCCGCCACGGGCCCGAGGGCATAGGCCACACAGTAAGAGATGTCTGCGATGGCGTACACACTTCCGTACACTGACACGTGCCGCACATCTACCAGGAAACCCAGGGTTGGCAGGAGCGCAGTGTCAACAAAGGCGATGCCAAAACAGATTCCGCACAGCGGGATCATGAGCTGTCCAAAGTTTTTACAGGCTGGCACCGTGCAGGAGCTCGCGCCTATGAACACCATGCCTATCGCCCCGTAGAACCACTGGAGCTGAGGGTACTTGGCTGCCAATTTTACAGTGAGATACACGCCCAAGACATGAGGGAAGAAAGCAGGGAACCATGTCATGCCGATCTCCCACTGGCTGGCATGCATGGTCTCCTCCATCCAGTTGGCGATAGTGGGCTCGAGGAAGGCGAGGGGGATGTTACAAATTGTTAGAGCACCAGCCACTACAGCTATATAAGGATCAATCATCAGTTTATAAATCGGGGTTCCCACTGGCATGTTTTCTCTCTCTCGGTTAGAGAAGGGTTTCAGCACAGTCAGGCACAATATGCCATCAGCGAGACAGATACAAGCCAAAATCACGAAGGGCACCCGCTTCCCTGCGAACTGATAGAGGACCCCTCCGAAGGGGGGCGCCACGAGACTTCCAAAAGAGATGAAGGCCAAGGCGATACCCAGCGCTTTGCTCCTCTCCTTCTCCTCTGTGTACTTGTCTGCAATCAGAGCGATCCCTGAAGTGTCCGCGAAAGCGGAGCCGAGGCCCTGCATGCTGCGCGCCAGAAACAGAGTCGCGTAGTTTTCAGCGAAGGCAAAAATTACGGTGGAGAGAAACATGACATTGAGGCCGATGAAGAGTGGAATATCATACCCGACCCGGTCTATGAACGTGCCACTTAACGGGTTCACCAGGAGTTGCAGGATGGCCTTGGAGGCAAAAAGAACACCAATCTGTAAATCAAAGTTCCCCTTGGGCACTTTATGGATGGTGCTGTTGGTGGAGTTGGTGTGGTGTGCAGCAGATTGGGCACGATCCGCTGCGTTCTGTAGCCCTTCAAGGTAATCGGGTATAATTGGCACAATTACCATGTAAAGCATGTTGTCTAACAAAAGTGCTATACAGACTATTACCAGAATAATCCGTTTCTGCCGTTCTGGATCTTGGATTACCAGTTGTTTAGTTCTTTCGCCCATCTGGGACAGTTTGGATGCGGCAGATTGTGCCAAATTAGTGGCTTGTCCCTCTGTGGTCCCCTCCGGCTCCATGGTTTTTTCCCCTTTAAGGCTCTAGTCTCTTCTTTGGAAAAAAGAAAATCGGTTTCCCCAAGTTGATTTGTTTATAGAATTACGCACGCGTGGAACATCTGTTCTGCCTTTTATTTCGTTTTCTTACCAAACAGCGGGAGCTCTACTAATGAGCTAGACAACTTTCCTCTGCTTTACCTCTTCTCTGTCCCTTGCGCCGTCCGTCATCGCACGCGCTTTTCCACTCCCGTGACTTGGACACGTTTTATCCCCGCCGTCCCTAGTTGCTTCATTGTCTCATATCCCGTCATTCAGGTGACGTGCTGGTCCCGGAGTGCACTCACAGGTTGGGGATTCAAACGCAGCTCACAGTGCCGGCTCCACCAGCTCCACTCGCTGTTTTAGGTCCGTCTGCTGCGCCCCTCCGGCTCCCAGCTGTCTCCAGTCACCTGTAACGCTGTGAGCCAAGTCATCATATCTCATCAGTCGAGCTGGTTTTTGTCGGCCGCTGAAGAAATACACACTGCAGTTTGTTGACTCTAGGTGTCCCCCCCTCTTTCTCTGCCCATGGCTGTGACGCACAGTCCTGCTGCTCTCCGGAAGATCTTTTATGCTAATTAAATACAAAAAGGCGAGTGCGCGCTGATGTCCAGTCAGTTGCTTCGAGACAGAGCCGAAGATGCTTGCTGAAAACTTATGCACTTCTAAGTGCCACTCATCTGCGAACAGTTTATTTCAGTCTAAGTGTATGATATTTATGTAAACTGATAAAACTCTTGCAATCTCATACACGTTTAACTTCTAAGTTGGCGTCTACTAAATCACATAATGGCTCCTGTTGTAATTAAGCTCAACAGCAACACTGCAGCAACGGAATAAGACGCACTCAGTTTATTAAACCACAGAAGTGATTCAGTACCACACTCCAGTGGACAGCTCCGCAGAAGATGTAGGCTTCTTAAAAGGAGGTTTAAAGGATTAAATTTAAATTTAATCTTTTAATTCTTCAAACCTTTTTTCTCTAACAAACCCATTTACTACGTATTTTTTCTTATAACAAGATGTTTTTTGTTTTATTAATGAGTAAAGGTTCAAGCCCCGAATCCGCACTGCTGAAGTGTGACTGAGCAAGGCAGGCTAAACCTGGTCCAGCGGTGAGCCCGCACTTCCAGCGCTTTGTATGTGTATGTGATTGTGTGCGTGTGAGCGTGCATGAAAGTGTGCTTGACAATGCCATCTTACCTCTGTCTCTCTGTTTTTGAACCAAAACTGATCAGATATCAAGCTGATTGTCCACGTTTAAGTGTATTATTGGACTTTAGTGTAAATGTCATGTTCCTTTTTTGAGCAAAAATGTTTTTTGCAAGGAAAAAAATTCCATCTGTCTTTTGTTATTTTCAGTAAATTGAGTTTAGAATAATCTCTAAACTACCGTCAAACATGTAGACTTATCATTATAATAACCAAACTTAAATTTGCTCAGTTTCCAACTAATATAATGCAGAAAATGGGGAGTTTAGATAAAGCAGATAGCGCCATCTACCCGTGAAAAAAAGCTTTGGCAGCTGTCACTAACATAGTTTTGTCAATGAGAGCAATCTACTCATGGAGTGAAATTATTTGTTTTCAAATGCAAAGCAACATCTCAAAAGAATTTTCTTGAATTATCTACTATATACAAGTTAGCCATCTTTTTAGATATTGTTTCAAGTCATAAGTTCCTGCAAGAATTACATTTTTAAAAGAGAGGAAGAGAGATGAAGTTATGTTCTTTAAAAGTTTGTTGTTTTTTTGTTTCTTTGAAAAAATAAGAATAGGAAAATGACACCAAATAGCTTATCAGTGTTTGCAAGAGGCTACAGATCAATGATTAAATCTGAAACAGAGCAGTGTTGACATCTAGTGGAGAAAGAATTAATTGGTAAAGCAGACTTGAAATGTAAAAATCAAACCTTACATTTCATTTCATCCAAATATTTCTTGTTTGATTCTTTGTCTTAATATAGAAAAAAATCTGTTGATTTGTTCCCTGAAAACATGATTTGTTAGTAACACTTTCTAAATGTCCTTGTGATAATTAGGCTGCTTGTGTTATCAAATAATGTGTTTATTGATTCATAAACCATGTATTTGTGTCTTGACCTTGTAGGTTTCTGTTGTGTTCTACTGATTACCAGTCAAAGAGGGATTTGAAATATTGGTTTCTCTCATGGTGGTGCCTGTGTTCAACCAGTAGGTGTCCTCATATCCCCATACATTTTTAGTGAATAAAAATTGAAGCCTCACTTTTCTGATGTCCAGCTGTTTGTTTGTTTTAATAGTTGTTGCAATATACCAAAGTCCACATTTTGTTTAGTTATCTGGTGAAGAGGCTTCATTTATCAACCCAATAGCACACCTGATGATTCAGACACAGGCTAAGTGGAGGGAAAGGCTCATTTTTAACAGCAAGGCCAATATACAAGACATTTACACCAAGAAAACACAAGTTATCAAATTAGGGAAAAATTGTTTTGATTTATGTTTCATTAAGCTTAAATTGCTGGTGTACACAAGAAACAAAAAATACATGTGCAGACTCTTTTTAGAATTCAGTTAAAGGTGCAACAAGGAACGTTTTAGCACATTTATAGTAGAATTTCTAAAACAACATGAAAGTTAAAGTCATTTTGTTCAATCATGACAGTGCAGATACACAGGCCTTTAAATAATTAGACCCAGTCTTAACTGACTGATAACAATATGAAGTTCAGTGTTAATAACATACCAGTCCCATATGATAAGCAGCATGGGTTTCATTTAAATTTCTTTCAGTCTACATTCATACGCTGCCTCTCTTGTGCTGCCATAGCAGAGGTTAAACTAGACATCAACCCTGTACCAATGGTACATCAAACTACTTGACCTCTAAATAGACATTGCACATCATTTGTGCTGAAAAGTTACATGAAGCACTTTTAAACTTTTCTGATGAGACTTTTTAATGACCATTGAAATAGAAATAATGATGGCCAATGTTTGATCTGTATGAAGCATCTGGCCTTTGATTTTTTTTCTATCATAAAGCCTGTTTTTTGCCCTGAATGACAAACTTTTAGAGTTCTTTAAGTTTATTTCTGCCTGTCACAAGACTGTGTTTTTATTAAACAGAACGCAAAACATGGAAAATAAAATAAAAAAAATGTTGGTGGAATAAATTCAACTAAAGTAGTTTTTAACTGAATGCAGTGAAACTAATTTTGAACCACCAAAGGTGCTGGTCATTTCCAGTGAAACAAATCTGGAAAAACCTGTTGTTTTTTCCCCTTAAGCTTTGCTTTTGACGTAAATGGGTTAAATCCATGCAAAATGTGTAAGAAATCTCACCAAAAGAGGGCTCAAAATTTTTTCAGTTTTTATTTTTAGATGTTGCGTTACGTCATATTAGTGAGAGAACAGCTTCGATAATCACATTTATTTCCCTCAGTGAACATACTGTAACTGGAAAGCTTAAGCAGAGTTATGAAGGCCGGAACCCTGCGTTGGCTTCTGGTTCACCCAAGAGACTGCTGTTCTCAAGCTCACACACACACACACACACACACACACACGCACACACTCACACACAGAGAAATGCAGGACCAGCTACTAATAAACAAAGACAAAAAGTTAGTGTATTCACATGTCAAACTTGTTTACTTGTTTTGCCAGACACCTCTTTTTCCAGGGAACACAATCTGTTTTTAGTTCACTGTCCTCTTGACTGTTGCTGAGGAGGCGGAGTCAGCGTCGTCCTCATAACTGGATTGGCTGTGTTAGGGGATCAACTTTTTTTTTTTTTGCTGTTTTCCCAGTGATTCTGCTCTGATCTGATTTGAAAGTAGCTCAGGAGATTCAAGATCACCACGTAATCTTGTGCAGTTGCCAAAGTATTAATTTCTAACAGCCATGCAAAATCCCAAACCACTGCAGCCAAATGGACCAAAATAACCCTGCTGGACCTGAATGATTGAAATATTAAAGTTCCTCTCCAGACATGTTTTTTAAATACTCTGCTATGATTAATTTTTTATTTAACATGTTTTTTCTTTATAAAAAGTAAAAAAAAAAACACACAAACACACATCTACTCTCTCTTCCTCATTGAGAAATTCTGGATTTATGATTTAAAGCCTTGGGCACTCTGTACCATCCAGCTGCGGCCCCTGAGACTCCTCTGGCAAGACTGTAGTCTCCCTGGCATAAGGGAAGTGATATTTATTTTTTTTCTTTTAGAAAAAAACCCAATTAATGAAAAAAAGGCTGCAATTATTTTTTTCTTTTACTTAATGCTGCTGTATCATATTTACCAAGATAGTGTGTTCACATAATGTAAATGAAAACTTCCTGCCTTTGGACCATTTCTTTTAAATTAAAAAAACACTTTTTCTTAATATAATGAATCTTTGGAAAATAAAGTCAGCACAAATATCGTTAATATCTTTATCAACACAGGTTTAGTCTACATTAAACTACTTCAACCTTTTCCCCCTTATGAAGACTTCTTTATACAGAAAGGAAAAAGAAATGGATTTTATGTACGTCTAACTTTCAGTCCATATATTTACATAAAAACCTAGTTTTCCTTTGTTGTTTCTGAGTTTTGTAGTCTATTTTGTTCCATCACACCAAAGCCTTTTTCAGGCAGAGCTGCAGCTGGATTCTACTTTGTGCACCTTTGTGTTGACTGGTGAAAGAGCAGCGGAAATTAAAATGGCTACTGTTCACATTAGAGGAAAGATGAAGAGTTTCAACCATCAATATTTGAACCTCAGTCAGACTTACATGTAGATAAGGATTTTGTTGTGTAAGAAAATCTGCCAGATGACAGATAACAACATTGAGTGAAGTTATCATCTTTAATTTGTTTATAATGTTTGCTAGCTTGTACCTGGTAGCGGCTGACACAGCGTTAGCGGTCGTGCTAAAGCAAACTCTCACTCTCTGAAGTGGCGAGTCTGCTCTGCACTGGAATTTTTAGGTTTCTTTGCCTGTGGTTTGGCTTTTGAATGTGTCACGTAACAAATCTAGCTTGCCTGGGTCATGTTTGCACATCAGATTTTAGGGAAGACCACAGACATCTCACCCATCAGTAGAGGAATATTAAAAAATCTCTCTAGTGACAGTATTGCCATGGTCTGATATTTCAGAGGACACAAAGTCAAAAGTATATTTTCAGTGAACAGAAATCTGTTGGCACTAAATGGATGAAAAATATATACTGAACATTTAGAAAACTGGAATCACATTGTCTGGTAGTTAGAAGGAAAGCAGGTGAGCTTATGATTGAAAACTTTGGCACTCAGAGAGTTTATAGGCAAATTCCTTGATTATCAGACTATCAGAGTTTACATAGTTTGCATTCCAGCTGTGGTGGGAGACAAGCTGAAGTTTTGTCCTTATAGATGCAGCAGTGCTACAGTTGCAAAACCCAACTATGGATAAGAGTCACCAATAAATGTAAACAGAGTTTTTCAGTGCAGAGTAGAAACAACAGGCGTAGCTTCTCTGTTAGTTAAAAAACTTAACCGCAGTTTTCGATGGATTTTTATGTAGGTCGGCTGAAATGAAAAGAAAACATGAGTAGAGCAAAATAAAAATTTTCATTGTGATGAAGAGCCAAGTTTAGGTTTTGTGTTGATTGAAATATGCAGTTTTGGGGATGTTTGATGCTTTTTAATGAGTTGTAAAAAGACAAAAGGAAATGCATGGACATGAAGGAGACAGGAAGAGAAAAAGAAATACGCAAGGAGAAAGGGAAACAGTTGAAAACAGAAACAGAAACAGTTTGTCAGTATCTTAGCAATGCTAACAGCATGGCACCATGGCACAAATTAGATGGATTATGATGAATTTTGAATTTTACACCCTTTTCTGACTGTTAAATAAAATGTCTTAACAACTATTGGGTGGACTTTCATAAGCTTTAGGTCACCATTTCATGCCACCCTCAGGATGAATAACATTAGATATCCCTTAGCTTGCCATCTGGTGCCATTATGAGGTCTGACACTTTCCCATTGACTGGAACCAGGGCAGTGAAAACTTTTGGGTTGACCTACAAAACATGTTCCTACTGTGGCATGGTATAATTGTTCTGTATGGAAACTCAACAACTCAATGCAGATGTAAATAAAAGCAATACAGAGTGACATGAATATGCATTAGCTGTTGCTGCGTGCATACTTAATTTGAAAAACAAGAAAAGATGATTGATGTGATAATCCATGTAACAGAATGGATTAAAACAACATCATCCCCATGTGTAAAGTCCATTCATTTGATTAAAGCATAGTGCAGATACTTTCAATACTGCAGGATCATAATTGACAGAAGAGGAGAAATTGCATGTGAACATACCATCTCTGCATAGGCATGTGTCACCTTTAGTTTCAGTGGATCATTGCAGGAGAGCTTCATGTCCTTATACATTTCAATAGGAGAAAATTGTGTAGTTTCATATGTGTTTGAGTTTGAAAAGCATAAAATTGAAGGGAAATACTGAGTTGCATCCCATGTATGTCTAGATGAACTCAGAAGCACCAGCAGAACATTTTGATGGCATGAGATAAATTAAATGTAACAGTGGACATATTGATCATATCAGTGACATTTCTTTGCTTGGCACAAGATGATGTGTGTGTATTTGTGTCTGTATAAATAGTGAAGTGGTCACGATATTGTCCACCCTGTACTGGTCAAAGTGAGTGGTTTAATGAATTAAAACAGTGATTTCTAACGGGCAGTGACGCACAGCTTCACTTTAATCCAGCTTACACTGAAACACTAATCCTGTAAAAATACTGTTTCTTCAAAACAAATATGTTATATTTTGATATGTAATGTGTAAGTGTGTATTTTCTGCCCCAAGAATAAAAGTTTAAACTGTGTGTTGCATGTTTATTTGTGTGATGTAATTAACACTAAGTACAAATGGTGTGATTTCTCAAGATCATTAAATTGATTCGAGGAGCAGCTGTGTTCAGTATTACCATTGATTGCCCTGAGGCTGCTCAAAAACAATGTGTGTGTTGGTGTGTGTGCAGTCTTATGGTGTTGGGGTTATATAAGAGGCTTCACATCTGACAGTCACCATCACTGACAGTGGAAAGTGTTAATGATTTGAAGCAGCAGACTGACACTTCACCCATTTTTGCACCCTGGGGTCAATCTCAAAGTGTCTCACTATTTCTGTCAAAGATGGTAATTCAGAGGAACTGACACTGATTTTGCAGACTTATATCTGCTCCAGGTTGGAGGGCAGGCCCTCACTGAGCGACTAAAGGAGTTTGTGCTCTAGACGTTTTTAGCATACACAGTTTTTAGCAGTTTTAGGTTTGGGTACTGGGGGGCGACTGCAACACTTTCTTTTTGTACATCTTCAACTCTTCAAGTCATATCTTTTAAAATGCAACATAAACATTGTATGTTTATGCTTTTTATTTTATGTTTTACAAGTTTTACAAGATTTAACCTCAGCTGTGAACTTGTTATAGCCTGCAAAGTTAGCATTTAGCAAACTAATCTAAAGATGGTGAGCATGAAATGTGTTACACATGCCACTATTATTGTTGTTAGCATGTTAGCATGCTCATGCTAGCTTTACCTCAGAGGATGAAGGCTAGCCTGCAGTAAGTATAGATATGAAATAGCTCTTAAATTGCATTCAAAATGGTCTGATACAGGTTCTTATACACATTTAAAATCAACCTTTCAAAATAGCAGAAACCATGGTTTGTGGTAATTTTTGTGTTAAAGCTGTTACTTTTCCCCTCTTATTTTCATTTTGTTAATCTATTCTATGTTCAGTTATATATTAAATTAGCAGCATCTTGATTTTTCCAGTTAAATAAATGTTCAACTTTAAGACTGAAAATGAAATTTACTCACTGAAAGCTTGATTGAACAGAGAGCATCTATACAAATTCACATGAACTGCAGCATGTTGTTGACTGGCTTTACCAACACCATCCCATGTTACAACAATCGTCACCAACCCCCACACTAATTTAATTTCTTCTCCTCCCTTATTTCTTAGGGGAGAGATAATTTATATAATATATTTCTTTCTGTAACTGCCTTCACTCTCTTCGTTTCTCTCATTCTGCTGCACTCGTGCTCATGTTGCTGAGTAATCCTCTCGAAAAGCCCCTATGAAAACTTCACTGGTGGACCAGACATAATCCTCAGTGAACTCTAAGTACCTGAATATGTTTGATTGTAAGAGAAGGAAAGCCGATGAAAAAAAAAGCAAACTGTGACTCCTGCCAGACATTTGGATTCAAAGTATAACATAATCCAGCAGCTATCTGACGTCAATCTCAGGCCAGTGTGGTTTAAATAATTAATCTGTCGAGTCTACGATTACAAATAATCATCACATACTGATAAAATACTTTAATATTACACAAGTGATACCCTCAGCTATTGCATAAGGTATCCAAAGTGTCAGACATTACTGATTTTTTAGTTCTTCTACAGTAAAGTCGGGTTTTTTGTAGTTCACCAAACGCTGAACGGCGAACTACCCAAAAACCTTTGTGTTAGCTTGATAAACTCAATTAGTATACTTCTGTATGATCTGCAGTTGCTCCATTATTAATATTTTACCGCTTTGATACATATAGAGTTATTAGCAATAAATAATAGACAGGAAAAGAGCTTAAAAAGTCTAAATAAAAGGAGATAGAAGGGTTTACTGCTATTTTACTTAGATATGAGGTTTATTTGCCTAATAATTACATAAGAAGAGAATTGCATTGTTCTCTGAAACTCAAAAAATCCATTTAATTGGCATTTGATCATGTTGGCCTGCAGCAGTTTAGGAAGTGGGGTCAGAGTGAGTCTGCCCACCAGATGACGGCTCCATATGTCCATCAGTGTCCAGGGACTTTGATGTTAACTAACATAAAGGTCTGGTGGGAGATTTTAGTAACAATGCATGTGGAAAATTTGATTCTTATTTCAAGAAAAATTTCATGTCATCTGTAAAGTCTGATCCATCATGTTTTCTTGCAGATGACTGAATTAACTGGAATAAACAAGAGTGATGCTGATGACAACAGGGGCTGGGTCTGCTGTCTGCACGTGTCACTACAGCATAATTATGCAACAACCCACTCTGCTGACAGACTGTCATCAATAAATCTGCTTAGAAACACCAACTGGGGGCTTCTACTGTACTCTGTAACCCCTGGGTGTTATCCTCACAATGCTGGTTAACATCTACTTCACCTGAATTGTTTCATATACTCTGTAACAAGTGAAATTAATGCATTTGAAGATTCGACTTGAGTAAAGATACAGAAATATTAACACTGAAGCATATATTAGATGCATCAGTGCACAGATCACATAATGTTGTAATGAATAATGAATAATACAAAAAAGTCAAAGGGACAGAGAGTCAGCAGTTTCAATTCTTTATTAGAATCACTGCTTATTTGCAAGTTATTATTTTAGGTTAATCACTCAAGATCACTTTTTTTCTGAAATTATAAAGAGAAAACTGACTTTTTCTTTTCAAAACATGACCAGTAAAATGTAGCTTATATGATTAACAATACAAAATCTATATATAGCTACACTGGACAGTATGGTATATAGCTGTCATCAGGGCCCCAGAGTCCAGATGTTCAACACTAACTGATCTTTAAGGATTTAAAAGAACTTCACACATAAGCTGTTCATTCATTTACAAGGGAAAGCGAGGGTGTTAATCAGCCTCTTTGTGCTCATGGGGATTTACATAATGGTGTCATGAGTCACATGCATGGATGTCCCAATGTTTAAAAACTGCCCACCTGCCTTTTGGAAATCAACAGCTCTTGTAACAACATTATTCAGTGTTTAAGTACTCTACCGTGCCTCCTGTTTTAGTCAGATATTCTGTTGATGACCTTATTTTGCTCTTTTATACTAAATAAGATGCTACATTCAAACGATATAACAAGAGTGGACTACATGGTTTTTGAAACCTACTGTAAGAACATTGATTATATGATAACCAGCATGTTATTGTGTGTTGTCTAACACTGGTTAGACGACACATTTCAAAGAAATGTCAGAGTAAAGCCTTGTTCCTAAAATCACATTTGTAAGGAAACAATCAATTGTGAAGAAAAGTAATATTTGCATTATTGTGATTATAATATGCACAATTAAATAGGTAATTAAAGAGCCATAATAGAGATTTCAACAAAATGAGCAGCCATATCTTATTAAATTTTACAGCCAAATCTTATGATTAACATAACTTTTAAATGCTGTCAAGTTTATACCAATAATTTCTTTTGACAACTCTTATTTGGATGCTATTTAACTGTTGAATAGACTTCTGTGTTTATTTCAAGCTCTGCTCCAGTTAATCTACAGCCGTAGACTAATCTCTAACTTGTCGTGGGGGCTGTGTATGTAAGAATGGTCCTGTTGTTTCCAGGATTAGTGCAGTTCTACTCTGAATACAAAGATCACTCTAGATTCTACTGATGCAGGACTTTTACGGCATACACACACTTTAAAATTGACAGTACAAACACAGGAAGATGCCTTCGTAACTGTCCCAGAGAGTTCACCAACATCAGCAGTCTGTTACATGAATCCTCTGAGTTTCTAGGTTGTTTCCTTTAGCTTATTCTTGTTTTCCATGATTTATTTTAGGGTCTTCAGTTTTCAATCGGATAACATAAACGTGAGCTTTAGAGGAACAAAAAGCTTGACTAATAGGGGGAATTTTTCACTGAGAAGTATAATTTGCAGAGTTCAGATAGCAGCCTTTTGGTGACAGAGGTTTAGCTAGTGAACAAGTTATTAATATGATTTTGTGCTAAAAGAAAAGCCCCGCAACATGCATGTTTGGGGTCAATAGCTAATGCTCTTAGAGAGATAAAATGGCAATATTTTAGCCAATATTGTATTATTTATATATAATGTTTAACCAATATTGTACATAAAATGTACATAATTTGATTTAAAGCTCCTTATGTGACTTTATTTGTAGAACTGTGTATGAGAGAATACTCGGACATTGTGGATGGCAATTGTTTACAAAGAGCTTTTCTTAAGAGAAACTCAAAATGAAAGTCACCTCCCTATTACAATATATTTTTACACTAACTGAGGAAAATCTGGGAAATCATGTGTTTGTTACAGAAGTAGCCAAGTCCAGTGTTTTGTTGTTGTATTTACTATGTGTTAAATAACATTGTGCTGCACTAAGTAGACCCTCAGGAATTGCATGAACATGTTTAAGTTTTGTTCGCTTTTTAGCAGCTTGAAAGCTACAAGTCACTTTACAATGTTTTTGTTTTCTCAATTCATACATGAAATACAACTGCAGAAACAAAGGCAAACGAATCCAGGACAGATGTTCACAAGGGACACTGGCTACCACTGTTCAAGACACAACACATGCACGTGCACCCACAGACAGAAACATCTATGTACCTGCGAGAAACCACCAACACAGTAATTGCATGTTAATATTGCATGCTTAGTTTATTTGGACTTGTTCTCAATTTGAGGCACATCAATCTTTTCCCCGGTGAGGAACTGCCAGATGCCTCCTCTGTAGTTCTCATTTCCCAAAGCGTACAGGAAGACATTGAAGGTGGGAGAGGTTTTAGCCAGGATAGGGGCCAACTGCAGAGAGAGGGGCAAGCACAACAAGGCTGTTAGTGCCCGGGAGAACTCATAAAGCATTAGTAAAATACAGATATCAAGCTTGTTCACCTTACTGATGTATGAGTTTGATATGATTATATTAAAACTCTAATTATTCTCATTTTTGATGAAAATGAAACAATCAGTTAGGACATGGCTGCAGTCTATGTGTTGTGCCACAGTACTGTTTTTAATATACTACTGCAGTCAGAAATGTTCCTATATCATATTCTATACAAAAGGAACTTCTGGCTCTATTTTGTCATGTTTTGGTGTTAAAATAACAAGCACCTATCACAAGTTTTTTATTTGTTCCTGTAGATTTCCTTAGTGGGGAGCTGTGACATGGCTGTAAAGACTTCAGTGTAATCCATTGAGGCAAGTACGACCATCTTTAAATACTGCTTTACTGCGACTCATAGGCCACCAAAAGATCTCTATTGAGATAGACCCTTTTGTTGAGATTAATATCCCTTTTCACTGGAATACCTGCAAGACATCTGTTTAAAATAGGATTTTACTCTTCAACAAAAAGCTCAATCTCTTTATAGATGTGTCTGATTATATTATCAGATACTTTGAACAACAATTGCAGCCTGTAAGTGGGTAGCTGCCCCAAAGAAATACACTGCTGACATTGCAGCCATGTTGCAACTCCCCCTGGAGGAAACATTACAAAACATTTGCTTGATCATTTGGAGATTTTGCACACCAAAAAATTTAAAAATAGGGCCCAGGTTTATAAATACTAAATTCTCTTTGGACATGCAAGATACTTTATCATATATATGTGTGTGTGTCTGACATGTGATTGTGAGAAGCTTACATGAAGCTGCTTTAAAATAAAGAGTATACATCAACTTGCTATTATGGAGATATTTTGTGTGCAGGCATTTACTGGCAGTCCTTACCATCCTGAGCTTGGGGGAGACCAGGTTGGCGTTCTCAATAGCGGCGTAGTAAGCCAGGACGCCATAGGGGCCCCAGCAGAGCAGCAGTGTCTTAAGAGGAGTGTTGGGATTGAACTGCAGAGAGAGAGAGAGAGAGAGAGAGGGGGAGAGAGATAGAGCAGGGGGATAAACGTGGAAAGGAATGAAAAGTGGAAAAAAACAGAGAGAAGGATTGAGGTTCAGAGCCAGAATGATTAGTCACCAATCAACCATGAAAAGTGAAGGAGGACTTGTGTCATGCGATTATTTCACTCAGGGGCAAGTCACACGCCTGGGATCACGTCTGGGAGAAAAAAACAGCATCTGTGATAAGATCATTTGCTCCCAGCAAGAAAACAGAGTGAACTTGCAAGTTAAGGTAAAGTTTACACATACAGAGCCAAGTTTAACCCCTCAACATAACGATTCTTCCTTTTTCATTACCAAAGCAGTTTTAAGAAAACTGTTTTTATTTCACACTGTCTGACAGGAAATTCTATAACAGCTTAAATCAAAACTGCCTTCAAGCTATGTGGTGTTCACACTTTATGAAATATTTACACCCACAATTTCAAGTTGTTATGGTTGAACCTTTCAACAAATGGAAATATTTCAAATGCATTGTGCATCATTTCATACACATTTCCACCCACAATCATCCTGACACATTTTGTATCTTTGAAAATTTTGGAGTCTAAAATTCTGTGGATTTAAACAAGTTTGGTTGCAGTTTGTACCAACTGGGAGGAGTCCTGACCTGAAAAAGTATTTATGAAGCACAACATCTCAGACTGGGTGACTGTATCCTTCCAGGTTTTTTAAGGCATACAAGTCATCTACATGACACATTGGCCAATGTGTTACTTTACATTACATCACATAATACACATAATTGCATTGTTCTGGTGCAGAGCTTGGTGCTTCTACTCTGCAGCTTTTATGCTTTTAATCAAAGCGTCTCCAGCCAACTCAGATGACTGTGAGTAATGGGCTTATGCAACCTAAAGTGAAGCAACCTTTTTCAGCCCCTGAGGAACTCCACTACTGAACTCTCCCATTCACAAATACATTGTTCTTTTCACTGCGCAGCAGCTACTGTCCGCATTCCAAGCTGAAGTGCCTGGTCTTCCCCTGAGGGCAATGACCTATATGTGTCATGGCCTGCGTGCTCACCATTCAACAGTCTGTTTTGTTACTTTGAATAAGAACCACATGAGGAAGTTGTGTGTACACTAGGAAGAGATGACCTTAGATGTCAATAAAAGGAAAATTCCTCTGACTCCCTCTGCTCAGTGACTTCAAAGCAGAACCTTTAGATGGATATTTGTAAGGATTTGTGCATTATGTGTTAAGGCTGTCAGTATCTTGGATTTCAGGATGATTTCTAAATCCCAGTCTATCATGCATGTAATTAAATTTAGGTTTGGGGCAACTGAAGCACAACAGAGCCAATGTAGATATTAAAACAGTAAAACTGCTAAAATTTGAAATTGTGGAAGTTGGTGAATTTGTTATTTTTTAAACTTACCCTGGGGTTTCCGGTCTTCTTGAATTTCTGAGCAATGGACTGGTATGAGGACATGATAACAAACAGCTGGATGGCCATGTTGAAGATACTCATTGGGATCAAGTAGGAAACATAGTTTCTGTGTAGAAAAAATGCATATAAGGGTCAATATAAGCAATTCCATGTAAAGAGTGGAGTACGCAAAGATGTTTATCTTCACAGTATTGTGTGGCATATGTATACCTGTCTCCCTTGCTGTAGTCCAGAGTGCAGCAGGTCCTGAGGGGCTCGTAGTCGTACTCTCCCCAGCCAATGAGAGGCATGGCAGACCAGAAGGCAGTGAAGAGCCAGATGAAAATAGAAAGAGTGATAGCGCTGCTCCACTGCAGCTTTGTCCCTGAAAAAAACAAGGTCAAAACATTCATCATCACTCTTTTTAACACCTCCAACAATATGATATGACAACATGTTTTTTTCTCAATCTGATAAAGGTCACACTGCTGCAAAGGCACTTTGTTTTTTAAGTGTCAATAGCAGAATAAGTAGCTGTCTTAATGAGCACAGTAAACGATGAGAGCACTGCAAGTCAGTCGGAGTCACTTCCCCTTTTAATCTAGTAAATATGAACAAAATAACAGAACCTTAGAGCAGAATTTTGGAGTTGAGTTATAAAAAGAAAAGGGTTTCTGCCAACACTCAAACCCCTCAGGTCACAGTTCCACCAATATTTGTTTATCTGCTAATAACAACTGCTCTGTTTGTTGTTTTTTACAGGATATACGTCAGAACAGTCTGTGGCAAATTCAGAGACAACAAGCCACTTGTTGACCAGATGGCCTCTTCATAATAGCAGGAGCTCTTAAATTAGCTGTAGACCAGGAATAAAAATCTATTCAGTGTATGCTACATTAATTGTGTGTGGCAGAAAAAGTCCCTCTCCGGGGGAGGGACAGGAGAAAGGTTTGTAATTGTGCATGGACACAGGTGGATGTTTTCTTACTGGTGCAGTACTGGTGGTATCTATCCCAGGCGATGGCGGCCATGAAGTGGATGCTGGCAAGAGCAGTCATGAAACCCTGGAAACCGTGAGTCTGGCATCCCTCAGAGCCGTAAGGCCAGTACCTGGAAATTTAGGTGTGCACACAAATTGATTTGTTCATTCATTTCAAAAGAAATAGTTGGAAATAAGTCAACTGTTTATATTTATGATAATAAATGCGCATGCCTGCAATCAATGCATTTATGTATTTCAGCCCTTTGAGCTGTATTTAAGGAATAACTAACAACAGCAGCAACCTATATATAATCCCTGAATGCATGACCACTGAGAGCAGCACCCCCATCTCCTGATTACAGCTTAAACGGCTTCTGCTCATCATGAAACCGGCGTTATCAGCATATTGACAGCTCCCCCTCCTCTCTACAGATGTGACTGTTGCTCCCTGTATTGATTATGCAGCCCAGTTTCGATTTCTTTTTCACCTCGAGGACAGGTAGACAGTAATATTTGGCATTATTTGCTCATTTGGCCTCATGTGATTTGACCTCGATCTCCATTATGAAAGGAGGTGGTTACATCACTCACCTCAGGAAGCTGGAGAAAGCAGCGATGGTGGCGTTCATAGAGATGCCCATATCAGCCAACGCTAAGCTGAACACCAGGAAATTGCTGGGGGTCCTCAGCTCTCTCACTTTAAGGAAGGCGGCGACTGTCACCGCATTTAAAAAGAAGCCCAGCAGACCTTTTTTGTGAAACAGAAGGGGAAAAAAAAATTATGAATGAAGGAAGTAGCCTATATGATGGTAAAAGGCAATAAGCGCACACAGCGATGCTTCGCGCCACATGATCAGAGTAAACACGCTCTTTTCAAACATCGTCATATTTGCAGACTACAAGCGCTTGATTTACGAGTTTAAAGAGAAAGCTGCAGATTATTCCTCTCAAACATTACAGTCAAGTATCAGTGAGCGGGTGGCGTCGGGTCCTGTCATAGGTTAATGTTACACAGCGGGTGCAGCCCTCGCAGCCCCACACTATGTCGCTAAATTCCAGCACAAAAGGACACAAGCACTCACCCTCCACCAGCAGACAAGACCCCAAAGAGAACACATCGAACTCGGAGAAGCCCTCCGGTAAAGGGTAAGAAGAGACCATCCTGAAGCCGATACGACACAACAAAGTGCAGCTGTCACACACTTTCACTCCTCTCTGACCGATCCTTTACGATGTGCCTCAATGTGACCGAAGGGAGCCCGCTTTTAAAGGGGCATTTCACGTGAAAAGCATGCACTTTATTATGTAAAGCCCTCCGCTCTCTGTCGCCCCAATCCGTGCAGGAATGTCTTAATGAACAAAACCACACGAACGCAGCGCTTAATGCGTATTTGCCCACCGCAACCGTAAAGCCCTCAATTAGTTACACAACAAGCCTTTGTGTGTCTGCGTCCCGGTGAGGATGCAGCCGCTGCTGATGTCAAACGACGAGACGACGCGTTGGATGCGGCGCACAGCTCTGCGTCGCTTTAAGGACGGACGCAACAGGTGCGTGCGGAGATTCAGCCTCCTGCCAGTCAGACCTGCACTCACATTTAAGAAGATAGCTAAACCCTCCCACCACAACATTAAAAGATACCCTCCTTTAATCAACATTAATAATCCCACTGGTCTTAGACTTTCATGTGTGTTTGTTGTTTTTTTGCCAAAGGTTGTGCAAGTTTGATTAATGTTACATCCAGTCAGAGTTTACAGTGTTGAAAATACATGGAAAGCGTGTGGATGCTCTTATCTGCATGCAAAAGATTGCTAACCTCATAAATACACATCAGTGCTTTGAATCTAAAGCAGTTTTTTTTATAATTCATCATCATCATTATTGTTTTTCATTTCATTTTTCTAATTCGTTATCGTTGTTATCTTTATTACTAAAATCACATGAGATGTAGCCCACCTGAATGTATTAAAGCTCCCTGACAAGTTGCTAATTATTGACATAAAATGATTATTGTAACAGAGCTGAGGATCCAGGTTGATGTTTATCTGCTTCTTTATTAATCTCTTTCCCAATATAGCAGAAATATGTTTTGACTAGTAGAACTGTGGACTCATCTGCCTTTTTGTTCTTGTCTTTTTGCAGGAAATAAATTTTTTCTTAGATCCACTGCCCTCAAATGATCAAACCAACTGTGGCATCTGACAAAAATGATAGAGGACAAAAAAAATTGAACTTTTGGAGCTGCATACATGTGTCAACAGAGGCTCGGGTCAGTTTGGAGTTTTCTGTGTGATGATGAGGGGAAAAAAGTGTGCTACACAATAAAAGCCTGTGTTTCAATTCAGCTTTAGCTGATCATCATGTGTGTAAAATTACATGAAATCCAGCCATCATCCACAGCCTACAAAGGATTCGCCATGTTTCAGTTGCGACACCACTTGCAGCTTTTCGTGCCAAAGGTCTAGAGGGGACACAAGCCTGACATTGTGTGGCCAAAGTCTGTTTCAGTCTCAGGATTATAAGATCAGGAAACTTGGAAAATGTAGGTGAAAATGTGTAAAGTGCTAAATCACAAGTGCAAATGGTCAAGATATATTTTTTTTATTACATTTTAAATCCTACTGAAAAACAGCCTAATTCTGTGTTCTGTTAAGAACTTGTTTTTGGGTCATGATAAGAAAACTATAACCATTAAGTTGGATTATAGTAACACTGTGAGAGTCGCATGAATTTCTTTCATCTGTCTTATGACGAAGAAAGAAAAAAAAATCTCTGTGTCCTCATTTGACCTCAACATGAGTTTCAGTTTGCAGATCCCATTTTTCATGTTTTTTTTATTTTAGTGTAAATTTGCTTTTTTAAATTGGTCGCACCAAAACCTAAAACATGTAAATTCTTAAAGAAATGTATCTCAATTCCAAGTAGAATAATGGAGGAAGTTATCTTGAACATGCAAAGAAATGCTGACACAAAGGTGTCCTCATGTACAATTCTAAATCTGGATATTTTTGGTGACCCTCTAATGAAAGTGATAGTACACTGAGACAAAACTTTAATTAAATAGGCAGTTAATAATACTCTATGATGCAAGAGACGCTGTAAAATCCTGTTAATTCAAATGTGGCTTATGTATATCTGTTCTCATGAGTCTTTTTGCACACAAAGAATGACATGGCAACTTAAATAAGGTCCAGTCTTCTAGTTCAATCAATGTAAAAGGACAGCTTTACTTTCTTTAGTAAATGAGATTAAGTACTTGGAGTAAAATATGGAATGTTTTGAGGTTTTTAACACAAGGGAACATGATTGCTCAACATGTTTAAAGCCTAAGTACAGACCTGCACGGGTATAAAACCATACATACTGAAATAACTGTGTCTCAGAGGGGTTTCACTGCTGCAAGTTAATGAGTACAATTAAACTAAAGTAAAGGGAAACTTGTCAGAATGGAGGAAGGATGACCGTGTCATTATTTATAGTCAGTATGTATCATTATGTGTATAATAGTACGTCTGTATGCAACACAAAACACATATATAGGTGATTGATGGAGAGGGAGGCCAATATTAGAGGCCCCTATAGTAGAGGCCTGTAGTATGTTTTAAATTTCTTAAAGCACTTTCATTGTCTGCATCCAGCTGTTATTGCAATATTTTTCGATTAGATTTATTTTTTAATCCCTTGTTGAGTAAAAGTTTTGACCAGACTCTGTGGTTCAAATGTGGGTCAAATGTAAAGCAGGTTGTTGCTGCCAAGTTGGTTGAACACATTAATGACCCGCGTTTCGCCATCTCGGAGTCAGCACACTTTGCAGTGCCAGCCAAGTGTAACGCTAAACTTCTATTATGATGAAATACAAGGGGGGACACGTTGATCAAGTGCCAAGTAACACATGTAGTATTTCCCTTCATTACAAAACAAAAGCTTTACAATTGAAGGTCTTTTCCCTAGTAGTATGGGACTCTGGCCAAATGGATTACTGAGATGAAATCTGAAGGTCAGTTTGGTCAGTATTACTTCCTTTTTTTGTCTTTTTGGTGGCTTTGAAAATGCTACCCTGTTCTCTGTTGGTGAGTAGATTAAAAGTGTAATTAATATGCAAGTAAAATTGGAAGAGAGGGTCTAAAGAGGAAATTAGATTGAAAAAGAGAAAAAGAGAAAGTGTGCATATGATGAGTAGTGTTATGACTATTAAACACAAGGATTTTCAAAAGGATTTTAATTGTCTAATGATTATACAGTCCAGTAGTTTAAATTGTTATAAATTTCTCATTTGTGGCTGAGGTGTACCAGAAGAGTAATTTTGCCTATTAATTTGCATGAAAAAAGATTTTTATTTATTGTTTATATCGATCTTTGGTTCATTCAAAGCTTCTTTATTTTGCAATTAGGAGTTCTTTCTTTCTTCATATTAAAAGTTTCAAATAGAAAAGGTTAGATTAAAAAAAAAAAGTTAAGTGAACATCTGTTGAGTGGACAGGCCCCAGGTTGGGAGCCACAGGCTATGATGTAGGGGCCACCTTGTGGTAAAACATAGTGCTGTCCACTTACAGATTAACAGTCACGGCAGGGCTCAAATGAACAAGCTACATTTGAGGGAAAGAAAAAAATCCAAACATCACAGTGGATTATGACCATTTCGGAAGTGTTTTTCTGTGATAATAAATAGGGACGTCTCTGCGCAGCCTATCGGATTCCGGGATGCAATACGCATCCAAATGAAAAGAACGCCAGTCCTTTCGCTAATCCTTGTCTATCCTTTTTATCTCGGGACTCATAGCAGTCGGATCACTATGGGACAGCGAAGCGGTGGGACAAAGCCATGCGGATGATATTCCTGTAAATGAGAGAAAAGGCAAGTCTGTTTTATTTTTGTGGGCGCAAATTGGGCGCATGTAGGCAAGCTGCGTATGCGTAAAAGTGGGCCAAAATGTTCCTCGTCCTGCTCCTGGGGCTCTACGTGGCCACAGGTGAACTTGTCTCCCGAGTGAGCTCCTGCCCGTCACAGTGCAGCTGTTTTTACCACAACCTGAGTGATGGATCAAAGGCCAGGTAAGGAGGATGTCCAAATGGAAATTATTTTATAGTAAAAACACAAATGTGTTCTGGTCTTTGCGCACAGACACATCCTTTTAGATAGACAGGTCTTGTCCTCATATGAGGACAGATGTTTGCACAGAGGTGAACACGTGTACAAAAGATAATTCAGGGAGTGCATCTCTGTCCAATTTTATTTAATGCAGGATTATCTCTCAAAGGCACTTTCAACTCCCCCATCTATGCGCTTTATGCGTGTTTGGATGGAGTGGAAAAATTAGTATTTTCTCAGAATTATTAACATATTTGGTACTTGTGATTTTAACACCTATTTGTATTCTTCTAGACATAAAAACCTGGGTTAATCTTAGATTTTATGTTATTTCTGAGTAATTGATTGTTTACTGTGTTAACTTGAAAAATATCCTAAAATGCGTAATTGCGCAGGATGATTTGGAGGTGAGCATAAACTCATGTGTGAGGTCTCCCTTTTAGGAGCGTGATTTGCAATGATCCCGAGATATCTCTTGTGCCTGTCGGGTTCCCTGTTGACACGTCCAAGCTGCGGATTGAGAAGACAGCTATCCAGCGGATACCAAGTGAAGCCTTCAACTACCTCTCCAGTCTGGAATTCCTGTGGATGTCTTTCAACACGCTGTCCGCCTTGAACCCGGACAGTTTCCGGGGACTGTTCAACCTAGAAGAGCTTCGTCTGGACGGGAATGCCCTGACCGCCTTTCCCTGGGAATCCCTGATGGATATGCCCAGCCTCAGACTTCTCGATTTGCACAACAACCAGCTCACCTCGCTGCCAGCGGAGGCCACCACTTACATCAAGAATCTCACCTACCTGGATCTATCCAGCAACAGCCTGCTGACACTGCCGGCAGAGGTGCTGTCTACTTGGCTGGCGGCAAAACCACTGCAAGGGCCCGAGAGCTCCAAAATGATACTTGGTAAGTGACTGTGCTCATCCCGAGATCCAAAACCTTCAGGTCGTGTTTTCTGCTCATTTTAAAATACGGAAAGCGCGCCGTTAACATCGTGCGTAAAGGAAAATGTGTAAATTCATTTTGCGCAAAGCAACATTCTTAAACAGCTGGACAAAACAGTTTCTAAGCAACACACAAATTGATGCATGTCATTATGATTACGCGGTGGTAAAAAAAAATATTTCCCTATTAATATTTGGAGACGTTTTGCTTTGATAACCGTGTAACTTTTTTAGCATTTCATGACTAAAATAGCACCTAACAGGCTTTTTAAAAATCATTTATAGATCGTGTATGCCCATAGACACATGAACTCATAATAAATAGTTTATAATGTACTATCATGTAGACGTAAGAAGATATATTTGTTCACTAATGTAATGTATTTGTCAAAAACTATAACTCCTTCCGTGGACACCCATATGTGGAAGCTAAGGTAGAAGAGGCAATGAATGATGATATGATAGTTGTCATATATGAAATATATCTCTTTGGGGGATGTCATGACTGTTGTGATACAAATACTCTACATTTATAAACGATTTAAATGTCCTAATTATCCGCTAATAATTACATCAAAATGTTCTATAATATGTTTTTATATGGCTTATAAAATGGTAATAAGGGTTTAATGTAAAGTGTGACTAAGATATTAAATATCATTAAGCAGTGGTCCATAACAGATCAATCAAATGTATGTTATTTAGTTGTTCAAATCTTTGCAACTAAATGTACTCTTAATTGAAAAGGCATCTTTTCTTTTTAAGTAGAAAAAAATTCAAATTTGGAATAGTTTACCCATCCTTCTTAATTTACTGTTAAAAACTGAAGACAAGGACATGGTTTAATCAAGTGAGGAAGAAGCCTGATCAGCATTTAAAATGCTTAATACCTTTAAATTAACAATAAGTGCATTCACAGTGATGCTGCACTTCATAGCCTATTGCATCTTTAGACTTTAGAAATGATCTTGCTCTTCGTCTTTGTTTACCCCATCCTCCTATTCAACAAAGTGAACAGATGTTCCTATTTTATGTCTAAAGGCTGGCGCTTTGGTCAAGGACAGGAGGGTGAAATGACAGCAAAATCTGCCCTTGAATACAAAATCATCATCATCATCATCATCATCACCACTACCATCATCATCATCTTCACCATCACCATCATTGCCGTAGTCATAGTCATGATGTAGTTTATGAATTAAATGTTAATCCTCTTACAGGATTAACATCCCAACATCCACACCGGCCATCTGCAGGCTGGTCCATCACTTTGCACACAGCTGGACGCTCCTCTTCCTCCTGTAGCCTCACTTGTATCCTCACCCTCACCTTCAGGTCTCCATGACAACCCCTGGGTGTGTGACTGTCGGCTTTACGACCTGGTCCAATTCCAGAAGTTCCCAACACTTTCAGTGGCATTTATTGACACAAGGCTGCGGTGCTCAGCTCCAGAGAGTGTATCAGGGGTCTTGTTCAGTGATGCAGAGCTGCGACGCTGTCAACTCCCTCGCATCCACACAGCTGTGGCAAGAGTCCGAAGCGCTGTTGGCAACAATGTGCTCCTACGCTGTGGGACCATTGGAGTCCCCATCCCAGACCTGACGTGGCGCAGGGCGGATGGGCGAGTCCTTAATGGATCAGGTGAGTCAGCAAATCTTTAAATGACAGGATCTTTTACTGTGTTTTGCCTGATGTAAGATTATTTGGTCAGCCCAGTAATTAAAGAGAAAGCTAGCAGTGCAGACAGTTATGCTGTAAGTCTGAATGACATCTGTAGTCTGTTATGCAACACTTATGATCAGTGCAACATTGCATAATCAACTGCTTGGTGTCTTTTTGGGCATTTATGAAGAGGGATATTTCTCTGGTGCCAAATTATATTTTAATTGTCTTTTTTATATGTTGTCTTTCATTATGTAATGACCAAATTCTCTAATCTCTTCCATCATAGTCCAGCAGGAAACCTCAAAGGAGGGAATCACTTGGTCCATCCTCAGTGTCCCAGCTGTGTCCTATCGTGATTCAGGGAAATATATCTGCAAGGCCTCCAACTATGCAGGGAACGCTGAGGCTGTCATTTCCCTCATCGTATCTAACTCACCAAAACCAGAGGGGAACCAAACCAGCAATGACAAGAAAGCCAAAGCCAAGAAACCCAACCAGATGGGCAAAGCTGCCTACCAGGAGAAGCTGGTGGCCAGGTATGTGGTTCCAACACCAGGCCCTTCATCCCTGCCTGCCCTGGAACCAGGCCTTCCACCTGGTCTTGGTTCTGATCCCAGATTAGCCAGTTACAGCCTGGCTGACAGAGCCACACCAGGGCCTGCCACCTCCTCAAATCCAGATGCGCTGCTGGATTTGGAGAAGACTAATCTAAGCAATCTTGCGGCTAACACCTCATCGTTGCAGCAGGACCCGGACAGGGTGGTCCGCTCAGTAAAGGTGGTGGGGGACACAGACAACACAATTTCTCTAAACTGGAGAGCCCCTAAGGCCAAGAACACAACAGCATTTAGTGTGCTGTATGCTGTGTTTGGAGAGAGGGACATGAGGAAGATCAATGTCGGAGCGGGGCAGAACCGTGTGACCATCGATGGGCTGGTGCCCAGGACCAAGTACATTGCCTGTGTGTGTGTGAGGGGTCTGATCCCCAAGAAGGAGCAGTGTGTTATATTTTCCACTGATGAAGCAGCCAGTGCGACTGGCACCCAGAAGCTGATTAATGTGATTGTGATCACTGTGGCCTGTGTCATCGCAGTCCCGCTCACTGTCATCGTGTGCTGTGGTGCGCTGAAGAGACGCATACAGAAGTACTGGGGAAAGAAATCCAAGGACATCCAAGACTCATATGTGACCTTTGAGACACTGTCGCCTGGCACGAAGGCCAAAGGGCTCGAGGGTGAGTATTTGAACAGACTGAACCCGGAGGAGTCCAACAGGCTGCTGTCAGCCCGCTCCAGCCTGGACTCCGAGGCCACAGCTAAGATAGAGGGACAGCCTAATGAGTACTTCTGCTGACATCATGCTCCAGCTCCGGCTCCTGCTCCACACCATCTCCCTCGCACTCACCCGCATCCACGTCCCAGCCCAAACCCCAATACCCATTCACATCCCCGTCACCACCAACACCCCCACCCCCAACCCCATCACCACCCGCATCCATACCCCCATCACTACCAATACTCTCACCCTCAGCAACACCCTGACGTCAGTCCCCCTCCCACACGCTCTCATACGCCCACGCCATGGGATTCCCCCCCACCTGTCCCTCCTCGCTGGATCACGCCGCCAACTCCACCACCACAGAGAGCCAACTTCTATCAAAGGACTTTTGCACGCTGCACTATAATGGAAATATCAGTTTAGGGAATATATAACATTTTGAGTAACTTGTACTTTGCAGATATGTGTTGAATATATCACGTTTCTCGCAGATGGAGTGAAACTCACTGGACTTTCACACTTGTAATCCATGTATGAATAACAAGACAAGATTCAAACACACTCATACTTTTATGTCTAAAGGAATGTCTTTATCACTAAGCCTGTAAGAGAAAACATGTCAAAAGCTGAAAGAGCACAACAATCATTGTAATTTATATTTCATCTCATATGCATGGCCCAGCGAAGAAACCTCTGCAACCTGACCTGACTTAAAGGGAACTCAACGGTCGATACTCTGTTGTTTATATCATATATGTACGTGTATGTTTTGTATATACTTTACTGGACAATGTACACTTACATATGCAGTTAAGTCTGTGCCTCTGTATATATCTGTCATATGTTCTCAGAGAAGATATACACATAGGCATGGTTCAACGTGCTGGTGAATGGAGAGAAGCTGGAGCTGGAGAGAAGTACAGAAAGGACTGAACTATGACGCTTTGTAAATAGGGTGGAGCTGATGAAAAATGAAATGTTAAACAATTTCTATTCCCAGCAATGAGACACATTCTGAAAAAAAATATCTCTATGTACCTGTTTTGTGCCACCTAGAGGCATCATTATCCCATTAAATGTAGATCTATTACTTCCAATGATATTATTTGAATAGAGTTAAATAAACTTTTATATATATACATATCCAGTTAGCAGTACTGTGTGTTTTCATATTTCTGCTTTCACCTCAACATGTTGATGGATTTTAAAATGTTTTTTTATTGTTCAGCAGGTTGTAAAATTTATTGGTGTTTACTTGTAAAATATTGATTCTTAATCAGTTACATGCCGTAATTAAAAGCAATTTTTGAGTTGCCAGGTTGCCAAAATTTGTCAAGCAGTACATTTCCCCTTTTAGCAAGACCTTCTAAAAAATCAATTCTCAAGAAAAAATCATGAATCTTGCATAAAATGAATGAATTAACATTTTTTCATTTTAAAATAAAATATTTGATGGATTATAAGAGTGCGAAACTCGTATTTATTCATGGCTTTTCAACTTTCGCATCTGAATTATTGCCAAGTCTATAAACAAGCCAGTTACAGAGGGGGTTTTGCAAACAGGCAACCCATTTTTTTCTTATTCATGGCTTATAAATAATCAATAAAGCACTGCTAAATCATTGGCTACAACTTCATTAAGGTTGATTAATCGAAAGAGCGCTGACCTTAACTGGGTCACACTTTCTTACACTGACTGTCAAGTGTTAATCATGGGTTTCCTTCCCAGGAATAAGACGCCACTTGGTCAGTCCGCGGTACGTCAGGGATTAAGCTTAATAGGCTTCTCCCGTCTGCCCACACGGCATGTCTTGAGCACGAATGTAGCCCTCAACTTTTAGGAATCTTCGCGGACTATGGACATTATTTGTTACCTGCTAGTTATAGTTTTGTTCAGCATCCAGGCGCATGGAACTTTTGCTCAATGTTTAAGGGGCTGCAGCTGTGTAGAAGATCGTCATGGAAGGTAAGACCTGATTTCATAGAGTCCAGTCTTTATCAGGGTTGAGGTTGCATTGACCCGTATCATTGTGTCAGTAGATGGTGGTAAATAAATGGTGGCTATTGGGAAATTGTATCGCTTACATTCTCTTAAAAAACTCAAAAAGTGTAGCTTTAGGGCATAAACTGAGGTTTAATTTTAATTTGCAGTGCTGGTAAAATGTGCATGAAAAGCATCAGGCTACGACAAAGATACCAAATGTTCATTTAAACTCTCCCCTTTAATCATAGGTCACTTGTATGTATGCAGGAGAGCGCGTTTGGGGCCATACCAGAGAACCTTCCACATGATATGACCAAAATACGCATAGAGAAATCCCACTTCACTGAAATACCCAGAGGAGCTTTCGCACAAACACCCGCCTTGGAGAACTTGTGGTTGAACTTTAATGATATCACAGTGGTAAACTCAAAGGGTCTGGAAGGTCTGGGGAACTTAACCGAGCTCCGTCTGCAGGGGAACAAGCTGCGCTCAGTACCATGGACAGCGTTCGAGGACACGCCGGCTCTCAAGATCCTGGACCTGAAGCACACCCAGCTGGACGTGCTGCCGGAGCATGCGTTAAAATTTCTGCCAGGTCTGACTTACTTAGACTTATCCTTCAATCGGCTTACGGTCATATCGAAGGAGGTCTTCCAAAACTGGCCTCTTTACCAAAAACTGCAGAGCATGGAGGAGCGGGAAGCGACAGCCTTCGGGCCGAACGTCGTCCTGGCGCTCCACGACAACGCCTGGCTCTGCGACTGCCGCCTGAAGGGCTTCGTGGAGTTCATCAGGTCCCTACGCCCCCCGATTATACTGATGAACTCCTACTTGACCTGCTCAGGTCCGGACTTTAGGACGGGCAAGTTCTTCCACGAGGTAGAGCTGCAGGCGTGCATGAAGCCCGTCGTCACCACGCCGTCCCCCAACATCAGCCTGCCCCTGGGCGCCAACCTCACCCTGCGCTGTCTCGCTAAGGCCAGGCCGGACCCCGCTGTGTGGTGGACATATGGTCTGAAGATAATCAGAGGATTTCATGGTAAGAGTGTGATGTCCAGAGCAATGTCATCCCCTCACCCAGTCCGAGTGATATCTTGCGGTAATTAGATACTTAAACACACATTTTAATCGCAGACTCATGTAACCTCCCCTTTAAGATGAGGAGAGTTAAATCTGGATATTGGCCCACTGTGATACGATCACCATTGATTCTCTCAATCTGCACAACACCATCGGTGTTGATTAAGAGCGTTGGAGATTATAGCCTGTAGCCTACCTAAGGTCAGCCATGTTGGGCTACTGTGTAATTAAGTAAACATCTGCGTCATTAGACTTACCCTTCAGAGCTCACTGCAGATCATGACTGCAAGAAATCTGACCATCATAAACTAAAAACAACCAGGCTTCAGCTTTTCACACTGCTATCTGTGCTGCTATCAGTACCACCGCTTCTGCTGTTAACAGATATCTGTCTCATTGTTTTGAGTAAAAAACAGAGTAGCTGTACTCAGGTTGATTTACTTTTATACACATTTACCAAGGAGGATAAAAGCTGTCATGAAAACAAGACTGAAATACACACTTTCTAAAAAAAAGCCTTATAATGGTCACATTATGGCTTTATACATGTTAATGTATGATTTACTAAACTGAAAGTCTAGAAATAAGACATCATTAGCACTAACGTTTTGGATTCAATGTTGTTATAAAGTTCTCTTGCTGATTAGTCACAATTTTTTTTTTTTTAAGAAAATCAGTACTTAAGAGTTATTACTAACTTTCTAATAAGCCATAAACTCTGCAGTTGTAAATGATTTCACACTGTCAAAAAAGCCAACAGCAAAAGCTAGTCATTTATTTTCAAAAATTTTCTATTTAGATTCTATTTTATTATTCTCTATTTTATCCTATCTTGTCTGAATCTTTAAATAAAGCCACTCTAGTTTAGTTTCTAGAAGATCAGAAGTAAAATGGTACATAGGAGCATCTTTCTGATGAATTAAAGAGCTACATGAATTGTAGCAACTCAGATTTATAATCTTACAAACAGCTCATAATTGAGCTGATTTACTTTAAGTTATCAAAATGATGTATTCGGCATGAATACCATTCAAAGTTTCAACTTAAAAACTCTTCAAAAGGACACAAAACTACTTGAGTCACTATTAACTTCACAGGGAAAAGCACACGGCTGTGTTAAGTTCTTCAATTCATGCAGACATGACTGACATTGTTAAAACCAAAGATTCTGTCCTGTGAGATACTTAGATTTGTGTGTAAAACATTTTCAGAGTTGATTACTTAAGTGTATCTGAAGAGATCAATGAATCTCAAATGATCCATGGAAATTTGGGTATGCACACATTTTAATGCCATACTTTGCTTGTTCTGTATGACATTCATTGTACACCTCCAAAAAAGAAGTTACTTTTTTAGATACATATGTAGATGAGCTCAAATACTGATTAACTGATCAGAAGAAAAATAGCTGGCCACTATTTTAATAGAAATAATGATTGTATGTGTGCAGGGGTCATATTAGTCTTTTCTGTGTAATGGGGACAAGTGGCTTAATTCATCTATGTGAATTTGACAAAATAATGTGTGTTTAACTTTGTGATATGTGGAAAAACATTTTCATAATAACATAAAAAATACTTTAACTATTTTTCCTCCAGAGTCTCAGGAAAGGGTGAATGAAGACACCATCAGATCCCTCCTGGTGATCCCCTCCCTCCACGCAGCTGACCAGGGTGTCTACACCTGCACTGCTGTCAACTTCATTGGAAACTCCTCCGTCAGCATCCTCCTGGACGTCCGCTCTCCTGACGGCTCCCAGTCACCACTTCACCCCGGCAACCCAGCTCCACCTGCTGCTGGTGATGAAAACGTCTACATTGACCTGCGCATTGCCAAACAGACAGTGCGCGGCATCTCCATTGAGTGGTTTGCCGCCTTGGATCGGCCGGCTGAAACCTGGTTCACCATCCACTTCGGCCGCGCAGACGCCGATAAGAAAGAAATGATCTACATCGGCCCTGGGATTCACTCTTACTCCGTCTCTGACCTGCTGCCTGCTACCAAATATGAAATCTGTGTGACCCTTAAGAACCAGGCACCACGTGCCGGCCAGTGCATTGTGTTTGTAACAGGAAGTGACATCACCGAGAAGGAACAGAGGGAGAAGCTGATTCATATAGTGGTGATAGTTTTAGCCATGGTGCTGGCCGTGCCTATAGGCATGTACGCCTGCACCACTGACACTAAGCTCGCCTGCCTGGAGGGCATCATGAAGTCATGGAAGAACCGGCGGAGAGAAGGGAACTCGACAGAAATGGAGCGGGAGAGGCAAGGCACCTTCGACAGCCTGCAGGCCGCCAGTGACGAGGGCCTGGTTAATAAAGATTCCACTGAAGACAGGAAGGTGAGGAGGAGGTCAGATGACAGGCTACATAAGAGCAAAGCTGACCACAGCAGACTCACAGCTGAACTATATTAAATTACTGTTTGTTAAATCAACAAGGGAATTCATGACACTGACCTTGTAATAGACCAATGTCTCATCCTGCATCAGTTCTTTTTGTAAAATAGAATAAAAGTACAGTAGATCTGCTGTATGACGCTGACTTTGATGCTCATACAATAGTCAGAGGAATGACAATAATGTCTGCCTTGGTTTTAATCTTATCTCTTCCTCTGTTCTAGGCCGAGGAGTTTGTTGCAAAGATGTGAATGGTGACCGTTATGTCAAGATTGTATTTCAAGGATTTGCACCACTGTAGAGAACATGCTGCAGTTTGTTTCTGTGTGAAATGTGACATGTTTGTCCTTTGATCATGATGTGCTTAAATGTCAGTTATCACACATTTTATTTGCTGCATCATATGAAGCCTTTGTGGCTGATTTAAGTAGTAAAATGCTGACAATTACTTCAGAAGAGTTAACTTTAAAAAAGTCTTGTAGGAACAGGTTGTTTATCTTCTGCTTTATTTGATTCAGTGTTAGCATTTTATACTGTTTATATGCCTGTCAGGCTCATATTGGCTTTCTTTTTTCACTCAACATTGTTAGTGAAGTTAACATATTTTTATTGTAACATAATAGCAGATCTGGGACAAGAATTTCTCTTTTAACCAGATTATATGAAATAGTAAGTGACTGTGCACTGTGCTTGTATATAATGTCTACATTATAGTTATTAGTTAGAGTTATGTTACCATTAAATCTTGAGATATTTTATTGCTCTTAAAAGTGCAAGAAGAAGAATAATATGTCAGTGAATTTTTGTACAAAATCTTACAATTACAGCTTTTCTTTGAAAATGAAGTTGTGCACGTGTGAGTGGCATGTGTGTGTGTGTAAGTGTTTGTTTGTGTGTGTGTATGGTGTGTGTGTGTGTGTGTGTGTGTGTGTAGGGTGGATCATTCAGTTTCCTGACATTTAGCCATGGCAAAGTTTTCTTAAAGCAGCAGTTTTATGGTATTTCTCATGTACTTGGTATCAAGTAACTTATACCAAAAATTAGATTTGAATTAAATGGATTTTGATAATTAAATGAACTGTTTTTACTTCCTGTAACTATGCTACAACAGTTTGACTAAGTGATTCGGTGTTTTTTGTGCAAAGTTTCTTCTTTGTGTTCTACTGTAAAGTTTCATCAGCATATGTTTAATCCTCACTGCTGCTCACTGTACATGTACGTCACAGTTCCTCTTCTCCCACTTCTGCGAACACAACACACAGCAGCCATGCGTCACACATTATCTGTCCTGCCCTGCCCAGACAGATGGCACAACAGATATGCCTCAGCCAATGGCATTGTTCATTTGACATAATACCCAAACAGTGGCATATCCCCTCCTGCCGTCACTTATGATCAGATCACACGAGCCCCCTCCTCCATCTCCATGTGCCGTCCGTCTCCTGTGATGTGAAGAGATCAGTTCCTTCCAGTGACTTGAGATCAGGGTTTTAAACGACTGGTTGAGATTGGCAGCTCTCATTTTCTGGAGCACAGACACATCTGCTTTCTTGCTTGTTCAGATGTGCTTATATGATTTGCGGGTGGGAGATTGATGTTGCTTTTTGTTGTAATCCTTATCCACCGTGTATGACACAAGACAATGTGAATGCTGTATATCAGCTATATCAGTACAAAACACATGAATTACTTATCCTTTTCTCCTTACATACCCTTATGTTGCATTAAGCAGTGCATTATTTATATTACTTGCCCATAAGGCAGCTGCTGCTCTCTTGGAGCAGAGCAGATGTGAAAAGATCAGGAGTTTTGTGCACACAAATCTTTCTTTATTAGTGTTCTTATTCAGAAAAGCAAGTGGGTTTTTTGCCTTTTTTGAACCTCCTTTGCTTCAAACACATACGAGGGCTGTTGAACCCTTTGCATAGCTTTCTTTCATTCTAAAGCATCAATGCTCTTTGCAACTTTTAACTCTGTAATCCTCTATCAAATAGCCCAGTAATCCTGGCTGCCTCTTACATGGCATAATGCATGATCATTTGGGCTGCTCCTCATATTCCCTCATTTCATTTCAGAGCATTAACAGCTTGCAGCGCTGAAAAGTTTTTTGTGTTTATGTGTCTGACCATTCTGACCTTAAATTTGAGTTTGGCTCCTCAAGAATCTTAAGGATGGTAAAAAAGGTCTGTAAAAAGCAGCACATCACACGTTTGTGGACAAGCATACACACAGTATGTAATAATCTGTCTGTGTTTTGGAGGCAGTTTTTAGTCAAATAAACAAAAAAATAATCCCCGCAGTCAGCTCTGCATCATTACGACCATGTGTAATGTGCCAGCTGAGGCTGCACAAAGTTCGATGCCAGTCACACACATCTTGTTGGTCCAAACTAGATCAGGGCAGATGGACTTTTGGTTTTTAGCCAAGGATGCAATATTGCACAAAGATGAACAAGTTGGTCCTTGGATTAGTGAGTGTAATCTGCAAATTTCATGTTTTATGTAACTTTAAAATAGTGTGCATGTTTGGTCATGATGTCTACACAAATACCCAGTGAGTGATTCGGTGTAACTTCATAATTGGTAGTGCTCACATTGATATTGGAGCTAAGGAGAGTAAAAGGGTTTGTATCAGGATAATATGTTACATATTTGCACAACATCTGGTTAGGTTTTACTAAAAACAGCTGCAAATGAAATATTCTTCAGATTCACATTCTACATCTTGTAATGTGCATATTCCTTTTGTTTGAAATGAGTAGTTTTCAATGTTGCTTTGCTCATATTGCTTATAGTTTTACAATATCTCAGCACATGCTGCTCTAACATCATTCTTTTGCTTAGTCAGCGGGGAGAGACAATATGATTTGGCAAAATCTCCCTTAAGGCCACAAAAGCCTTAGTTTTAGTCAGTATCATTTTGTTGAGGATTTGGAAACTGTGACCTCTTTGTCTTTCACCTGATGGCTGAAGTCAAGCAGCGTCTCCTCTGTCTCCAGAAGGGGGCAGTAGGGCATGGCAGAGAGTTTTAAAAAAAAAGTCAACTTTTGGAGGAACACAACACGACACACAAGAAATTAATTTGCATTCGCAAATTTGTGACAAAGAAACTCTTAAAAACATTTTTCATCACTGCTGAAATTACAAATGATGTCCTTTTATTGGTAGTAAAATCCTGACTGGTGTTTTGACTGTAACAGTGTTTGAGGGGAAAAAAAGACACCAATTGAAACAGATAAACAACCACATATAAAGTAGTAAACAAACACAGTCCTTTGAATTGGAGAACAAACATATGTAACTGCTGCAGAACAGGGCTCTAAACAGTGCTCTACACCTGCGCAGTAGGATTACAAGTCGTCCTAACGTGATCACTTTGCTTCCCTCCCTTCGGGATGATCTCTTTAGACAGTTCAAGTGTCATTAAATCTCTTGTAAGAAGCTTGGTTGGATCCCAGAAAAACAGCCTCTCTTGTTGAAATCTGAATGACTTCATTCCCGACAAGGGATCTGGGTTGAGGAACTTTAAGCCACTAGTGTGTCAACAAATGGTTCAAAAGGAGGAATTTATCTGTTAGAAAATGACACAGTAACTTTAATCAGTAACATGCGAATTAATGGTCATGAATAAAAAATATGATCTGATGATGATACACATCGGATCGGGGAGTTTTTGCACCATTATATGAAAATTACATCATTCATACACACAGAATTAGGCTGTTAGCTGTTAAAATGTATTCAATTATCCAGAAAACACACTCTCTCTCACATACACACAGACACACACACACATACACACACACACGATCTTGGAAACATAAGTGCACAAAACAATCTCAACTCAAGGTCCACTTAGCAGCCATTATGAAGGTTTTGATCATATGGTCTTTATCATCTTTAAATTAAGTCTGGATACTTTTTGAAACATGAAAATTGCATTTCCATTCATCTAAGCAACATAAGAAGACCCTAAGTTCTGTAAAAAGGGGATATTTGAATGTCTGCATCCTCATTGACAACTGGTCAGACTGGATTGGCGGCATTAAAGTTCCACAAAATGGACTTTGAGCTGAGACTGTTTTGTCAAACACTAGTGATGATCCATCATCTTCTTCTGCTCCAGTCTCATCTTGAGCTCTGAAACCAGTGCTTTGTTCACAGTGTCCTGTCTGGTGACCACTGGCTTCTTTTTAGGTTTGGGTGCCACTGTCGCAGAGACGGTGGGTACCGTCCACTGCCTCTCCCCTGGGACGAAGGGTGGCGGCGGAGGGGGCAGAGATGGGGCACGTGGTGGAGGCGGCGGCGGGGGCCAGTGTCTCACAACATTGTTGACATTGTTGACATTGTTGTTGTAGTTGATGTTCTCCACCATGACCTCAGGCTCCCGCTCCTCCTCCACCCTGAATTTCTCTCCGGTACTTTCTGGTTTCTTGAAGGGGTTTTTGAGGATCCAGGCCTGCTTGTTCCGTGGCCTCCTCCTCACACGGCGGTTTGGCAGGATCCGGTTGGACTTTTTGTTGCGCAGGAATGTTGCAGTGGAGATGATGACCGTGACTATTACCATGAGACTAATGACACCAGCAAGCATGCCTACGATTTGCAAAGGCTTGTTTTTACTCTGCATCAAAAATGATCCCAAAGGCCCACCATTGACCTGGGTCTGTAAAAGAGCACAGGGAGAGTTCAGATCCATGGGACTGAAGTCATAGACTGTCACACAAAGATCCATCTGCAATATGGCCCTGTGTATGTAATGTATTACTGCATGCTGTAGTTATTTGGCTAAAATTGTAATGTGAGGTGCAAATCCAAAACTCTGTGAAATCCAGCAGATAAATACTGCAAATGTACTGCCATTATACTGTTCATACAAAAACTAAATATTTTTCTATTTCTTCTCTTGAAATATAAACACACTAAAAAACTATAATTTTGCTTTAAATAAACTGTTTTACTCTCTTTAATTTTGTCACGACAAGATCAGAGAGGTTCACTTGGGAAACCCATAGCTGAGAGCATTCAGCATCTAAGAAGGAACATATGAGGTGAGATGAAAATGAAAAAAAAAAAAAAACTGAACTAACTTATTTGTTTGTGTGGTTTCATAATGTGGGTACTAAATCAAAGCATTGGGAAAGAAAACGTGTTGAGTTGTGCTCCTGTACTCTTTTACAGACACAGCCTTGTTTTATGTTGCATCATAAAATCCTTTGAAAAAATGGATTTCTGGTATGACAGAGTAAAAACAACAGCTGTGCTTATGATCACAAGGCAAGCTTCATCTATGGCATAGGCCTCCTTGTAATCTTTCTGATCTTGCCCTGAGATTGTATGCGGGACTTTTTCACAGAGTTCCAGTATATGACAGTTGAAATGAAGATTGTCAGTGAAATGGCGAAGGTGACAATGGTCAAAAAAATCCCAAACACAGTTCCTGGACGTTTCCTTAGGCCCAAGAAGTATGAGAAAAATCTGGATTTGATCTGAAAACATGACAGTTGGATTTGTGTGAGATTTTTTTTAATGGCTACATTTTTTTGGGGGTGAAATAAGCAAACAATTAATATGGGCTATTCTGCAAATGCATTAGGTGTTAGATGTCAAATTTCTACTTATTTGAATTTCTGTTTATTTAAATTGACTTAAGGTCAACTTAACTTATTTGTTCTAAATGACACTTGTAACCTGTAGCTACAACTACATCTGAGCAACATAAAACATAAATTATGTAATTTGTCACACAAACCAATCTCTGGTAAATTAAAGGTCTCAACTTCTCACACTCCATTTTTCATGTATTTAAAGTGTGTAACTTTGGAGAAATCTGTAGAATTCATTGCAGAGTTAATGTTCTATAAAGGTTTAACTGACACATCTACTTTGTTGAAACTTACCGCTTCAGTGATGTCGATCTTAATGACTGCAGTGGTGGTGAAGGACGGCTGGCCTCGGTCGCGGGCCTGCACCACCAGCGACCAGGTGCAGTCTTTCTGCTTGGTGATGTTCTGAATGATGGCCATTGACTTGATGTAGGACTTGAGCATGATCTCCCCCGTGTCGGCATTTATGTCGAAGATGTTGTTGTCTGGCTCAGCTTTCATTATGGCGTACTCGATAACATTGTTTGGAACTTCTGCATCATCATCCACGGCCTGTGTAGATGAAGACACATCTTATTAAAAACACACTGGTTTAAACTTGAGTTTCACTTAAGCTGGGAATCAGGATGGAGCTTATACCTCTATTTTCACTGGTGCTCCAATCACCATTGTGGTCTCCAGGAAGTTGTCATTGAACGCAGGTGGGTGGTCGTTCAGGTCCAACACGGTCACAAAGACCTCAGCCAGGCTGTACTTCCCCTCTGCATCCTCTGCCTTCACATAGAAGTTATACTTGGATCTCACCTCAGCATCCAGACTCGCCCATGGCTGGGTGTAGATGATCCCAGATGTGGGCTGGATCAGAAACCTGCAAATGTTAATGTGAAATAAGAAAAATTAATTTGGTTACCATAAAACCACAGAGCAACATTTTTCCATACAGCTGCTAATGTTTACTGTCTGTTTCACATACTATCACATCTGTGAATGGATGAGGAACATGACACTCTCACTCTGTATTTTCTCATTGACTGCTGGGGTTTGGAGCTTTCGATCAACTATTATTTGGGCCACAGATAACCAAACTGAAACGCAGACTATGAGTTGTCTGCTGCAGGTCATATGTCAATCGTAACATTGAAAACAAAAGATGTAGTTTGAAGATGTTGTGAAAAAGTGTGGTAGCATGAGATTTGTTTGTTTAGTAGTTCAACAGCTGCAACTTCAGATGAAAATCTATCTGACTGACCAAAATGGCCATGGACAATGTAATTTAATTAATTTTTAGTCTCATTAAATTTAGTTGCTGACCTCCTTCATCATTGACACTGCAAGAGAAAAACGACAGTTTCTTTATTTGAACATAGTCGGCAACATTTGAGATAATGTGAATACACAATCCCACAACATAAATAACAATGATAAAATTGTTTTTAGATATTTTAATGTAAATACGGGATATACTGATATTCCTAAAATGTCTCCAACTACTATTAAAACACCAAATTGCCTTTTTCAGATGACTGCTTACAATGCTAAACTAGGCTAATCACTTTGTTTTTCAGCATCCATATGCCCATATATATAGTCTAATGCAACTCTAATGAAGCACTAATACTTTCATTTCCTCAAAATATAACTATTACTTAAAAGTTTCACTTTACTGTCATGTTCCAGTTGTTTTTAGTCATTAAAGATTTAACTGTTAACATGAGTAGAAACTGATCGCTTTGCTGACTGACTTGTTCAGTTAACCCTACAGTGACTTTGTCACAGTGAAGGTATTCAGAAGCAAAGAGCAGTCTATTTTCTCCTCCAATCCCATTAGAGGATTATAAAAGATGGAGGACGAGCAGACAAAGATCATGGCTACATGGCCCCTTGTATGCTAACGTTTTCTACAAGATATAGTTAAAACACCATCAGGTCAGAAAAGGATTTTTGCAGACACAGAATCAACAAATGAAGCCATGTATTGCCTCATAAAAATTTTCTAGTTTTAAGACACATTTTGAAGTAATCTGTCCTAACACAGTTTTAAAAGGGTTTTGACCAAACAAGTGCGCACTGAGATAAAAATTCTCCAAATCTCTTTTCCTCTGCTTATTTTGGAAATCGTTAAATTGTCATGTAACATCACATATCTCCTCTAATTCAATGCCACAGAGCTCAAAATCTGTCCAAAAATAGATTCTACCTACATTTCAACATAAAAAGCAAGATGGTTTATTGAGAAAAGATTCCCCATGTCTTTACTCACATATATGTGTCTGTTTAGGTTGGCACTACATATTACTGGTTCATGTTTCCTTTTCTTAACTGCTCTAAATGTTTTCAATTCCAGGTCTTTTGTCCTCTATTGCTTACAGAAAGAAATATTAGAAGCAACAATTTTTAAAGCAGTTTCAGTATTGACAACCACAATGTTGTTATGTGTTAGAAACCAGCGTTTTATGTTGGTGATCTTAATGACTCCATCTGTAGTGATGTGAAAAAGAAAAGATGATCTATGTGTTATACAGTGTGTTATAATCACTGAGAGGGAACAGTGAGTCTTTCTCTCAGAGGTTAGACTTCTACGGAAATCTAATAAAAATTGAGTTCAGAGAAAATACCAGTAAATCCTCTGAGGGACTACAGTGCTTAGGTGCAATAAGCAGAACCAAGTTGTAATATGAAAAACAAGTCTGCTGTCATATTTCTGTGAAGCTTTCAGGCAGATGTGCTGTTACTGCTGGTGGTTTTCACATATAGTAGGTTACTACTAAATGTCCCGTATAGGCTCAGATTCAACTTCTCCCATTTAATTAAACTATTTTCTTGAGATGTATACCTTGTTTTTTATTGGACATTTTTTTCCCAATGCGGAATAAATATTTAGGGTACTAACTGCTAGCAATGTTGTTGTGTGATCATTTTTAATGTGTTTATAATCTCATTTGCTCCTCACACATTATCACTACACAAAGACCAATAAAAAAGACACAGAGGATCCAACAAGAAGGCAGTTTGACTCTATGAAAAATATATTTTGGGTTAATCTATTTTTTTTTTTTTTAAAGTTCTTGTCAACACAGATACAAATATCTGTTTCGAATTTGTTATTATTTTAACAGCAAGACTGTTAACCAATTGCTAAGTCATTGCAGTAATGGGATGTTACTAAGTACTTTTACCACTTTACCTCAGTACAAATTTTAAGTGTTTGTACTTTACTTGAGCCTTTTTTAATGTACTTTTACTTTCCCTGCATTTATAGGGAAATGTTTTACTTTCTACATTTATCAGACTGTTACTTTACAGATGAAGGCTTCTTTATCCAAAATATATTAAGAGTTTTAAAATATGTTATTTTGTAAGAAATTAAATTACCTGACAGTGTGTAAAAGTACAGGTGAAATGATTAGTCATTAATTAATTACTTGTCACACAAAGTTAATTGGCAACTATTTTATATTAGTGATGTTCAGTGTTTAGGACTCGTATTATGTGAATGAGAGGAAGTTGAATGGATGCTGACTCAGGTCCTTTTTTAATTATCTTTTTCTGTCCCAATGAAAGAACTAAGTTGCACTCTTATACTTACAAATCTGCTCCTGAGCCGTAGATAGAGTACTTCACATCACCCCAAGGTCCTGAGTCTGGGTCTACTGCCTTTGGACAAACAGAAAAAAAAACATGTTATGAGTTTGGTTGCGGCACTTTCATAGATAAGGTCATTTCAACATAACTTTCACAGAAGTCAGGATAATCTGCAGTTCCTCTTTAGGAGTTTTAGAGCAATATGTGGCTCAGTGAGTTCAGACATATCCTCCCAATTTCCTGGCATTATGTTGAGTTCAAGTCGGGCTTCTCTTTACTTTCTACCCCATGACAAACCTCAAAATATCAATGTTAGATTTGTTTTTGTTTCTCTTTGTCTCTTACGTCCTCAGTAAACTGAATGAATCTGTTCTGGACTGGAACACAATGTTACGGGGGTCAGGCTATAAAAAGAATGATTTTCGATGTCATAGGAACATCATCATTATGGGCGTCAGCTAATCTGTCTGTCTGTCTCTGCAGGGATGCCTGTTTGCCGTCTCCATGTGTCCAAGGTCAGTTGTTGGCTGTTCTTTTATCTGATTGAAATTGCCTGGGATCAAGGAAATGAGCCTCTGTGGTGTTCACGCAAGGGCAGGATTTAGTAGCGAGCCTCCCTTTCGCTTTGAGCCTCTGTGGGGCTGATATGAACTGACAGGGGGAAGGATGACATAATCCAAAAAAAAACCCCAACTGCCATCTATCTATCTATCTATCTATCTATCTATCTATCTATCTATCTATCTATCTATCTATCTATCTATCTATCTA
>JAPZDV010000003.1:13720023-13743560 GCA_029814665.1 Acanthurus lineatus
CTATCTATCTATCTATCTATCTATCTATCTATCTATCTATCTATCTATCTATCTATCTATCTATCTATCTAGTCTTTCAAAGTGTTGGTGTTATTCCTGCACATATTTTGGTGCTGCAGCTGCATGTGCTACTGAGCATTAAGGGAAAAAATCTGGGAATTTGGTGTTACACAACAAAATGAAAGTGATAGCCATCTGGCAGCATACCTCGCCTAGCTTTTATCTACATGTTTTCACATATTATCCCAACCCCCACTGTCCAAAAAGTCTACATTTAGAGAATTACAGTAATGGCCTTCTTGGGCATTTTGTTCAAATCAGCATTCCTCTTTAGCTCAGAGTGACGTACATGGGTGATGGCATGTATTTTTAGACAGGATGAAGACTCGCTCACCGTGACGGACACTACATTGGAGCCACCAGGCGAGTTTTCTGGAATTCTGGCGATGTAGTAATCTGAGGAGAATTTGGGAGCGTTGTCATTGGTGTCCAGGAGATGAATGACGATATCTGCTGTGGCACTGAACCTCTCAGGCGTGTCAATCTCAACTGCAAGCAGCTGAAGATGAATAAAAGAGAGCAACATGCTAAACATGTGGGTGCCAGATACTGAAAAAATTGTGCATTTGTGAAATTTTAATTCAAATTCAATCTACTGTGAAGCACTTTGGGTGAACCTTGTATGTGAGAAATTGGTGTTTCTCATAGTCCATGGCAGCAGAGTCCTCGACTAAGATCGTGACTTGTGCTTCATTGAGAACAGTCTGAGGGACGACTCGCAGCATCCGTCCTGGTCCGATCAGTCTCAGGTTGAATTTAGCATTCGCACCCTGAGGAGGCAAATTACACATCATCATATTATTCAGAGCATCTCATTAGTAAAAATGACAGCTGTTACATAATACATGCACGAACCTATTTATAGGAATCTGCATTTATTACAACCAAGCAGACATACAGAATAATCCATGAATATAGTCCTTTCAATCAATATAAAAGCTTTGTATCTGTTCATTATTGCAGTGATGTATGAGAAATTAATAGGATATCAATAGCAGCAGGAATATTCTTGGTGAAACACAATATCGGAGGACAGAGAGAGAGCTCGAACTGATGTTGTAACAGTATTATCAGAGAATACATTTGGTGAACATCAGCCATTTGGACGAGGCTCATACAAGGAGCTGGAAACACATGGAGACTTGCATAAGCTGACAAATGGCATAGTTAGGCAGTACCTTCTAATTTGTGGCGGCTTAAGTTCAAGTTTATGTAATTTTTAAATGACTGTCTGTGATAATGGCAGGCTTAAAGTCATTTCATACACAGAAAGGCAGACACCAGCTTAAACATGATGGTGTGACACAGTGTCGATTAAATTAGTTTCTTGTTAGATAACAATGCAATTTGGTCAGAAAATGAGTTTTATTACATAATAACAATCACTGCTCCTCTCTCCTTGTTAACTGAGGCAGATTTCAGTGGCAATAACACTGTATCAGTGCTGCTTAGCAAAACGCTAGAGAATAGAGAATAGTGAGAAAAGCACAATGTTTTCCCCACCTGATCGGAGTCATTGACGGTGATTTTCAGTCCACGGAGTATCTCCCCCTCCGGTGGATGCTCATACATGGTCAACTCAAACATGTTCTGTGGGCCTTTTTCTCCATAGAAAGTAGGTGGGTTATTGTTCAGGTCCACTACACGGATCACCACCGTGGTCACCTCGTAGTCCATGAGTTTACCCTCAGGATTCACCTCTGATGCCTGGACATAGGTAAAAAAAGCTATGCAGGTCAGCCCAAATTTATCACTTATGTAGTTAGTAGATGAGCCCCATGTAGAGCCTTTATCAGATGACTACTTGTACTTGAATTTTGATTCAGAAAAGTTCAAATATTTGCTGTGATTTCATGTGCTAGGTTATGTAGTGCACAATTCCCCTTGTTTTTTTGCAGTTTGTTTGATCTATTGTGTGCTCCTTTTATGGATATACTGTGACTACAGTCTATAAATTCAATCACACTTAACAATCTTTTATACAGATGGATATTGGTAAAAAATTAAAGCATCAATGAAAGATAACAGGACTTTTAGGCTTTCTCTTTCTTTCCAAGTTATTTGAAAGTAGCTGACAGAGGATCAAGGATTTGCTTGTTGAAGTAGTGTCACGTGTGACAGTGATGCTCTTATTTACAGTGAAACAGAATGAATAAATGAACAGCAACTTACCCTGACTTTGATGTTAAAGATTTCTCTCTTCAGAAAAATGGGGAGAGTCAGCAGTGTGATACAGCCGCTTGTTTTATTGATGTGGAAAACACCATCATCACCTGGCAAGACAACAGACCTCTGAGCTCTTTTGCTTTATTTCCAAAATCATTCACATCCTGCATTGATTTGAGTGATATGCTGTTTTAAAGATAAGTTTACCTTCATCAAAGGAATAACGAATTGGATTTGGGTTTCCCACATCACCATCTTTGGCCAGAACAGTGAAGATTTCAGATCCCTGAGGAAAAATAATTAACAGAGAGATTGTATTGATGATTAGTCATAAAAGCTGAAGCACTAGGATACATGAATGACCTGCTCTACAGCTATAAAGTATAAATTAAGAGCTATAGTGTAAATACTCATGTTTTTCCAGCACCTGACACTCAGTGTACACTCAGTATTTAGCTGCAACACATCGTAAAAACATTGCTGGAAGATTTAACATTTTTAAATTTTTAGAAAAACAACTTCAAGAAGAAGATAAAGTTGGAATTTTAAATGAGTCACCCTGTGAGTAATGCGCAAGAGACAAAACACACAACAAGAATCTGTTCAGCACCTGAACTCCTCTGAGTCTTCAAAGGTTCATTGAAATGTCAGAATCCTAATTATTTCCCACTGGATGAAAGTCAGAATGTGTAATCTCTTCTCTATGACGTGATACTGCAGTGACATTTTGAGATTGAGGAGATAATGTGGCTGTAACCTGCTGTGTGAAAATCAATGAAGACAGCAGCAGTGGCAGTAGAAATGCCAGCAATTAAAGCTGTGTGATATTAGGCAAAGTTTTCTTTGGTCAGGAGTTATTTTGCTGGTCCTTGTATGCACCATGAGCATAGATATAAACTGCATTCACTATGTCATGCTACTCTGAAAAGTCACTATATGTACAATGTGGCTTTGTTAATTTGTCAAAATACAAAAAAAAACCACATTCTCCTTTATAAAATGGTTTAGTGCGGGATACGTGGTTACTCTATGAACTGTTATGTCTACAGAAAGTATGGTGTTACAATGTCGTCTTACTTACCGGCACTGAGATTTCATAAACGTAGCCAAAGTATGGCGTCCCAATGAAAGTTGGAGGAGTGTCCTGTGCATCAATCACGTTGACTGTCAGGGTGGCAGATGATGACATGAACTGCTCCTTACCATTAAAATTACCACCACCATCCTGGGAAAAAAAATATAATATGTAGTATAAATTAAAAAAAAGACATTAATTCCAATCATGGGTTATTGTAAGTTTGCTCAACATTTTTTGTATAGTTATGTACATGTTTTGCATCGTTTAGAAAATTTGTTAATAAATATTTAAGCTTAAATACCACTAATTTATTAGAAGAATTTGGTTAAGACATGAAAAATCTTTCCTTATCTCTGTCATACACACCCTCTTTGCTTTAATGCATGTTGCTGAATTTCTTGGTAGCTAGCTAGCTTCACATGTACACAGGGTGCCATTAGACATTAGACAGTAAAAGTCAGCTAATGCATGACAGTAATCTTTAATGAGTTCTGATGCACCTAATACCTTTGCAATAACAGTCACAAAGTGTGTCTTTGTTTTCTCGTAGTCCAACATTTCCCCAGACTTGATACGAAGCACCCCACTGTGTCTGTCAATGGCAAACAAAGTGGACTGAGCGTTCTGCAACAGAAAACAGGACAAAAGCAGGATTTTAAAAGCACATAGAGACACACAGAAGGTCACATTTAGTAAAAGCCTGTTGCTGAAACCCCCTTAACCCCATATACAGCCACTCACGTGAGATATCATGAAAAATGGTCAGATGGCTGCATTGAAACACTCAGTAGACACTTGAATTAGGCCACATCTTGTATAAAATTTATCTCTTTGTCCATCTGGATGTAAAGAGCCCATATGCTGAAGGGCAGGGCAGGCAGGTGAAAGCTGCTGCATCCCAGATGTGCACTCCCTCTCTCATCACTGTCACTCCAGGCCAGCTGTTCTTTAGTCCTCATAGTCCAAAGTGCAAACTAACATTTCCTGCTACCCTCTGCCAAAGCAGCCCTCTAAGCCTTCAATACCTGACACAAATGTAATTGTGATTTAATCCCCATTTCATAACTAGAGTGGCATATTCAGACACATGCACATATACACACATGAGCACTGGACATTCTAACTGATGCTATCACCGCTGCCAGTAAATCTATATTTTATTTACTCTCTCTAAAAAATGTTTTTTTCTGTGTCAGTTTCTTGTTAATTTATTGTATTAATTTATTGCAGATGTAAGGGTAGGTGAAGTGTGTGAAGACATTGCTGAGTGATACCGGGAGATAGTAGGTGACTGAGCCGCCGGAGCCTGTGTCTCTGTCCACTGCCTCGACTCTGTAGATGCTGCTGCCAGACTCAGTGGTCTAAAATGTGCAACACGAGAACAGTTTGAGTCACAACATGAGCTTGAAAGAGGTTGATGCAACACCTATTTATTTTCATAATTTTACAGTTATTTATTGTGAAAGACTGACACTTATATTTTGATTCTTGATAAACTTACTTCAAGTACATTAATGATTGCAGGCATGTTTTGAAATTCCGGTTTTTCATCATTTGCATCCATTACAAATATTGTGACTCTCTCTACAACCTAAAAAGAAGAAAAACATCAGAAACATGTCAAATCTAATTTTAGTTGGAGTCTTTATAAGTGTGGTATTAAATAGTACAATTCACACACTGAACTCGCTGTTGATACCTTGCTTTGTCCATCTGTGATGCTGACAAGAACGTCAATGGAGTCTTTTTTCTAAGTAGAGATGAAAAAAAGTTAATCAAAGAAATGCAAAATGAAAACTTCAAAGTCGAGTTAATCATTTTTTCACCCTAATGTCCTCTGCGGCCTCACCTCTCTGTCCAGCTGTTCCACCAGTGTGATATTTCCTGAAACTGGGTCGACCCTGAAGTATTCTTTGGACCCTGGATCAAAGGACAGGCCATACCTCACCTCCTGTCCTTCAGGGTCTGTGCCATTGAGACTATAAATCTGTGTACCTAAAAGAAGACATCATGGTTTTATCAAATAAACTCAGCTGTTGACTGGTTCCGACATATTAAGAAGAGTGAAAACCCATATTTTTTTTTACAGAAAATGTATAAGCATGCTAATTTTAAAAAATCTGCACTTAAGAATAAAAATATAAAACTGCTTCTGAATGAAATATGAGCCAGCCTCTTGCCAGCAATCGAGGAGGGTGTTCGACCTTTTGCTTGGCTGAATTGATGTGGAACAAACCAGACTGAGACACAGTAGGCAGCAGCAAAAGCAAGTGCACTGATGGATGGGGGGTGTAGAGGGACAGCTGCACCGCACTCACAGCCAACACACTGTCCCTCACATCAACAGGTGGCACCAGCAGATGAGCATGTTTGTGTGAGTACGAACACGCCACACAACATCTGTTCATCTATCAAAGACTATTTAACATCCTGGACTCTGAGGTGGAGGCGACCAAAACATGTCATATTGCTGATTGGCTGCTCCACAAACTTATTTGTTTTCCACACCGAATGTCCTTTATGTCAGAGGTTCATCTCACCGACAGCCGTGTCCTCCGAGAGGCTGAACAGCGCCAGGTTCCCATTTTGACTGTATGGTCCATTGTCGTAGAAATAGGGTGCGAAGTCTGCTTGTGCTGAAGACAGAAGCATAAAACCAATGTTCAGTAATTTTATAGAATTATGAATTTTTTTAAAGATGAAATAACAGAAATATTAATGTCAGAGCCATGTTCATAAGATTTAAAACAAACCCTTTCAGCAGATTTAAAGGTTTTGCTGCAACAGTCTCTCTTGGTCTGATTTGATCAGTAGCTTAAAGTGGCTCATTAAAATTAGCAAACTTTAGATGGATACTGATCCATCCTCTGGTCTGTTGGAAAACTTCTTTCACTATTGTTACAGCTTTGTAATGTTTATCATTAATATGTAAATGTGACTGGTGGCCACAATGGTTGCTTATGGTCAAAGAATGACAGGAGCCAAGTTACAGCGCTTACACCCCCTGCTTTCTCTATAACATTGAGTGGGATTATGGGGGAGTTACGTCAACCTGCTAAGATCAGCTCCCTTTCTAAAGATAGACTGCAGATCTCTGGTGGTAGAAATAACACCTTTTTTATTCTTATGAATACTGTTCATTTCAAACTACATTAACTTAATATTACTTTTGAAATCAAATTAGTAAATAAAACAAAATAATCAGTATGACAGTAATTAGAGACACAAACCAGGTAGAGCAAGAACATGAACAAATGATGGAATTATTCAACTATAGACTGAGAAAATCATCAACCCAGAGGCTCTTAATTGTATCTGATATAGACAAAAACTGAATGTATAAGGATTCAATGTAACAGCATTCAAAATCTGATCACAGTGACACATTAACTGGAAGAAGAAAATTAAAAAGGGAGACTTACCAAAGCAGGCTTGTACAAACACAAAAACCAGTGGCAAATGTGATAACTTTACATTCTTCATCCTAAAGAGCGAAGTCATGGAAGAGCACCATGAACGCGGCTCCGTTGAGAGTCCTGTACATGAGAAGCAGCTCTCAAGGTGTTTGCAGGCAACTGGAGACGGCTAAACACAGATGCTCACATGCTAATCCAATGACACATCTTAAGAGTCTCTCCTGGGCCTCTTCACTCCAGCTGGGCTTCTCCAACCACCAATCCAAAAAAACAAGGAAATAATTTTGCGTTTGAAGATGAACATGACACTTTTTGCACATTTTTTGTTTGTGATGTGGATAAGAATATTTTATTTATTACAACTAATAAATGATCATGCATGCAATTTTCTGTTCATGTCCGAGTTCTTCCTCAGTTAACAGAAGAGATGCCTGTGTCTGAAAGTAGGAGAGCTAAACTATCAAAATATAAAGACTTTACATGTGTAAAATAAGAATGTCAATGAGTTTTTCAATTCTATTTTACAGCCTGAAACAAATACTATATGTTAAATACATATAAATACTGTATAGATATTTTTAGACTGTTTTTAATTATAATAATTTCATCTTTTGTTTTGCTTGTTTTTTTTCAAAGGTTATGTGATATTATTTATCAGCCACATAGTCTATACTGAATTATAATAAAGTGATAGTATTTTAGTTCTTTATAAATGAGCATTCTGTTATTAATCATAAATTGTGCGATTAATTATTATTTTATATTAAATTCTGTGACCAGCTCAGTCACAGACAGAGTAAAAGGGTTTAAAATGAAACAAATCTTTATCTTATACTGGTCCAAGTCTTTCCCATATTGTATTTACATGTACCATCTGCTGGGCTCTCCACAACCATCTGTTGCATTGGAAAGGAAAAAACTCTCTGGTTTATCCAATTAATAGGATAATCATAAAACACAGGATGACTTAGATGAAGACAGAGAATGATCTGATGAGCTTATACTTCCTGTTTGGATGTTATGATTAAAGTCATTAAGAATGTGTGGGCTGGTGATATAAATCACCAAAACTAAATAAATGATAATGGCAAAAACAGGGTAGGACATTTTACAGTGACAGGTGGTATAGATTAGATTTAAGTATTGTTTTCTAACTCTCTGTCTTTATTTCAGTTTTCATGTCAACAGAGCCTCTTTAATTAAAAATCCTACTGATAAACTAAATGTCTTTCTGGGACTTTTTGAATGGTATTTTGAGCTTTGAAGTTGGCTGATCTTCTTTTGTTATAATCTCATTTACCGCCCACAGGTAAAGTCTGTAAACAAACTTTATATAATATTACCAAGTGGTCCTTTATCTGACTAGGATCGTCTTTCTCCAAACACTATTCCATCAATATGTTAGTTAATGTCTCCAAGTTTATAAGTTAGTTACATTTTTTAGATAGTCTTCATTTATCCAAAAATTGGGTGCATGCAATTCCCCTTTCTTTTGATCACACACTTTTACTGTATCCAAAATAATTGGTTGCTACCCACAGTGTTTAAAATATAATAAAGAAAACAAAAGAAAAATCTAAATGCAGCAAATACAGATACCATAAAAATGCAGTTCTAATGGTTTTTAAATAAATAAATCTGTCAACTACACAAACAAACTATTGTATGTTGCCCCTGTGCACCATTAAAACATGTTGCATGCAAGGGGATTTATACATATGAATAAACCTTTTACAATCCATTCTCATAGTGAAATTAAATCTACTTTATACTGTGAGTTTACAGTAAAAAGCATGAGCTCAGTGACTGCTTGGTGCACGAATTTTGCTTTCAGAAAGCTATAGACGTACACACATACACACACACAACACACACACACGCAATGAAACATCAGTGTAGTATGATTTAAGGTCAGTGACCTTTGGCAGCACAAATTTCCTGCATTTACAATTGGTCCTTTCAGATTGGAAACCTAAAGAATCAAATCAGCAAAGCAAACAGGCACATCTATTTTTTAATGCACTTTGAAGCAGATAACTTGTATGCAGAACTTTCATACAATGGCCAAACAATTATTTACCACAAAAAGATCACCTGTCACGTCTGTATGTTGGTGGTCAAGCTGTGGTTTCAGCTTTAATTCTCATGGTCCTGGCAGATGGCAGGCCTAAAGATTAACCCACTGTGCTCTAATCTCTCCTCATCTTGTAATGCACAGAGCCTGTCTGTGGTCACACAGGCTCCATCAGACATAAATGTAAAGCACAATTAGCACACACAACATTGCTACAAGCAGCCACAGGGTTGACTTGTGGGCATGTTGTGTGCAATGTTGCATGAGTTCATGAACAAATCATCCGTCATCGTGCAAACCTGATCTTTGTTTATAATGTTTAAACATTAAGATTTTTCTCCATGCATGAATGCTATAATAAAAACTTGCCAAAGCTGCTACATGCAAGTGTCTACACAGTGATCACTGTATGAAAAAATCATGCAGATGAAAGCTCACTGCTCGTCTGTAGTCATCTTCTTAGTTTCTAATCCTGTGCCTTCAATCACAGCACCACATGCTGACCTCTTTGTTCCTGTCGGGGACAAAGCCATTAGGCTGTCCGTAGGGAAATTTCAGGGAGATGCTTAGCACTTCAGCTTGCATGTGCACCATTTGATTTGGATTATTGTCTTTAAGGCCAAACCAGTGGAAACACTGTGTTTAAATAGGCCCAGTGAAATATTTTGCATCAGCATAAATCGGCTGCTGACATGAATGTACAGAGTCTCAAATCATGCTGTGCCTAAACCAGATGGGTCACTTCAGTCATGGTCCTTTAAAAAGATATCTCCCTTAAAAGGTTTAGCATCCACATGAAAACAAATAATATTCAGTGAATCCAGTGATTGACACATTATAGATACTTATATACTGTATTTCTATCATCATAGACAGAAAGCTGACGTCATCTTTCTCTGGGATGAAAATACATGATGGAAATGCTGCCACAACATTGACGAGCTCCACCTCTTAGATCAGCAGGCGCTCATCAGCTGATTGTTCCTAGAATTCAGTCCAGACATGTTGAACCTGCCTTTAGATTCTGTGCTGAAAATATCTGGATGACACTTTTAGAAGACTCACTTATAGTAAACACAGACTTTTCAGTCAATAAAAAAAAACATATCAGTCTGCTATTACTTTTAATTACACAGTGTGCTTACAGATCTGTGCAATAAATATAATTCTTTTACCGCTTTATTTTTTTTTCTTGATTCATTTTTCTTTTTTTGTTTTAGTTAGCTTCCCTTCATCTCTCTTTTTAAAGCTCTCAGTGTAAATGAAATAACTTTTCCTTGCAACTTGTATTTGGATTATATATTTGGAAGGGGAAAAAATATGTGTTTACCCCTATCCAGTCAAATTCAGGCACTCAAATGGAAGGTTTAATGTAAAAACATTTCAATAAATAAAGGCTAGTACAGTCTAAAATGACAAATACTAGCTTGATTTAACTAAACAAATACTCAAGTCTCAATGTTGTCTTGTATTTAAGCAGTTAATGTAACATATAAAGTACCGATTAATGCATTTGAATGCATTTCATCTTCAAATAACACAGAATAATTAGAAAATGTTTTCCTCAGCAACATTTGAACTCATCGCGTATGATCACATTATGTGGATGGAGTTTTGAGCACGTTTCTGGCTGTTTATCAAGAAGCAATGTCAACAGAGAGAGCTGCAAGAAGAATTAGTTTGGCACCAATCCTGTTTATGGCTCTGAAATGTGACTGCCCACAAAAATGTCAAATGAACATGTAGACTATGGAATAACATTTTATTGCTAAGAAAAGCATGAATGTTTTGGATTACAAAAAATCCAAAAAGCCTATACTGAAAATACATCAATTGTATGTATCAAAAGTATTATTATCCTGTTCAATATCCAATACCCAATCCTGTTTCTCTGTTTCCTGTCAATTAAACATTTTCAACATCCATTATTTGGTAAATCCATGTTTTGTTTAGTTTAGTTTGGTTTTTAACAACAACATCAAAAACACATTACAAAATACAGTCCAAGGCTTACTTGGAAATACTAGATTTACCAGGTCAAAAATAGAAAGGGAACCTTTGAGTAATTTGTAGAGTACAGTACTTGTGTCACTGCAGGATCGCTCTGTCTGTAAGAGCACCTGTTGTCAAGATACCCAATTCAGCTCTACCATTTTGGATTATTATTAATAATCTGTCGTGTGGTTTGCCAAGGGCAGAGGTTTGCTTTTAGTCCGGGTCCACTCTAAAACTAGGTCACCCCTTTAATCTCTCCGTGTCGAGTATACTGTAGGTTAACGGCCTTTTCATTTCATAAACCTCAGAGTGTAAGCAGAGTGAATACACAGAGTCATGAATTATGCAAAACTCTTAAAGATGTGACAAACTGCTTCCGCAGGAATAATCAGTGGCTGAAATGATCAGCGGCAGCAGTCTGTTGAGGCAGTAAGGTCATTTAAAAACATGTTAGTCTAGTTACTATTTTGGGTGTTTGGATTGGATTTGGATTGTGTGCAGGTGGGTGTTGCCATAGCCCCCCCCCCAGGTCCAAAGTCATGTATTGTGGGTGGTGCAAAGGTTTCATCAAAAGCTGGAGACCTTAGCTTTTTGTTGTCATTTGAGCCTTATTACAAATAATGCCATACACAGTAAAATAAATATATGGAACTGAATCAATACAAATTGATTGATAAATAAAAATGTACATATGAAACTAAATCTGAGAACTGATTTCAGTAGTTCATCAAACTGTGCAAACTGAACCCCTTCAAAAAATATTTAATGCTACCTTCCATTCTATACACCTGAACTTCAAAAGGTTGCAGGGGTTCATTTAACGAAATTCACTGTTTTCCATATTATGTTTTTACATTAAAATGTGCATGAAAAATTGGAAAAAAGTAGGGTAGAACTTGATATGATACTTATGTACTTTATGGTGGCCAGTAGCGCCGAAACCAAGCCTGTTTTCTAAGTCCCTCTCTGATTTGCTGCCTCAGAATTCACATTCTTTTACACTGCTGCCCCCAAGTGGTGAAAAATTGTTGGTGAACAATTAATGTTGAAATGCATCCCTTCTATCCATAAGTTTTTCTTTTGAAGTTCATTGGGATAGGTGAGGTATGTTTTAGAACATGTCGAAATATATTTATTCTTCTAGAATTTTTAATATAATGCAGGAGTGGTTATTGCTACATAAAATTTAACTGTTAAACAATATAGATATACAAGGATGAGTTTCTACAATACAACAATAACATGGACTCTTAGAGGGTTGAATATGTGCACATGTAATTTACAGCCTGGCACTGTAGTTCCTGGTATGAAGAAAAACAATGCGACAGTAACCAACGGACACAGTAGCAAAACCCAGAAACCAAAGCCGCTTAATTGTACTTAGCCATCATTCATTTTCATTATTTATAACTGCAACATGTCAACATGTCTTCAGTGCAAAAAAAGCTATAATGGCTACCATGTGTACTTTATAAAAGAAAAAAAAATCATTGCTCTTCAACAGTAGCACAAGAGTGATGCAGAAACATGGTGCACATTTTTGGAATAGCTGGTCTTCCTTTTCTATGTGAAACAGGTTATAGCTTCCCTTCATATTCTAAGTATGTATCAGCTAATGAGATGATGATAGAAAAGGGATAACCACAACAGATAACAGTGATAGCTGAAAAAAAAGTCATTAAAACACCCTCAAAAGCAGGCAGATACAGTCCTGAATATCAGTCCATCGGATCAGATTTTCCAAAGATATCTATGTTTTAAAGCTCCCAGGACACTAAACACTGTGGCACCCGAAGAAATGTCTGCAATGTATTTGTGCATTTTAATGTTGCCCTGAATACAGATGATCATATTGTTTGTCATGTTATAATTATGTTACATCTATAATAGACTTTACAAGGGCTGACAGGGTTGCAGTCAGGACAAGTCATGACAAGTTACAAACAGCTTTACAACCAAGTGAAAAACAACAGTGGTTGTTTGTAGGAAGTCATAATGTCACGATGTCAGTAGTTTTGGTTTAAGTCTGATTATTCATCATACTAACAAAAATAAACTTGGTTAAATAAGTTTTTATAAAGCTGAACAGACAATTGTACACGCAGTTTATACTTATCTGTGTTGCTTGGAAATGGTTTTAGGATATTCAAAGCACATTGTGTAAGTTAGTAAGCTTTAATTTTCTGCATGAGATAAAAAACAAAACAAAACATGATCTTATGACAACATTTCCCAAAATTAAGTTTTATAGCTTGCAGCATTCACAACATGCAATTAAATTGTTGTTCGAAAAAAAAAGATGAAGTGTTTTAAGTGGCATGGACTCTATTCTTGAGGCACTTTCTCAAACAAGGGGGGTCTTTATGGGCCTCCAAAATTGCAGGGTAATTTGGGACCACGTGACCTCGCCTGTCCCACGCAGAAGGAGAGCGGTGACTGGAGCGTGGCCACAGTCAGCTCGCTCGTGCAGTGGGGTCCTGCACATGCGGAAAGTTAGAGACAAAGTTTGGAAGCGATGTTTCTTTTTGACATAAAACTCTTTTTTTCCAATTAGTTAAGCGACGATATTAGTCGGGTATCTTGAAATTATGTAAATACATGTTTCTCAAAGCGCTTTTTTTAAAAACTTATTTAGATCTAATAAAATAAGATTATTCCCTCCGCTTGTCGTCCGTTTTTGCTGCTCTTCATGTTTCTGCACGACGTCCTTTCCTCCGCGCTGCCTCTCATTCATCTGGCAGAGGAGAGGAGCCCGCGTCCGAGGATACAATGAAGCAGTGTGTCCTTGTCCGAGACAATGCAGCAAGATGCTACGAGGGGACCATACTGTTTCTCACAAGATCGGGGACGTTTTTGCTCGATTGCAGAGAGAAACCAGCGAAAGGTTGGTAACATCCGCTACCTGAACATCTCCACATCTTGCGTAATCTGCCTGGAAATGACTCAGTGTTTTAAAAAAACAACAACCCTGTAGATCCACCGGCGCACGGTGAGGCTTGTAGCCCCAAACATCCTGCTGCCATGCGCGTTAAAAATGCGCTCGAATAATGATAAAGTCTAAAACTGTTTCCACCACTGTCAAAACGATACATAAGTAATTTAACTGTGTTTTCTTATTCATCTGTAAATGATGATTGTGCAAATATGGAGCCTGTATATAAGCCATGCCGGCCACAGTAATCAATAAGCGTCCTTCTGTACGCGAATGATTTGCTCATGTAACCATTTTTTCCAGATTTTAATTAAAACATTAAGCGTCATTCCCCTCATCTCTTGCCATTAACAGTGTGCAGATACAGTCATTTGTCTGTATTCATTCTGTTTCAGTGGTGGAGATGTTGGAAATGCTCCTGAATTGAAGTGCCCCCTCCCCCCTAAGTGCTGTACTACTAAATGGGCACCAAACATGCACTCACACAGAGAGGGGGGTAGTGTGCTTTATGTAAAAAAAAAAAAAAAAAGGCACATGGTATGTCCAAACTGAAATCAATCACATGGGAATGACAATCGGCACCTACACAAATTAGACTGATTTTCAATATTTGCCTATAAGAGTTAATTGTTTACACCCCTGGATGAACAGCAGAGCTTTCAGTGGGAATTTAGCATTCAGCGTCTCCATGAGATGCTGCTTCAAAGCTTTGAAGGCAGCCATTAATGTAATTTGTAGTGAGATGATAAACAGAGTGATGTGTGTTTCTGCTTGAGCAGATAGTCAGATTTGCCAAACGCTCCAGTGATTCTTGAATATGTAAAAGTGCTCAGCTCAAGTGCTTCAGCCTGACAGTTTGACGGCTATGGCGTATTAAGCTCAGATAATTGGGTGATATTTACTTACAGAGCACACAATCACTCCACAACGGCTTGGAAACTGTCTTTTTTTTCTCTTAATGATATGCTTTGTAGAAATTATTCTCTCTCCTGACAGGTCCAAATGGCATGTGTGTGTGTGCGTGTGTGTGTGTCATGGTGGATGTATTGTGGTATAAAGTCTACATTTCTTTCCCAGAGTTGACAGAAAGAAAATGTTTAACTTAACAATTTGAAACAAACTTGACTCTCAAAATAATCAGTTTAAAAGTTTCATAGATGAGCGATGGATGTAGGTGTGGCTACATAAAGGTGGGGGTTCTCCATAAATAATTGCATGAATCACCTATAAACATGGCAGGTTAATGCAATACTCTGAGAGGAAGAGGGGGATGGTAATTATGTCAGTTTTAGTTGAGATACTAACAAGCCCTGACTTGGCTTGTGCTCTTTGCTGATATACTAAGAATATCAGCATCTAAAATCACTTTACTGTCAACTTGTTGAGGCTTGAGGTTTTATGTTTTACCTCTTAACTGGAAAAACTCAGCAGCAGTCTCACTTTCTGAGTTGCGAAAGAGGTTTCCATTTTCTGTGGTTCTCAGAGAGAAACTTGCTCAACATTTCCGAGGTTTCAGGCTAACTGTGACTCCTTGTTGATATCAGAAAACACTAGCTGAATGCAGGTGTGGCTCTAAAAGTTGAGATGTGTCTTTGTATTTCTCTCATTTTTTTATAAAGGATACAACTCTCCCACTCTCTAATTTAGCTGCATTTACTCATCATCTTCTCTTACAGAAGGTTTCCTCTCAACCAAAGCGGGTTTGCACCAGGATTATATGCTTAGTCTCATTATAAACCAGGAATAACATCTGTTTTTCACTTTTTACTGTCTTAACTAAAATTACTTTCTTTTGTCAGAATGAAGCTTAGCCTCTGCATGACAAGCAATGACCAACATTAGACCCTAGACGTCCAATTACAAAGCCAGGACTCAAGAATGAAGACCAAATATGCAATTGTCTTCATCTGTATCGTGGCCCTGGTCATCATCGAAAAGGAAAGCAACATCCTATCAAGGTAAGACAACACAGACCAATATGTGACTTCACTTTGCAGAAGAAAATGCAGTACATCATAAGACTAGATGGAGTTATACCTTTTGGGAAGGTTGTAGCTGTGAAGCCCTGTCTCCTTGATATATACTTGAGCCAGAGCTTTTGTATCATTTAACTTCCATCTAAGCCTTCTTCTGAGCTTTCTGATGAAAAGCCATTAGGGGAGTGAACTAGCTGTTCAATCTTCATCCTAAATATTGACAAGTTAAGTTGATTTGAGAAGTAGTTCTTTGGAAATGAATGTGTTCTGCCCTGCAGTGTATCCTGGTAGCTAAAGATTGTCTTGTAATTTTGAATGAGCTTATTTCATTTGGTGAAGAGTTTGATGAGAAGATTGATACTACTTTCATATTTGTAATGACCCTATCTTTCTGTTGACTGAGCCAGGTTAGCTTCTCCTCCCTCTGTGTAGTCTTTATGCCAAGCAGAAATGACCAACTGCTGGCTGTAGCTTTTGATTTAAAGCACAGAAATGTGTGAAGTGTAGATCATCTCATCTAACACAGCAATAATGTGAAACAGCACATTTTTACAAACTATAAACTGTTCCTTTAAAGTAATTTAGACAAGCATGTGATTCTTTGGATCTGTTATGAAACATACAATAACTTCATATAAACATGCTGTCTAAATGCAAAATAAAAAGTATCATACCCATCTTAGATACATGCTCTTTATTCATTTGTTTAATTGTAAATTAGTATTTCTTAACCAAGCCTCTTTGTCTCATCAGGGTCTCTGATAAGCTGATCCAGAGGCAGACTCCACAGCAGACCCCACAGACTCCACTGGATTACAGCAACTCCTCAGAAAATGGCTCCCTGATGATGCTCAAAATGCTGCTTTCTAAACTTACTGGCACAAAAGGGAACTACTCAAGTCTCTCTGGGGAGCAAGAGGAGAAGGAGCTAGACGATTTAGGCACGTACAGCTACAGCGGTGGTCGAAAGCACATATTACTCTTGGCCACCACACGAACAGGTTCCTCGTTTGTGGGGGAATTTTTCAACCAGCATCGGGAGAGCATGTTCTACCTGTTTGAGCCTTTGTGGCACGTCGAGCGCATGTTGACCATGGCAGCAGAGGCAAACAATGGGACAGTGTTGGCAGGAATCTACCGGGATGTACTCCAGGGGCTTTTTCTCTGTGATTTCTCTCTTCTGGAGAAGTTCATCTCTCCCCCACCTCGGGAGCACGTCACCCCAGCTCTTTTCCGCAGAGAGTCTAGTTTATCGCTGTGTGAAGACCCTGTCTGTACTCCTGTGATCAAAGATGTCTTTGAGAGGTATTGTTAGTTCTTGAGATACTCTCTCTTTATATCAAGCTTACAGTGTTGGTTGAATCTGAAAAAAGGAGCTGAAATTGAACTGTGATATAGTTGCAAAAGGGGGAAGGGATGCTGGTCCTTGAAATATTTGTTTCCTCTCAGTTTGACGCTGTAAATTGCTGTAAATACAAAGCACAACAGCTTGGATCTTCAGCCAACAATGCTAGTTTCATAGCTGTGGCACATTCAATGCTTTTCCATTGCAGTTGGAACCAAACATAATTGCAGAAATGATCAAACAATGACTCAGAATTCAAATAAGCTTCCATGATACTCTTTCATGAATTTTAATAATAAGCAAAGCAAAACATTAAGAAGGCATTACTTTTAGGATTTAGAAAATAATGGAAATATGCCTCTGTGGAGTCTTAGTTGGCACAGTTTTGCACCTTTATGTAAAAGTGTGTTCTAGTTGTGTATTAATCAAGTAGATGCAAGCACCTTTTTTTGTAAGTCAGCATCCCAAGTCACATCCCTTGATCATCATCAGCACCTTGGTTACATGGGTTTTTGGGGCCACTGGTACACGTGCATTTGAGATTTCATCACAGACTTGAAACTTGGGTGTGCAGCTCCTTCCCAGAGACCAGAGGTCACTTTGTGAAATGGCAAGTAGTTTCAGGGAGCCAAATCCAGTGAGTAAGGACAGTGCTGCATTTTGATGCAATCTGAGTGGGCACTATGTCATGTTGTAAAGCCAAGTTACCAGTGCACCACAGTTCAGGTTGTTTGCTTGAAATAATCTCTCTCAGATGCCTCAGAGCATCTCAGTGGTATTAGGCCAGTTTGACCCTCGGCTATGAATTCGTGGTTTACAAAACCATCAGCATGACCTCTGACCTGATTCACCCTCCTCAGACATCACAGGCTCTCCACTGCAAAGACCCCTGTTGGGTTGTAGGTGTAGATCCTTGACAAGTTAGGTAATTTTGGCCTGTTGACTGAGATTCTCACAAACTCCAACCTGGTGCTGCTTTTGCTCGGGAGTCAGGAAATCACAAGTGTGTGTATCCAGTGGTTATTCAAACTGGTGTAACTCAGGCTGATCATGTGATGTAACTTGGGATACTTACTCTTGTAAATTATTGTTTGTACCCGTTACATGCACTTTATTGTGCAGTGCTCAGTTAGTGCACAACATCACACCACATATTTCAAATAATCAGCCATTTATTCAGATATTTGTTCATCTTTTGTACTGATCATTCAGCCAAAAGAGTTTCAAGCCCATGCAAACTTTAGTTGTGCTTCAACTGTTCCAACTTTTTCTGCAGCAAATAAACAAGACATTTATTCTCAGATAACTAGAGGTTCTGAAACACTTTGAAAGATTTTTCACAATAATAATACCACTCTTGTCTTAGGTATCACTGTAAGATTCGTCGCTGTGGACCGCTAAACTTGACCCTCGCATCTGAGGCCTGCCTTTCCAAGCAACACCACGCCATTAAGACTGTCCGTGTGCGCCAGCTGGAAACACTGCAGCCTTTGGTGCAGAATCCTCGCCTGGATGTGAGAGTCATCCAGCTAGTCAGAGATCCACGGGCCATATTAGCATCCCGTATGGTGGCTTTCTCTTCTAAGTACCAGACGTGGAAGGCCTGGGCGCAGGACGGCCAGGTTCCTGAAGATGATGAGGAGGTGAAGAGACTGAGAGGAAACTGTGACAACATCAGGATGTCGGCAGAGGTGGGACTTAGCCAACCTCACTGGCTAAGGAACCGCTACATGTTGGTGCGTTATGAGGATATTGCCCGCTACCCCATGCAGAAGGCAGAGGAGATGTACAGGTTCACGGGGATACCATTTAGTCTGCAGGCTAGGGAGTGGATTTTGAGGAACACCCAGACCACGCAGGGAGCTAGCGGGATTTACTCAACCCAGAAGAACTCATCAGAGCAGGCAGAGAAATGGAGATTTAGCATTCCCTTTACACTTGCCCAGGTAGTGCAGAAGGTGTGTGGACCAACCATGAAGCTGTTTGGGTACAGATTTGTGGATGATGAAAAGACACTGATCAACAAGTCCATCAGTTTGCTCGAGGAGAAACTTTTTTATTAATTTAGAGTTCAAACCTATAGCTGTGAATCCGCAAGAGCCAAACACAAAAGCAAGGAGAAGCCATTACTGCACAAACCAAAACTTGTAAGCAAAGTTGTCATAAAAGACACTGATGTTGTTCTGATAAAAGTAAGATTTTGGGCCATATAATAACTTTCATACTCACCAATGACGTGCCTCACTGAGACAAGAAAGAGCCACTTGATAGAGAGAAGTATTTATTTGCATACTGAGTTCACTGAGAGGCCTGATATTTGAGCTTATGTGACACTCTGTATTTCCTTTTAATGATTTCTAGCCTGACTTGTAAGAGAATTTTATGCAAGAATTTATCAAAAATTGATCATGTTTTTCAGGGATAAACTAAAGTTAAAGTGAAAGTGTTGTGTGTTTTGTTTGTATGTGTCTCAGAGATAGTGTTTCTGTTTGTGGGGTCTGTGACATTAGTGCTTAATTCTGCATCATCTGTACATTGACAGATCTGCACTAGTTGAAACAACTAAAAGAATCACTTTTGATTGGACCAGGTGTGCTTCTATGGGGCTCTGCATTATCCAACTCAGGTAAAGAGAACATATGATTGCATTTTGTGGTATTCGTAGATATTTATAGTGTCCCAAAAGCATGCTGAGTGAAAATATATTTCTTTGTTATATCTGACCAATACCATTTAAACCAGTTCTTTTCTAGAGAAATTCAGAAACTAAAACAGTATACCTTTAAAAAAAGAGGCTAATTAACATATAGAATATGTATAATAAATGAGAGGTGTAACACTATATATAAAAAAAAGTTACCTACAAGTGTCTTTAATGTACAAGTGTTGCCAGTAGCCATAGTTGTAGGCATGTGATGCCTTCATAACTTTAAGTAAACTGGCAGCTCGGGTGTCATTTTACAAAAGCAACCTCTCTGCTAATAATCTGCTGCTGTCGGCAGGCTGCTCTGAAACTCATGGTGAAAGTCAGAAATGATCCACTGATTTCAGATAAATATCTTCTTGGACACAAATGGTTTATTGTCCAGTGAGTTTTTGTAATCAATTTAACCAATTTAAAGAAATAACAGCACCAGAAATATAAGGGTGTGCAAAATACTCCCCCCTTAATTTTTTTTTAGTTGTATGTAAAGTATAAGATTTTCATGGTACTCATTAAATAACAACGACAACAACAACAGCAACAACAATAATAATAATAACTATGATGATGATAATATGAAATAAAAAGAGGGTTCTTTTGGTTAAACAAATGCTTTATCACAATTTTACATAACTTGTCCTAAAAGACATGAAACTTGATATAAACTTGAAATATTTTTTAATAACAAGATTAGGTGGAATTCAAGATATATTTCTTTAATGTTTTTACATTAATGCTGTTGAGTTCAATATTGTAGATAAGCAAATGTAGTTTGCATAGAATAATGACTCAGTTTTCATACCATAACATGCTGTGAATGGGAAATATCTGAAACCCTAATTAGTTGTTAGGTTCTTGTACATTGATGGTTTCAGTGACGACTATTAGTGTACATAGGATGTACGTATGTGACTGTCACTTTAAGTGAAACCCAGGTGCTGTTGCATTAACTGTCACTCTTGATGGTATATAAAGGTATCCACTGTGACTAGTTCAATGGCAGCATTGTGGTCAGCTTGGCGGAGGCTCGCTGAAACTGCCCTGCTGCACAAGGAAAGGGATATGCATTAGAGGGAGCGGGCTTATACTAACTTACTGTTCAAAAGTATGAATTCATTACAGTTGCCAGGGCTCAAGTTGCCCAGACTCACTAGGGAAGTATTCAAGGAATACTTTGAAATACTTAGTGGGTTTATGCACATACACTATAATGGCAATGAACATTTTGGAGCAACAAAACAATACAATGCTTTTCATCTGTCATGAAGATGTGTGTTTGGCTGTCAAAAGTTGGTGCCTCAATCTTTGAGAATGTAGATGTTATTGTCAAATTACGTGTTTTCATTATGGAAAAAGTCTGAGTGTTAGTCAAGCTGCCCAAGTAAAGTTTTATTTAAGCCTTGAAAAAGTGTGACAAAATATTGAAAATTTTTTCATAGTTGAGACAAAGTTCTCTCAGTACATTGGCTTGTCATCTACAAAGGTTTGATTTTACCACCAAAACCTGAGACATGAATAATGTGCATGCAAAATATGAATCAAGTCATTTTTTTAGCGATTTAAGCCTGACTTGAGAACAAGCTTCAGCTCTGGTCAACAGATTGTTTTCAGAGGAAAATAACTTTAAAGCACTAATTCATATTGAATCAGTGGGGAACAGTTCCAAATGTTTACAAAGTTATAAGTTTCTTTTTTCTTTGCTACCAGTTTTTACTGTTCATTTTTTTTCATTTTGGTTACTCATGCCAAGGAAACCAAGGGCCCAAGCTCAGTTTAAATAACCAAGCTTAAGAAACAACAAATGCATCTCATGGATAAAAATATTGAAACAGTGGTTCTTTGGTCACTAGATGATGCTTTGAAGCCATCAGGATTTATTGCAAATGATGTTTCTTACAAACTTAGAATGTTTTTCAGCAGCAAAAGGATCCAAAGTGAAACCATCATGTTACAATGTGCTGAAATAAATCAATTCCTGCAATGTTTTTCAGCAGCAGCGTGGGATGAAATCACATCAGCTGTCCAGCAGATGAACAGGAGTTTCTGGTCCAACCAAACACTGTGTTTTTGTATTTATGTGTTTTTATTTGTAAATTTGTAAATTGTGGGATAACTTGTAAGATGTATTACCTTTTATTAACTGACCAGTGCACAGAGTCTCTTTGCTTCTCAATCTCTGCATTTCATCTTAAGACTTAGAACTAGTAGACTAGTAGAAAAACCTGATTATAAATGAACCAGATTCTTCAACAAATATTTCTGCTTTCTTATCAATGTGTTTTTTCAAGCATTAAAAGCCTTATAGAGGCTAAGGACAACATGGATAACATGAGGATTAATGCAGGATTGTTTACTCAGTCGCATTCTTTCAGTCTCACTTCACATCCACATGCATGCTGTTACCAGGGATCCCCAAAAGGTTCGGTGGGAATTTCTATAGGAAAAAAAGGCAGAAACAGTGAGCCCATTCAAGTCTGAATTCTTTTTGTTAGTTTCATGCCCCAGCTGACAGAAAGCACGTTTGAGTTCACAGCTGTTAGACAAAGTGATTCGACTCTGTCATTTCCCCGATGCAAAATTTTCACACAGTATCACAGCAGATGTTCCCATTCTGCAGCAGAGGAAAAGTCTTGTGATGAGTCATAGAAGAGCCAAGTCTGGCCCACTCTCAAGTCTTTCTTAATCATTTTAAACCACATGTGGTGCTGTAGAGCAGTCACTTTGAAAAGCACATGGGTTTCTCAGGTTTTTTCTTGTTTTTCCATCAAATTTACAAAATCACATGCACACTTCTATCAATTGCAAATGTGTAGGTGCAAGAATGATGTACAGACGCAAGTACAAAGAACAAAATGAGAGTTAAAGAGGCCCAATGGCCCCATACTTGACTTCATGTGGATTCATTGTTACTGACACAAGATAGAGGTAGGCCTAATGCATCAGGAAAAAACAGAAACACACCAGAATAAAAGAGGAGGACAGCTAGCTCATGAAACCGGTATTCAGAAAATTCCCTTTTGAGCAATTATTTCCTGTTTCTCAAAAACCTATACCCTTTTATGCAACAATGATTATAAAAGACAGCTGGAGAGCTGCTGCACACCACAGTGGATCTCTTGCTTTTTTTTTCTTTTTGGCCTTTAAGCCAAGGACCTAATTTTGATCCCTAAATCATAAATGGGGTGATTAGTTTTTATTGATTTTCCTAGAATATCATCTTTTTAAACATTTTGTTATTTTAAAACATGAATATTGATTTTTGCTCTGTGACATACTGTACGCTTACACAGATGAAGCAGTGCTCAGAAGTCTGCTTGGTTAACTCTTTACACAGATGACTAGCTCACTTTAGTAATAACATGGCAAGAAACTTTAAGGTACAATGTGGCTGTTATGTTATTAAACTACAGTACCAACAGATGCACAGTGTGTCCTTGTCTGCACACACAGATTGAATGGCTCTACTTGTGCTGTGTAAATTAAGGGAGGGGAGAGAGCCAAGGAAACAAGAAACCCACCACCCGCCCCTTATCGACCTTCTCTGGCTCTCATCCATGTTCGTCCTCTCTGAAACATCCCCTGTCCCACCTCAGTCCCTCTACACTAGCTGATTTGGATGGCTGTTTTTGGAAAGACAAACAAATGTTTGTTGATTGATGTCTACATGAAGTGGAATGTTTTTGTGTATCTTTCGGGTGTGGGTTCCTGTTTTGTGACAGTTTTCTGTGGGGATCATGACATCCACTCTCCATCTTTAACTATCTTAAGCTATCCAGTTTCACGCAATCACT
>JAPZDV010000003.1:13746859-13804660 GCA_029814665.1 Acanthurus lineatus
TCATCAAACAACATGGATGCACTGAGATAAAGTTAAGTACAATAGTTTGTTTGAATAAGTGCAAAAAAAGACAAAACAATACAGAAAAATATCAGAAACATTTTATACTCACTTACATTTAATGTCAATAAAAATAATACAAAGTGATTTCAAATATTTTATGAATATCATAATATAAAAAAGATTATTTTAACTGGAAAGAGATTTGATATTTTCAATATCTCTTGCATGTCATGAATGCAATAAATGTAATTAAGAAGTAAGACTGAGTTGATGTTTGTTTTCTGTGTCAGTGTATTAAATTTTTTAATGGGCCTCTGCATTCTTTGTTTAAATTCTTTCCACATTGAGAAGACATTCAACATTTTAATCCCGCATGTAAAAGACTGCAAATAACATGTAACTGATATTGCACAACTGATAGCAGCAGCATCCTCAACAGAAATTGATATCATATGATATTGTGCTTTCTGCTAAGTAATACTAAGCCCTTCAATTCACTCCTTAATCTCCCCGTGAACTTCACAGAGGCAGCCAGGTTATGTTAGACTGACGTGAAACAAAAGGTAACAGTGTGCAGCTCGATGTCTCCCAGATGCCGAGCCCCATTGGAAAGGTCTATCTGAAGTGCCAGAGTTGGGGATTAAAACTCACTCTGGGAATGTCAGCTTTGTCAGACAATACAATCCCATCACTGCGCCCACCAGCGTCTCCATTAAAATTTTATCATGCTTCCTTCCAAAATGGTGGCTTTTATCCAGCAACTGCAGTCTTATTATGTTTCATGCAAGAAAATAAATTTCATAAAATTGCCTGTTGACACTTTATGTTTCTTTTTTTAAAAAAAAACTCTTTTAACAAAAAAGCAACATGACATTACTTTCCCCTCACTGTTTCCTCTGTCCTGACAGAAGACTTTACAGACATTAGTGTTACCTTCTACCATGTCGGCTCCTCCGCACCCTGCTGTCAATCACTCTGCTGTTTCAACCTTCTCCAGTTGCATGAGCTATGATTAGCAATTTTTACCATTATGTATCCTCCCTGCATAATTCATGGCCTCGTTCTTTTTGACTGTCCCCTGGAGAGAACACGAGAGGGGAATCCCACCCTGCTCTAACAAAACCCGCAGGGCTTGTCTTGTGGTGGGAGGGAAAAACATAATGTTGCATTTTTAATCATCGAAACATTGAATGATTTATAATTGATGAGGGGATGATCATGGCAGAGGTTTGCCCTTCCACCAGAAAGGAAACGAAATGGTGTGGAAAGTGTTAGGTCATTAGGCCGTCAGGGATCGGGTGCTCTCCTGATCCAGAGAGCAAGTATGACAAAGAAGCAGAGAGGAGATCCCATGCACTGACCGAAGTGGAGCAAGCATCTTCCCTTCTCTCAGTTGAGTCTGTTATTGTCTGGCTTTGTTATTCTGCTGAGAGACAGCGATGTTTGCAATTGGAGAAGCCTGCTCTGGTTCACTGTGGGATTAGTTAACATGGCAATTTGTCTTAGTAAAATAAAATAGTGGGATTGAAAGAGATCCTGTGTAGAATATTTTTTATCCAACCTCACTGTCTTAGCAGCATTTACAGGTGACTGTATTGAGTATTAGGCGTACAAAGTGCGAATAAAGACCAACAAAAGAACCAAAAACTGGTCCTGTCTTTAAGAGCACAGGCTTATGGTGGTGAGGCAGTTTAGAAATGGTCATGTTTTCCTCCCAGTAATTCTTAATCGCTGTGTTTTCATCTCCAGGCAGGACAGTAATGACCGATTCTGAGTGACTGACCATGGGAATGGGCCAAGCTTAAATCCCCTCCATCCCTGTGTGTGCTTGATTCCCGAACTACACACACACACACACATTATGCACACACGCACTCAGGGTTACAGAGTTGAATCTGCTTTATGGTGTAGCCACCCTTTGATTCACCGCTCAATGAAACTTGTGACTGTTTTAATTAAGGGGAAAATACACTGACAGTGTAGCACACGGAAATCCGCAGCCATGCACATAAAGGGCGCTAATGCTTTTCTTCCTGTCGACGCAAGGCTGGCCCCCTTTTGTCAGACTGACCATTCACTTTTCATTCATTTTCTTTCCTCCTCTTTCTCCTAATCTTAAGTATGGCATCGCATGAGGTCTGTAGCTAATGACAGGAAAAAACATATTCAAGGCCCAGCCAGGTGAGAGAGAACAGCCAGGATTGATGTTTTGTGAACACACACATACACACAAACACACATTTCTTACTTTGTTTTCGTTCTGTTTCTGCCACAGGGGATTCTTTATGGCAGCCAAAAAAACGAACAACAGGGAATACTTCACCCTTGTCTGTTACTTGGTTTCACTTTAGGCAGGAAAAGTTCATCTCTGTTATCCTGCAAGACAAAAAACATCACTAATTATCTCTTTAAGAAACAAAAAATTACATGGATCAGGGTAAACTTTTAAAGGGTCAGTTTGTGTACCATTTAAACTTTTGGCTCTGGCTCTTTGGACATTACAGTTAGGTAATGGAAAAGAATTGTACACTCTGGCCATCAACCAGCATCCAAAACAGCTGACAGCTGTCTGTGGGTTCCCATGTTAGTCACAGAGGTACAGTTCTCTGTCGTTGTGGTATTTTGACAGATGTTTCACAGAGGTTTGTGTATGCTGGTGTGTGACAAGTCCTCTCTTCCTCTGGGGATCAATGTCTGTCCTGTTCTCTTGCCGATCTGATGTTTATCTGCTGGTGATCAATCACGCTGCTGACAGCATGAGGGTTAGTGTTACCATCCCCACTGCCTGAGTGGGTGTCTGTAGAGTGAACACAAAGGACAGCTGATAAATAAGATTACATATATTAATTAGGTAAATACCAATATGAGGTTTATCGTGTTTTAAAAATATCCTCCTGTATATAAAATGAAAATAATGCAAATATTTGCTCTAATATCTTTGAACAAAAATCTGCTTTATTATCAAATTCGAAGGAACGAGTGAAGTAAGTAATTAGTTTGTCTTTACAAATTAATCTACTGTGAAAAAAAGATATGTAAAAGTTTAGATTTTAATCTCTTTGCAATAAAAATAATACATTTAATGCTTGGTAGATGTGGTGTATTTAAAAATTAATTAAAAGCTGAAGTTTATATTCTCATTGAGATTTCAGTGTTTAGGTAACAAATAGGATTCAAGCACAGCTGTTCACTTAAAAAAGAGAGGAGCCATTTACTGTATTACTGTACAGGCCAAGTTTCCCATATCCCCAGCCCAAAATAAAGTTCCTTCAGCCTCTTCTCACAAATGATTGATGACGACTCCCTACTCACAGCAAATGGACCCAAGTCAGGATTTTCATCCTTAATGCAGGTGTCAGTAATCCTCCTTTGCCTCTTCAAGTGATGTTTTTAGCCCGAGGAAATGCTTGACCAGATTCCTCCCTTACTGCGTAGAAACAGTGTAATCTCTCAATTCTTGACACAGCAAATAAACACTGCGTGGAAAGAAATCCTGGCAACTTTATCTCTTACTTCCTTCTGCATTGTCTCGTTGACAAGTTTCAGGGGAACCTCAGCGAGGAGAGAAAAGAAGGAGACATATTTCTTTGGTAACAAGCCCAAAGGGCCTGTGGCTGAGGATTGAAGGTTAAGTGCATGTACTAATACTCACAAAAAGGAACTTAACACCCTTAGGATATAATGACATTTCATTCACTTCCTCTTGGCCTTCCATTTCCATTACTTAAAAAGAGGAAAACCTGCCACATGATCCTGTTTTACAACATTAGAAGCAAAAAGTGTAGATAAGTTTCTGAAATTATAATATGTAAATAAATTACCTAATAACTTGTCTTTGGTGTAGTAATGAGGTGATATGACATTGTATTATTTCCATCATGGTAAAACATTTCCTTGTATATGTTAGAATTCTTAAAAATTAATTAAAAACAATTACTTTAATGAAAAAAAGTGAGGCCTGTCAGGAAGAAACCTCCTTTAGGCTTCTTTGAATCCAGGACGTTGCTCACATTTCTGTAGCCAAAGCTCCTAATTGGAGGTTAATGTCTTTTAACCTTTCTCATAAATTATTCCTGAAGATACCTGAACTCCCACTCCTCACCCTAATTGGACAGGACACTTTTTTTCCCAGGAGATGATCGTTCAATGGCTTAAAACTTGAAGCTGTACACATTTTCTTTCGGACTGTGTCTCATTTTGCAGCAAATTGTATCAGTAGAGGGCTGAGGTCAGACAAAAGTAGATGGAGTATAGAAAGGATGTCAGATAGCTTGCAGAAAAAAATGGACCATCTCTTTTTTGACATCCACAGCCCCTGGGTACCTCATCAAGCTTTTAAGAACCAGGAACAAGAAGGTGATGGGATGTATCCCATCATTTCTCTCCTTTCATACATATCCCACTACCTCTTCTAAAGGACTTAAAAAGTATTGTGATGACAGGTTATTTTTCAAAACTTAAAAAACATAATGTTTAAAACCACCATATGGTGACTGACTTTCTGAGATTTATATATAAAAAAAAGGAAAGCAGCACGATCTTCCATGAACATCACAGATGAGGAATTTGCATTGTTCTCTTGAAACTGAGGCTTACGAAATGCCCTTTTCCCCTTTTACAACCTCCTGATGTTTGGCCTTTGGGAGTTTTTTATGTATTCATATTCAACTACATCTCCACAAGTTCATTCAAGGGTAATTTTTAAACCAGTCAAGAACATAATGACACCAGGTTACCTGGTTTCATGCTCTCTGTTTTCATATGTGCAGTTATGGTGCAGAAATTCAGTTACAGTGATGCACAGTTTAAGTTTAGATTTGCACGGAAACTCTATTCCCTCTATAGGTTTGTCAACTCTGGCTCTGATGGCACCCACAATAACTAAACAACTAATAAGAGCAACAAAGGCAGTAATGAATATTTTCTCAGAGACCCCTCATCTCTCATGTCAGAAAACTGGAGAGACCACCCTGCAGTTCACTGTTGAAAATGGAGTTACAGCACCGTACGTCTGCTCCGGCTCTGATCCTGATGTGGTCATGTGCTCCTAAAACACCTCGTCTCCACAGCAACATTTCTATCAGAATGGATCCTGAATAATTCCCCTTTAGTAAAAATTCATCTAATTTGAAAAGTGGCACCATACTGAAATAGTTTTAATGAAATGTCTGTTAATTGACTTTGCACACTGGTGAAAAATTCTTAGGCAAATTATTAAAGTTTTGGAAACAAATTTTCAAACTTTGTAATTATGACATTAACAGGAGAGATGCTGGATTAGCAAGATATTTGATCATGATAATTATGATTTCATTATTACAGAAAAGTGATTAGGACCTCTTTCATTTTATTAGCTCAAATTGTATTATTTTGTTTATTACATTCAACTTCATTTTTTTTTATGAGAGGTTATTCTTATTTTTTAATTGCACTGCTATTGGCATTTACTTTCAAGAGAGGCACAGAAACAACCCAAAGGACTGAAATGCGATATTTTAAAGGAGAAATATAAAACCTCTGTCTGATGCCCAGGGGGCAGTATTGGCTGTAAATAATCCAGCTAAAACTGCATTATTGCATATTAACCTTTGTAGCTGTACATGTTTAATGCTTAAATATTTCCCCAAGAATCACATAAAAACAGTTGTTCAGCTTGGTACTGACTAACATAAAAATTGAACTGTGAAGAGAGGTGTGTAACAACCCTGAGGAGATTTTGCTTTGGTTTTTTTTTTTTTTAAATGTATAACCTGTAAACAAGAGTGTTTACTTCTGCAGCTAAGCAAACAGACTGCAGTTCAACAGACAAAGCATAAAGCAGGTTTGATAGAGACACAACAGATTCTGAGGCCCAGGATCAGCAGCACTAATGGGATTAGATCTGCCACGCACACACACCAAACACCAGGCTGTGAGCTGACAGAAAAGCTCCAGACCCACCCAGCAACCTTCACTCTGAGTCAAAATAACCCATCACTGCAGCTAAAATTAAAGCTAAGGAATATTGAATAGAATTTAAACGTGAAATGTCATAAATTAAATGTTATACATAACATATACATACATAAAGCCTTCCCTCCGTTTGCAGGACTTTTAAAAATTCTACTTCTTCCTTTCACCTCTAAGGGGCAGCAGAGGCCTGCATTTACTAGAGGCTGGTCATCTTTGAGCAGTGACTGCCAAGTGGGACTCTCTTGTCTCTACGACCACGAAAACAGCAGCAAGAAACAAAGGACCAAAGTTCAACAGACAAGCCAACTAAAAATCAAAGTTCACCTCAATTGCCTGTTTTTAGGTGAGGACATATTTTTGTCTTTTAACTTTGTCTCTTTTGCTGATTAGTTGGTTAGTTTTTTCTTACAGCAAATAGAGTTTTACACACACACACACACACACATACACACACTTCGTTCTGTGAGCTCCTTTTCCTTCTTTCAGCGAACAGGTTGATATGGTGAGACAGAGCTGCTGGGTGGGCTCCTCTGCGGGAGTGGTGGACCTTCAGTTCAAGGCTATCAAGTGAAGTGTTCTTTGATTAAAAAAAAAAAAGGAGAAAGGAAAAAAAATGAAATGAACCAAAAGTTTGGTGATAAGTGAAAAACGTGGCTGGGGCAGTTCTCTGGGCCGGGCTGTGGGATGCGACAAAGATTAATAAAGAGAGCAGGTCTGCTAAAGGCAGAGGGTGACGGTGAGGTTAGCTGGAGGGCCAGACAGCGGCAGATGAAAGTGGGAACTCTCTCCCACAGCTGTCAGCAGTTTTTATTGCAAACTTTGCTATTGATTGGCAGAGCAGACCAGGTTTTCCACCAAACTTTTCTAGTTTCTAGTTTCTCGAGCATTGGATGGACTGTGTGGTATGAAGAGTCAAGTATCAGGTTTGTCATCTTGAGAATGTACTTAAACTGAACCTGGACGTAAAAATCGACTAACCTGAATTTGTTGTATCATCATGCTTTTATTTTGTTGATTGATTCATGTTTTAGATTTATTTGTGGCTGAAAGAACTGTGTTATTTTCCTTTTTATTATGCATGAAACTGGAGTTTACTGTAAGCTTTCATGGCTCCAAAGAGCCATCCTGAGAATGTTCACTTAACCTGTTTCAATCCAAAGTGTGTGAAACCAGCATCTAAATTTATCTCACATACGTACAAGTGAGGTTTCATGTAGAATACAGTAATCTTTAGCCTTTACACAGCACTGTAATTGAATCAAGCCATGATCTTTCATCCCTGTAGTTATTTTAAGACATGAATGACACAACAAAAATTGAAATGCACCCCTCCCCTTTCCCATTTCAACAAAAGGTCAGAAATTCAATCACCACTGCTGCTATTGCTATAATAATATATGTATGGGAAACAGCCACAGTTACTGACCGCCAAATTCTTTGGCTGCCTGTGGTCATTTTGTCTTGCCTAAGAACAGAGGCGTCTCTCTCTCTGGAGTTATCCATTAATCCCAGCAGGCTGAGTACGAATGAACAACACCAACGGATTCTTTGATTCTTAACTCTGTTTGTAATGTGGTTTTGTTCATTTAAATCCTCTTGCCAGTAGTGGATATGTACTGAGATATTATTCCTGTCCAGATATTTACATTTATTTTGACTGTCTTGTTCATTGTTTCTTTTCACATATTTTTGGATCCTTTTGGAATTAACACAAACAGGATCTTTAATACATATAAAATGTTTTTAAACTTTTTATTAAACTCTGTGTTTTATTTTTGGATTAAAAAGGCCAGTACACACTTTTGATTCAAGTATTATCCAAACTGTTTCAACAAAAATACAAATGTTTTTTTTTTTTAATTCTAACTTTTATTATATTAATAATAGATAAAATGTGATAGAAATGACAATTAACTTTTTGTATGTGTTTTTATGGAGATTTGTCAAAAGCCAATGTCATTAGTCTCATGCAGAAAGACATTGTAACAGCTTCTACTCTATTTCCCATAAATAATACGTTCTTTTCAAGAAGACACAGATGACCAAAAGTCTAACTTTGTATTTCTCAATCACTCCACTATTTTTCTTTCATCAGCTTGTTCAGCATGTAAGCTTAATTCTTTTAATCTTCTCAACAACATTGTTTCATGTTAAAGAATTTGGCTTTAGAGTCAGTAAATAAGAAAAGTATGAAGAGTGAGATAAGAAAGTGAAGGAGTGGGTGTGATGTTAACAGCATGATGCAGAGTACACAGGAGTGGGAGAAGAAATGTGGAGTGGGAGGACAGAGTGAGTGAGGTAAACAGAGGAAGTGGAGTTCAGTTGAAATAAGCAGCCTTATTAATGCACTGTCACAGCTTTCATTAGCATCCAAGAACAAGCTGCACCAATACAAATCTGGAAGAAAGAGATGTAAAAAATAAAATAAATACAACAAACTGGATTAAAAAAACCTGAAGACCTGGATTTTATGTGGGTGTGTTTTGCTGTTTGGGTAGCAGTGAATTAGCCTGTATGAATGTATTTAACACTGAGAACTTCAGAGCCTCCTGAGACAGATAAGAGTAAAACCAAACAAACTGAACTGCCTCTTCACCAGATCTCAGTGAGCTCTTCTTCACAGTGACAGGACACAATATGAAAAAGAGGAATGAAAGTCCATTTTTAATTTGAGTTTAATCAATATGCATTTGTTTTTATAGAGTTAACCTCTCATAAATAGTCCTAAATAATTTGGAAAATAATTTGGAAAATAATCTGAAGGCAGAGATTATTTATACAAAAAGGTAAGATAAACTGCTAAAGCATGTATATTGTAAAATGTACCATTTTGCTTTTCTTATCTCACATTTTGTCTTTGTTTTATATAGAAATAAACAGTTCTCCCGTTGCAAAGAAGAGACAAATGTTTTCAATTGTGATATTTTTTGCCAGTGCACTTGCTGTTTCTTGCAGCAGGCATTTTTAAACCCTTGCATCTATTACCTTTCACCGGGTAAATACCTAATGCTGGAAACATTTGTCAATGTATGCAGCTGGCTGAACAGAATAGATTATTAGGAAGTGAGGGGAAAAACACACTGCTTCTCCAAACAGCACAAAGCTTTCCATACAAAGTGTGTTTGTCTACTTCAGAATTAAAGAAGCCACGAAAAGAGCGGCACTGGCCATTTTCGGACATAAATTGTGTAATTATTGTAATAAATTTAGACCTTCACTTTGATAGTCAAGTCAAATTAATAATTTTCAAGTTTAAAGAGCATACATACCACAAGCACCGAAAAAATAAAAATAAATAAATAATAAATAAACAAGAAAATAAACATCTTGAATTGTAGCTTTTGGAGCAGAGGTTATGTTCTGTGCATGTGTGTGTATGTGAGTGTGCGTGAGTGTGTGTGTGTGCAAAAAGTGCAAATGTTGCACAAGCATTTCATGTGGTTTGTATTGTGGTGTTTTACATGAAGCCTCATTAGAGATTTATAGCTGACGCACTGCAGCTCATTCATTCAGAAATGCTGGGGTCAACACAGTGGAAAGGCATAAGTGTGGAAACACTTAATACCTAAATTATTAAAGGAGAGAACAAGAATACAAATTACTCTACACAAAATGGGCTCATAATTTTTAAAAGGGAAACTGTGCTTAAAAATTCAACAAAATATTAATGGACTACCAAAAAAAAACCCCAAAACAAAACAAAAAACAAAATCTGGACACATTTAAAATGAGTTGTTATAATTAGAGATTACAGATAAAGTATTTTTCAGTCATCCGAGAGAGCAGTAGGGAAAATTTGATCAAAATTTCAGTTGAAATTTAAAAAGTTAAAGAAGCCCAGAGAAGTTAAATGCTGACTATTTTTATCTTTAGAAACAAAGTGTTGCAGCTTTAAAACAGAAGTAGGAAATGAGAAAAAATGTTTTTTTTGTTAGAAGCTGTTTGAAACAAACTACAGCAAGCAACACCTGATACAGTCATAATGTTTGTTGTTGAAACAAGCATCTAAAACATTCGCAATGGCTCAGCCACTGGCAATTGTCATCTATAGTAGGTTTCACACAACCAGAATGTGTTTGGCAGTGGTAAAGAAAAACTAAAAACATCAATAGTTTACTGGCTTCCTGTTGGGTCCTGTGGCCAGTGTTGTGCAAACAGCAGAAAGTTGCGGCGTGTGAAGGGTAATGGGACATCCAATGCCAGGGGACAGCAGGCGGCAGAGTCACACACCGCTGCCGAAAGAAAGATGAAGTAATCTCAGGAAACAAGTAGACACACTCCACTTCGAATTTCGCCCCAAACAAGATTAAAGTGACATTATTCTATGAGAGTGTGGCAAGAGTATTAATCTTACACATAGAGGCAGAGGCTAGACAAACACAGGCTGGCTGCAGGAGTATAGGAACACATTCGTTATTTTGTCAGTATGTGGTGAGGTTCAGAAGTGGCCGGGAGAGCACCATCATCTCATTTTGTAATGCTCTTATAGGCCCATTTCCCCTCTTTTTAACTATTTTGATAGCATCTGTTGTGTGTAAATGTTATGTATTGAAACAATTATGTGTTTAGATATGCATTTTACTAATGTTACTCTTATAATTCAGTGTTTCATGTGACAAAGTATAATATTTTTAGCTTGGGCTGATTTTTTCATCAACACAGGTGCATGATGGGTGCATTTTCCAGCACAAAAATACACCGATCAGCTAACTGAGCTGCTAATATGTGTTATAAATTGAATTCAGTTGCTTGTTGTTGATGCCGGAAATCTGTGAGAATAATTATGTATTTTTTAGTTAGTTAGTTTGTTGAACAGGGACACTTCAGATAAACAGTGTTACATGAGGAAACGTAATAAAATATATGAAACGTATATTGACGGTGCAGCTGAAAGTAATGTGTCTGGTTAGGTTTTTAAATTGAGGTTAAAACAACAAAACAAATAAACACAAATTAAATACAAATAAAAATTTTGAATATAAAAAAGGTATTTTGAAACTCTGGATAAAAAAATGCTGTGCAAGTGTAAGTATATATTTGTACGCAGATGCACATTAATGAATAAGTCCGTCAAATCCCAGTCTCAATGTCTTTTCACCATATTTAACTTGTGCACAGGAAACTTAACGTGTGAGTTTGCACCTGTTTGGATGTATCTTGAATAAAAACAACAGCTATGTGCAAAGTAAGTTTTTCCAGAGAACTAAAGAGTCCCCACCCATGCCATTTAGGAATTCATCAGTCTCAAATCCACTAAATGAGCGTTACATTGAGGTTTTGTTTAGAACCTGTTGCATAAATAAGGCAGTCCCTAAAACCCCACTGAGAAAGACAGAGCTTTAATGAGTGGGGTTTAAGCCCCTCCACCCATCTACTCCTCCACCCTCAGCTTGGTCTCCTAATGAGCCATCATCATGCAAAACTGCCAGCTTGATACACATTAATTGGATTTTCACTTTTTTCACCAATTAATTGACCAGCATTGTCATGTTGGCCAGCCTCCGAGGGCTTCTAAGAAAATGGGGAAGCTTCCCCTTTTTACTCTCACTGACTCTAATAGCCACTGACTGGAGAGGGGAAACAGTTTTCTTTTCTTTTCTTCTTTACTACCGAGATCAGCTATCTCATTAAAGGCTTATGACATTTGTTGGAGCCAGTCTCTTTGTGGAGAGAAAACAGTTTGTGTGCTGCTCAGTTGAAGCCTTTACAGTTTGTTAACCTGCCTCTGCCAGTGCCAGGGCCCCCGGGGGGAAAGCCTGATGTGCAGTGAGTGACTCAGATTCCTCGCACCCTAGAGGACAGACCACAGGGTGAGGGAGAGCAATCCCACGCAGCCTTGTTCAGCAAGCACCAAAACAAGGACTGAATGCAGCCATGGCATTTCACAACCGTTATTTGATGTGTTGACACATCAGCAGTGTTTCAGATTCTGCCAGGGGGCAGAGTTGTTCGCATGGATCTGTGGGGAAAGTGCAGCAGAACTCAAATTTAAGTCACTCTGTTGAATTTAATCTTAAAAACCAAAGAGAAACGTGACCTTCAGTTAATCATCTACCCAAAACTGATACTTGGAGGGCAAATTCTAGCGAGCATGTTGAGTTTGAGTCATGACTTTGGTTGTTTAAATATTAACAGTCTTAATGCTGTTTACAGTTGGGCCCCATAGTTATGACAAGGATAGTGGCGAAGGAAAGTTTTAGTTGTTTATCTTAGTAATATACAGTTGTTTACTGAAAAAATGCACATTCTGGCTTTATAGAAACAGGCATGAAACAATGTAAAAACTTACACACAATGAAAGTTTATGACACAAGTTTATTGTTTTGATTTGAATGATTTTAGAGCTAGTTTTATTTTTGTGACCACATTTTGATCCATTTTCCTTCTAAAATCACTGACAAACCAACACCAAAGGCAGCTATGTGAATCAACCCGGACTCTTTGAGGCTCTGAGAGATTAAATCCACTGAAATAAACAGTAAAGACCAGACCAGGGCTGATTATTAATCAGGTCAAAGTGTTGCCATTAGGAGCACATCCTGAGGCTGACCATAGCTTGACCATACTATAGCTCATTATGCCTGCATGGCTTTGCTCCACTGGCAGGTGAGCAGCTTCAGGTCAGGATGACGCAAACCATCGATTGGTGCATTTTGTTGATGCATTGCTCATTTGTATAAACATCAGTTATGTTGTAATTGCATTTGCAAACATTACATGCTTAATTTGTCACAAAAGGAGAAAGATCCTCCATCATAAGAGAGCGAAATAAATACAGTTTTGATAGGGTGAGTTTACCAGAAACTGATGCAAGACACATTTCTGTCAAATTAATCAAATCATATTTCCCACATCCTGTAAAATAGTGGAAATAATTAATTTGTTTCCTTGAAAGTAACAATAAACTGAGTATTATTGTGTCTGAATTACAGGATAGGACGTTTTTTGCATCAGTGGCTTTCAGAGAACAGCGAGTTCTATTGATCCCTCGCTTCATTTTGACAATTATTTAATGTAATAGTTGTCTAAATGGTTGCAACATGATGTTTGAAACAGTCATTCAACCTGAGGTGCACAGAAACAATAGCTACAACAGCTCTCTGGGGTCAATGAAAGGACACTTTGTCAGCAACTCTTTTTAAAGGTAAGGTTGTTCCAGAAGCAGAAAATAAACCATTCACCTCAATCAATATCCAACCAGTCAGAGAAGGTTGAAGGTTAGAGGTCGAACCTGAATGAAATCTCTGATTGGATAATCAAGGGCAATAGCCTTAATTAATCGATCGGCGGCTCAGGAGGAGGAGTGGTTTATAAAATATAATGTGTTTGTTTCTGTAACCATGAAGGATTCCATTATTTATGTACGAGTGTCCATTATGTCACATCGGGGAGAAAAAATAGGCGTTTTTAATGGCATCAACATTTAATCAAGCAGAACTTCATTAATCCACATAATTAATTGAGCAGGCTTTGCTCTGCTCCTTTTGCTACCTTTACTTTCTGGTCGGACGGACATGTTTCACCATTATTGTTGTCCCATCCCTCCAAGGGTTGTGAGTTAATCTGCATGACCCAGCACCTGTCACATACTAATAAACACAGAACTAATTGACTTTGTTGCCCCACTTATCAGCTGCCTCACCAGTCAAAGCAACCTCAGAGATTTTTGTTTGTTTACAACAGGACTACCAGGTGTGTCTCATCAGCCAAGAGAAATATAGTTTATTATATTAGTGTTATGGGGTCATTCTAGTGGGGAACAATGCATCACAAAATTGTCTTAACAGTAAGGCCTTTTTACAAATATGAGATGTAAATGGACCAGGTATGTTTACTGTCATTTTTATGCCCACTGGATTGCATTTTCTATTAACTTCATGTACAAAATATCTAAGTTGCTAAAATGTTGTCTGTAAAATGTTCACTGACAACATGTTTCATTTTTAGGGCAAAATACTGATCATGTGATAAATTATTAACACATAGTGACCAAAGAATTATCTGACTTTGAACTGGCAGCACTTTGTCTAGTTTAAGGGAGAGAAAATGTGTGTTTTAAAGCAGAAAAACACAGCTGTGTCTCTAGACATAAGATTTTCTATCAACACCTACCCCAATTTATGATCTTTCCCTAACCTTACCAGCGTACAGACAGGGGTCTTGACGTGTCGCAGTCCTGCACTCTGTATGCATGAAATATCTAAAAGTAATGTTGCCCCTCAGCATTTAATTGAGACAGTGATTACACTATCACCACAGTGTGACATACATGAACAAGTCCTCCTAAATAACGTGTTGTATGAAGCTTGTCTATGAGGCTTGTCTATGAGTATTTGGGGTCAAAAGTAGTGAGTGTCAGCAGGCTGTAGAGATGGAGGCCTCCACTATCAGACGGCTAGGAAAAAAGTTGAGTGCTGAGAGTGTAAAACTAAGGCTGAAGTGTCCTACTTATCCAGCAACACAGCAGCGGGAGAATGTGCCGGTTTAATGCAGAGTAACCACATGCCACAGTGTCTTTCCTCTATACACTACTCTCTTTTTCTCTCTCTCTGTCTCTCTCTGTTGCTCTTGTTGTCTCTTCCCTTTACACACTTATGTGCACACATGCACACGCACACACAAAGGCTGTTCAAAGTTTTTCCAGGGTATTTCTCGGTTAATTAACAGATTAGTGGTGTGGGGCAGCTCTGAAGTTCAGAGGTCAAGACTAAACCCTCTAACTGGGAGGATAATCAGTGGCAGGTGGGTCCACACTTCTCCTGTTGCCCCTCACAAACCCCTCCCCTCTTGACTCGACTTGTGGCAAAATAAGCAGCCCCCCCCCACCCCCCAGTATAGGCTACCAATGCTCTTGACTCTGTTAATGCACCTGAAAGAGAGGGAGAGAGATGGTGTGAGGGAGAGTGTAATGGGGGGTGAGGAGGGGATGGAGCAATATTTGAAAGAGCAGGAGGAGAGGCCACCATTGGATAAGCTCTGGAAATGTGCCATCCTTTCATACGCACTGCCAGGACCCATATTTACAAAACTGACCAGTGGGATTCTCTGAACACAGTTTCACTGAATGGAACGTGGACTATAGGACCATAGGCCTGGGGCTAATGCTATAAAATAGAAATACAATAAGAGAGATGGGTGCAAAGAGAATGATGGCTTGAGTCTCTTTTTTTTTTCACCCTGTCTCCATTCACTCCTCCCATATTCCATTCCAGGTTCTGCTTGGTGGAGAACTCCATTGTGCGCTTGTGAATGGGAGACTTTGGGAGTGTCTCTCCTTCTATTAATTAGGACTGGCCAGCGTTTCCGCTCCCCTGTGAGCCCCTTCATTATTATTTCTTCACATTCTTTTGCAAAAGTTAACCCCATTCCTGCGTTCGCACTTCAAAGACCTCTGACAAAGATGCAGTCCAAGAAGAGAAATGGGAAAAATTTAAGCTTTAACTTCACGGCATCAGAATGTTACTTCCCTTAAGAGCAAATATATTTGCAACAAACAGACAAAATAAACAAAATAAAAATTTCTCCTTGCAGCAGAATACAGTAATAACATAGTGAATATATCCCTTAAACACCGCGTTGAATTCCTGACAGACTAACCACTAAGGATTATTTCATGCAGCGTTAAAACACAAAATGAAGACCACATATTTTTCCAAATTATTGTTATTGAAGTACTTTGATTCATGGAGTATTTACGCACTTATTGAAATACCAACCTAAAATACAACTCCCCAACATCTGTGGTGAGCATCAGCAAGCAAAGAAGTCCTGGGGTGCATTCTACCGCTGCCCAGCGGGCATCCATTTGCTGCAAAAAAAAATCACTTTGCCTCATTAGCTACACACACTCTTAGTTTGTCACAATGCCTTTGCTTGAGTCCTGCTAACAGAGTGCCCCCCCTCCTTCTCTTTCTCTAGGTGGAGACTTCAGGGGCCAGAGGCACAGTTTGGGTGAGTGAGGCCTTTTCTTTCTACCCCTCTCCTAGCTGGTTTAAGGGTTGTAATTATCTTTTGCTGGGGGAGGCTGTAAATTGGATTAAAGTGGAGGGTCTCGGCTGAGCGGATCACCCCCCCACCCCCTCCTCTCCCCTCAGCCCTCCACTTCCCCTGCCATCTCACCACTTGGTGGGCCACACGCTGATAAAGTGCGGAAAACCGGATTTGGATTCAGCCTCAGCATTCATGGCTTCCTGCCGGAAAAAATGAAATTTTCCAACAGAAGGGGCCAGTATGCCTGTGGTATCTGTCCGTGTGGTGTATTTCATCTGGCCTCACTCTTCCAGAAACACCATTACCTACGTTATCAGTGTGAACCGACTCAGCCTGACTGGACTAGGAAGCCCGGCCAACTGCTATCCATACAGTCTCTGACCATCTCAGTATTGTAGTTCTCTTCAGTGATGGTGGGCGGAATTATAGATTATTTCTTTTAACTGGCATTAATTACAGAGGATACGTCATTAGAAATATTGTATTTTTATTGATATGACGGATTGTATCATTTGATGTATTAAAATATAGAGAATTTCATGCTTCCATTTTGTGCTTTAGTATGCAAACATTACATATGTGTTTGAGTGAACATACAGGCAGTTTACATCATAGTAAGAAAATCTGATAGGGAAAGGATGACTTTTGGAGGTGAAGTCTTTTTTCCTGGTGATCGTAAAATTCTAATCCTGTCGAGGAATGTCTCCTGGTCTTTACGGATTGCTGGGATACTGGTGCGTGAAATGGCAAGTCTACCTTTCCAAATGATGTGAACCCTGTTTTCACTGAAATTGCAAAAGCTTTTACAACTCGTGGCAGGTGCCGCATTTGCATTGAATTGACTTGTCTATGGAGAATGGTGCCCATGACTTTGTCAGAATCCTGCCTGATTAGAGAAACTTTGCTCTTACTTCTTTTTTTAGCTTTGAAATGGAATGAACAAAACAACATGTAAATCATACTGTAATGCAGTAACTTTGCAGTAAATTGTGTTTTTTTCCTCAAAAAATATTAAGAATGTAATGAAATAAAACACAACTGTACCACAATTTTGGCCAAAATATCAGTGTAGATTAAAAGATACAATATGTCTTAACAGACTTGACATATAATGTTATAAAATTCAAATGAATAGCTTTGGTTGGATCATGTTGCTGTTTCATTTTACATGAGGATTTCCAGAGTATATTATCTTTGGACAGAAATACTGTAATTTTTAATCTACTGACTCTATTGTATCTGCATCAAATAACTGTAGTTACTTATTATTTTTTGGATTAAGATTTTACACAGAGAGAATATGATGGGATATAAAATGTTTATTGTTATAGGTCATCTAGCTCACATTATTGTATTTAAAGTAGGCGTAACATAAAAATACCAGGTACATTTTAATGCATCATTATCAATAATGCAATAATGTAAGACTACAATAAAAGTCACTGAAAGAGGAAATTGTGTATAATGTGTACTCATTATTTTGATACTTTAACTACACATTGCCACCAGATTTTCCTTTTTTTAAAAATTTACTTGATTATTTTTAAGTGAAGGTTCTGTTAACTTCCTTGACTACTAATTGTTGCTTTGTCCACACTGACATGTACACAGATTTATACTAATTTTGGCTAATGAAAAAAACTTGTAACGCTTTAGAATTTTCAGTATGAAAGTTGAAGTTACTTTGCAATTACTGACAAGTGTCCAATGAAATATATAATAACTATTTTACATTAATGCTTGACTGATAGAGCTGTTCATCAGATTGATGTGATAAACTCAAGATATAAAAAATGATCAATGATGCTTTTATTTGAGAAACTCCTACATGTTCAAAAATCTCTCTGCAGGTCAAAGGTTTATATCCCTCACTTTCAAACCAAATTTGCGAATGTCGTAAGTGAAGTAGCATAAGGGTTTCCTCAGAGGTAATACCAAACTAGGTTGAGTGGTCCCCTATTGCTGGTATAATGACCTGAAACCTGAAGAGCAATGAAAGAGAGTCTATTGAGGAGGGTTTTTCCATTCACGTAAAATGTCAATGCATTTTCCAACAGACACTTACAAGGGATCAGTGGACCCTCAAGTGTTCATGAAGAAAATAACCTTTCAGTACTACACAGGGATGCTACTCGCCCGAACCACTCTACGACCATAACACCTCTAATGATTTAACCAAATAGCTTTGGCATTTTAGGGAAGATAGGAAAAAAATGAAGAATCATAAAAGGGTTCGGAACAAAATAAAAACACATGAAAACATCAGCGGCTGTTCGAGTTTACTTATGCCTTCGAGCAATCTGCATGAAATGATTGAGCAAAAGGCCACACAGAGTGCAATCGAATAAGCCATCTTGCTCCTTGGGTTTTAGTTACCAGCGTGGAGGTGTTATTCATAAGAGGCTAGAAAAACAGAGCGTCACTTATCTGGGATGCTCTTCTTTTGATGTTTCTTCAGCCTCCCAGCCTGCGCTCTTTATTCCTGCTCTCGACCACTGAGATAAATGGCAGGGAGTGCTGTTGGTAGGAGATTCCTCAACACAGTGGGAGCTCAGGGCCGTCACTACGAGTGTTTGTCTAAGATATCGACTGTTTGTAGTACTCCCCTCTACTAATTCATTTATTATTACACACAAGAAATATGGCCCGGGAAAAAATGCATGCTGCTGTTTTCTTTTCACTTTACATCATGACACCACCTCCCTTTTTTGTTTTTGGCATTGGAATAAGTTAGCTGGATTAGCATCTGACATTTTATCTCTGAAGTGAGCTCATGAAATATATTCAGTGATGAATTAAACAAAGCCACAGTATCTAATGACTATGAAAAAGACCATTTGCAGTGAATTATTATGAAAAACATTGACAATGAGCTAGAAAACTATAAACGTTCACATTACAGCTTTTAATTTGTGACTTTTAATGAATTCAAAATGCAATGAAGTTGTGTTGACAAGAATACAAATCTTAAAGTTGGAACAGCATAGTGAGCCCACTCATGTACTAAAAGGCTTGGTTGAACCAGGTTTATGTTCAGATCACCCACAGATTCTCCATATTTAGACTGGATATGTGGCGGCAAATGAGGGCATTCTGACTCTGTGTTTATTAGACAGTAGTCAGAACCTCCTTTCATCTTTAATTTCCTGCCATGTCACGTGAAGACAAAGATCAAACAGGGGACAGAGTGACCCTCCACGCTCCAGACTCCTCTGAGGAGAGTGGGAGAACCCCCACTGTTCACTCGCCCTGACCCTATCTCTCTCCACTTCCTCTTCACACAACCCTCCTCCACAGGCAAGCCCTTTAAAGGTAAAACTTATCAAGCTATTTGTCTTCAATGAGTCTGTCCATCCTGCGTTACTGATTAGCGATTGACTCGGGAACCATTTGTATACCCGCAACTTGATTCTGTCATTGATGAATATGGTGTCACTCCCTCAGATTTAATGTTCCGTACAAGCAACCGTGAATCTGTCACGTTGACTTAATCTGCTTTTAATTTGTATTTGGACTTCTTCTCCATCTCCTTGCTGTTCACCCTTCAAAATGGCCATTCAGCGAGCCTCTCCTTTCACATCAGAAAACTTTGATTGCCAATCTGTGTGATCCATGTCAATCAAACATCTGTTCGGCGTTTTGTCCACTGCTGCACCTGCTGACCTCCAGGTGACCTGCAAAATAAGCAGTGAGGCGGGAAACTACAGGAAGCAATTTACTCTCCCAAAGCTACCTTGGAAAGGGAGAGCCAATCAGAGCCCTGCATGGTGTGTCCGTTTTTTGATTAAATGTGCTCTAGATCTGGCCTCTTATGTTTGATTTTCTTTCTTTTTAACTGCACCCACAGTGTTACATAGGCAAAGGGGAGGTGAAATTTCTCCCTTCCAAATGGATTGCAATTTCCCCCCATTTAGCACCTGAAGGTAATTAGCTTGAAGAGATTGCAGAGTGAGAAACACGTTCATGGAACATTAACTCTCGCACATTCTCCAGTTGCAGGGAATTAATAGGAAAGATTAAAGTTTAAAGAGAGCAAATGCCATTAGCTCACAAACCCCTTCTCTGGGGCTGCAACCAAACCATGCTCAACCAATGCTGCTCTTAAAATGGCTTTTGCTTTTTTTTTCTTTCAAATTTCATGATAGTTTTCATCATGTCACATGCAAAGTTCCATAAGTGTGTAAGGGTGTGCACAAATGTGTGCTGAGTGTTGCAGAGGCACAATCACCTGCAGCTTTATATTGTTCTCTTCATTGAGTTTTCTTGCATCCTTTAAACTGCTTCTGCACTATGCTAATGAAAGCTTAGCGTGTACTAAATTAAGCAGCAAGCAGTAGAAAATGTAAACACATAAGATAATCAGCATCAAGGCAGATTTTCCCTTTTTTTTAACTTCACGTGTCACGTCTCCTTTACTGTGCCTTCTGGGGTGTTTTAAGTCTCTGTGAGTGTATCTAATCATTTATTTCCATCATACATGGAGTTTTCGTTCGGTTATACTTTTCTCCACTTATTTGCCCATTTAGCCATTCATCCATCAATCTATCTACCTTAAGGGGATAGAGGAGGAGACAGCAATTGGCAATGAATTTTTAGAGGCCATCCCACTCACAGATTCCATCATAGCCTGAAAAATTCTGTGAGGTAAAAAAAAAAAAAATGAAATTGAGACATGGTAGAATTTATTGCCCAGAAAATTCCATTCTACTATCTGATTTGAAAAGTCCAGTCCTCCTAGCTTCAGAAAATCTATTTCCCCACATTTTAATACCCCGCGTAGCAGTCCTCATAATTCATTCGAGTGTGTTAAGCTCAGTTTTATTAGATCTGAAACAAATTTTGGTGGGGATCCTATAGGTCATTAACCATGGAGTAATTTTATCCTTGTTTCCCTAATGATGCCATAATGGTGAGTGAATTTCTTAACTAAAGACCAAAGAACATTGTGAAGGTCAGCTTCATCTGCAGGCTCCTTCAAGCGCTTCTCAGAGAGATTGGAAAAGTCGCACATTTTTGAGGAGTCATTAATAACCTTAAAGCTGAGAGCCTATTTGCGTTCTCGCTCTCTACCTTTTAATTTCCCTGCTTTGTCACTCTCTCTCTCCTGCTCTCCGTCTTTTTTTCCCTGTTCTTTGATTGCCCTCATGCAGAAAGAAAGGAATGCTGTGTGCATGAGTGTGTGTGTGAGTGTGTGTGAGTGTGTGTGTGGATGGGTTAGTGAGAGTCAGAGAAAAAGAGAGGGAAAGCAGAAACGGTAGTGTGATGACATACAGATCCCAGATGTGATGCTGCTATAATTTGAATTTTATGCCTTTGTTATCGCTTTAATCATTTTCTTTATTCGTTTTGTTTCAGTGGTCTGGGAGAGACACCTGATAGGGTAAGCCACCTAGGGACCCATTTTTATTTGGAATGTGGTGCAAGGTCTAATTAGAATTTGAATTTTGCTGAGCCTTGAAATGGCTGGTACTTTATCCTGATCGCCTTAGATATTGTTCCAAGTCAATCATTTGTCATCGCAAAGCATGCTGGGAAGGCACTGCTAATGAAGCCCTGGGTTTTGTTCACCATTTTTTGCTGCCATGGCATTTTTGTCCATTTAGGCAGCCTGATGTACGGACGACAGTGGTTATATATCCATGTTACGACACTAGCAGGAGCACAATGTGGTTGGACTGCTGGTGTCACATCTATTTGAGGTCTGTCACCATTAAATTTCTTCACACTGCATTTTCTTTGGTTAAAGAAAGCAGTTGCATAGTTAGTTGTTTATTCATATTCTACATACGGTAATGAAAACTACTGAAATGATTAACAGTTTGAGATACTTCATTTTCAGCATTTTCATCTTTACTACATCTCATACACTCTACTTAGTATTATCCTCATCTGCACCATATTTCAGAGTAAAATGTTATACCTTTTATTTTACAACATTTATTTTATAATGATAGTCACTTTTTATTGATAACAGATCTTAAACAACAAATTATAACTGAGGTCCTGTACTTTTTTTTAATTTTGAGGAATTTACTTAACTTGAGCATTTCTATCATATGTGCTTAAACCTTCAGATCCACAACAGTTCAGTGAAAAGTATTGATTTTTTTTTAACAGCACAAAATTTTACAACAGCCATAGTTACTCTTCACATTCAAGTTTTGCAAAATATGACAAATTACTAGAGATTAAACTGTGCAGCGGTACAGGAAGTAGATAAAATGAACTCCACCTCAACCACTGGAGCACTGCTCTACCTTTGATATGTTGATGCATTTGTAATAATGATTCAATGTTTTATCAATCACAGGGGACATTTTGCATAATAGAGTCTGAGGTCTCAACAGTGTCATGTTGTCATATGCAGATGCTTTGTCACATCTGTCAGCATCTCATGCAGATACACAACTTACCTTTCAACATGAATGAGATGCACCAGGCACTAAAGAAAATTCAATGAAATTCTCCTCCAAGGTACAACATGCGGGCAAAAGTTTCCAAGACATGTCCTGTTGCACACAAGTGGGGGTTGCACAGTATGTAGCATGTAGCAGGTATGAATAAGCATCCAAACCTACTTAACTTGATTAATATCAGCATCTGTGTGACACGTGTTTTTGTGAACACTGAAGATATCATAACACATCCAGAGCTTTGGTCCTCAGCTTCTTCCCAGAGACTGAACTTTATTTGGAGAACAGAAATAACTCAGGAAGCTAAATTTATCAATGGGGAGGGTTGAAATCTAAAATCTATATTTCCAGTGCACTGTGAGTGGGTGTCTCATCATGTTGTAGTGCTCACTTGCCAATGCATAACTCTGGAATTAATTCATAATAATCAAAAGGTTTCAAATGTTAAAGAAAGCCACCAGCATGCTCTTAGTGGTGCACTAGACTGGACTCTTGAACTAACCAGTAACTCATGTTATGCACAATGATGTGTCAATAATTATAGTCCAGTCAAATAATGTGCATTTTTCTGAAACTGGCCATTCTGCATTATAGTTCTTGTAACTTCTGATGCTTGGAGTTTGTGCTGATGCTAACACTAACCCTTTTAGCAAGGAAAGTATAGTGAATTAGTAACTCAGTAGGAGCTTTTCTATAAGTACAATGAAATATACCAATTTACGTTTCTTTGCAGATTAATAGTCATGTTTGTGCCTTATAGAAACAGAAGTACTTTGAAGCCATTTTTATAAGAGTTCCAAAGTGTGAGATCATAGACAACTTTGTGTGTGTGTGTGTTTGTGTGTCTTCCTGTGTGAGTGTGAGTGTGTGTGCATCTCATTTAGATGGATTCCTCCCAGGGACAGGGGACTACTAGCTGTCCTGTACATCGTTGTGTGAACAGGAGAAGGTAATGGTGTTTTGTCACAGCCTATCTGGGTTAACGTGTGTCCTCCTCTCAGGTCCCCTCCGATGCATTTTATTTCCCGAGCGCCTCCTTTGGAGAGATTGGAGTTGACAGGCGTTAACATTTAGAAATGTACCAATAAATGGCATTCATGGGTGTTGATATGCAGTTTGCTGGTGGTATATGAATAACAGTGCAGAAGCTATGTATGCAACACTGAAATATTAACTTTAAACTAGGTTTTATCTATTAATTTTTAATATAGCTTGATTGTGTAGGAGGATAATACTTGTGCTTTAGAAGAAGTTTAGTTAATTTATTATTAATGCAGACTGTTTGGTATTCAGTTATATTATAAATTGTTTTCTCTTTGATCTGCTTGAGCGGGCAGGTATCTTTCGACCACACACATGGGACCAGACTTTTCTGTTAATTGTGTTAAAATCTAATTGGAAGTGAAGTAAAAAGTCTGGAAAGCCCGCTTTGAACTCCTTTGAAAATAAAATAAAATTCTTCTGACAAGATGATGGATCACCTGTAAGTCTACCTGACACTGAAATTAGGGTTTTTAATGACATGCTGCCTCCTCCTAGATGTGAAATTCAAATTCCCTCCCTGGTCTCCCTCCCTGTCGTCACCTGTCCCTTTGACTCGCGTACGCCAAACACAGGCACTTTGTCTTTGTCACTGGGAGCAGGACAATGTTTTTCACCAGCAAGCTTTTGTATTAACCAATCTCATATGGAACTGAGGACATAGCTCATTGAGCACCGTGTTGTTGTTACGTGAGCGTATTTTTCCTTTCATAGGGACCAGCCACAGATTTCTTGTACCACTTATTTTATCCCTGCTGTAAGAAACCTCCTTATTGTTCTATACATCATTAAAACTGAATTGAAATTCTTAGAATTTATAGATCAGATAAAGAAAATAAATTATGTTCTTTTTTTTTTTTGTCGGTAAGATGCCCAGAAATAAATATTTCATAGGCGTCACATTAAGAAACCATTTATGATGTTGTGCTAAAATCATGATATTCACAGGAGGACTTGAAATGATCTAGATATTTGAGCTCTTCTGGCACAGCGGATGACGGTGGTATGGTGTCATCTGTAATCAGGTGTGGCACCTCTCATGAACACCCGCATCGGCTCCCTTGTCACCCCACAATGCTCTGCTTCAACAGGGGCCACAGTAATCCATCCTGAAGCATGAAGGAAAGGCCTGGGCTGGCTGTGGGACTGGGGGCAGTGAGAAGCAAATGAAAAATCAATGCTTCTGTGACACATTAACTTATCCTCCAATTTCATAACTGGCATTAGGTGTCAGGAGAAATCTGTGGTGTGGAGGAGGCTGGTTGGGCCTTATTGGTTTTCATGGCCACTGTGTGTTCTCAGCTGGTCAAGGAAGTGGGTGAAAGTGTTGAGTTACAGAAAAATAATAAAAGACAGTGAAAACTCAAGGACTTTATCAGTTAGTCTTATACAGCACAGGCTGGCCTTTGGGCTTAGCACAGCAGTGAAGCAACAACTCAGTTTTACTGTCTATTGACATATTTTTGATTTAATATTGTTAAGTATGAACTTATGTGTTGTGTAAAAGTAGTCAGTGAGTGCAAAAATGTTTTGATGTGTTCCTTAAAGGGAAAACTCACTAAACTTTATGTGGCTACCCAATCATTGTTTATGTTAAATGTTGTTAGTTCGAGAAAATCACTCACCAGTCCACGCTATATTTATTTAGAAAGATGAGTTTTCCTGCTGTTACAACTGTTTTTTACCTGTGACGTTATTGGTGTTTAGGACGAACTCGAGGCTCTTTCAGCATGGAGAAGATAGAAGGCTAAAAAAAGTAAACTTCTTCTCTTTGCTGTCGCTTTGATCAGTGGGTGTGGAAATTCTTGCATAATGCATCCTGGTACATGTAGGCTTTGTGTGACCCTGGAAAACAGGGAATTTAGCTCCATCAGTCAGTCATCACATACTCAGTAATTGATTGCTTCAATTTACCACATTTAATATTAAAAGTGAAAGGATAACAACATAAAATTTAAATTTCTCCTTTAAAAATCCATCCTCATTATTTTGAAAAAGTAATTGAACTACCATTAAATTTTCTGTGGTAAAATAGTATTATTTAAATTTAACTTCTCGGAAATGGGCTTTGTATATTATATTTATGTATATGTCTCTTTGAAACTTAGGCTTATGGTATGTATACTTATATATGTATATTTTAAATGTTCATTTTAAGTATTGTTTTATCTGTATCAGAAATAAGTTAATAAATAAGGAACATAAAGGAGAAATAAAGGGGAAATGATTTATGAAATGACACATTTTATTGCTCTCTTTGCCTCTAAAGTTCCTCTTAATTCAAAATAAGCATGGTGTTCATCTGTCACATCATAACAATAATAATCTACAGCAAGTCAGTGGAAATAGAGGAGAGAAAAATAGCCTTCACATGGAGAGCCGGTCTAATCAGTACTCTCTCTCAACTGTTAAATGTATTTAAACACTAAATTAACAACCCATAAAGGGCCTCTGGTACACTACATTTAAATTAGAGCCAGTTCTTATTTACTGCCACAGAACTGCAAAAGTGACACTTTCCCTGATCACATTAAGAAAAGCAACGGAGTGACCTTGGCGTAATGGAGGTGGATGAGATACGAGCACCACCACCCTCATCCTCAAAAACACACAGATTCCCCGTTTCCTCAGCCAGCAGGCGTGGATGAAAAAAAGACAGAATGATAGAAAGAGGATGACTGTCCTCATCTACGGTGTCATTAAATCATCAGCTAATGGTGTTAGCATCACTTCAGCTACTAATGCTGAGGCGAACCAGTGAGATTTATGGGAATGACATCTGAGAGTTGGAAAACAGAAGAAAGAAACACTCCAGGTCTCAGTTTTAGAAAAAAGCCCAGCCAGCTTGCAGTTCACCTCTAAGTTCTGTGCCGGGGGTGTTGGTGTCATCTTGTTTAGTGGGAGTTGATCGTTCACATATTTAATGCTTTAATTACACCTCAACAGCTGTGCACAGTGATTTAAGTTTATGGATGTGAAAGCTCTTAATTATGAAGCAAAACGCATAAAGTCATTTCTGATGGTGGATGCAGACAATTAAATTTATTTAAGATTTTCTGCAGAGGCAGAGTAAACGGCTTTCTGAAAATGACCCTTACTGAAATGCACAATATGCTGTAATGCGTTCTATAATGTATGATCAGTGCGAGCAGAAGGCATCAATCAGGAGGCATCATCGGAGAGGAAAGAACGCATTCTTGTTTTTCACACTTATACAATACAAGGCACAGTTTCTATGTACAGGAAAGGACATGAGAGGACAATAAGTGAGCCTCTGTTTAGTCACGCCCCTCAACGTTTCATATGGATGCACAAGTTACTCTTTAGTGGCTGTAATGACATGCACTAGGCTTTTGGCTAACTTCAATGCAAACCCATCTGCTGCAATATCAAATGCCCAGAGCAATGCAGTTGATAGGTGGGTCAAATATGAAACTTTAACAAGGAGACTGGTGTTTGCATCTCATTTGAAACTAGATGTCAGTACTGACTTATTTAAGCTTAACTTAAACTTATGTGTCATTCTTACTTAATTGGTTTTAAGTCGCACCATGATTTTTCTCTAAATCTTAACTGGGAATTTTGGTACCCAAACTTAACCAAACTGTAAAAGTGTTAGAAAGACTTTGCAGCATAAAGGCTTTCTGACAGGTGTCTCATACACCTGCTGAGCGGTACAACATGGGTCCATGAAATGCCCACGGGCATGACAGAAACTTTAGTATTTGACGATGTGGGAATTAGAGCCTCACAAAAGAGATGTATCCTTATCTGGATAGATCTTGGGATGAAATGAGCCCTGATAATAAGGATGCAGAGCTCAGTTCTACATGGACCTGAACAGCTAGCAACTTCTATCTGGCAGTTGCAGGATCTGATTAGCATTTGCACAAACAAAAAATGGAGTAAGGTGTGTTTATCTCTAAAATGAATATGAGCTATAAGATAACTATTAAAGATATTTTATCTTATTAATTGTTATTTTTTTAATAATCTTTTATGTGAATATATATGAACAAATATAAATACCAAAAGGTTTTGTTTTTTTTCTAAGATTGAGTATTTTTTAATGGGCTTATTTCAAATCCAAACCTGTTGATAATAATGTAAAAATGCAGATATATAATAAATACTTGCTCAGGATCCGTCACATGCAGTAAGGCATAGATGCATGTGTTAACACACAGGCACAAACACCACAGAAAAAGCATTTCCAATAGATATAGATCCATAGAATATAATGTTGTTTATTTGGGTGACAGTATGCAATCAGTGCTGTAGATGATTGAAATGAAGTCTTTGTGTACAAAGCAAAGGAAGGTGACAAGCACCAAAAAATCATGTATACATACATATTTAAAGGCTTAATAACTTGGCTTCTATCAACATGACTTCTACTTGCACAGCGGTCCAACCAAAAATGAAAGACCACCACTGGCTGTATACCCTTTCATGTTAGTTCTGTATTTTTTCAAATATATTTGTCATCTACTGGTCATTGACAATTGTAAACCTTAATACGACTTATTTGCTCTTTATTCAAGTTGTGCTTGCAATATTTTGCAAAAGGAATCATGAGTGCCGCTTGGTAACAGAAATGTAATGTAGCACATTTTTCTTTCTTCCTCTTTCAGCCCCCTTCATTCTCTCTGTCTCTATTTCTTTCTCTCAGTCTTTCTTACAGTCATTTTAAAGAGTCTGTCCTTTTTTTCTGGTTGAGTGGTGGAGGCCTGGACTTGGACTGATGATTTAAAATAAAGTAATTCCCTTAAATGTTTTTTAAAGCTGCAGGAGCCATTACATCTTGGTCATTATTGATGACATCATTATTATGTATAGCATCTCTCAGTGAATAATAACCCATGATCTGTCATTTTTCCTCTTATTGGCACTGCAAGTTGTAAAGGTTAGGTAATTTATTTTAATGTTTAATGTGTCAGCTGGTATTGCCATGCACTACTGTCCCGATCTATTCCACACTTAAAGGCATTATTGTTCCATTTTACTCCGGCTCACAATCCTGGAAAAGTACTTGTCATGAATAATCCACAAAGTCTTATTTAATTGTCTTGAGGCCTTTCTGTGGCTGCTATTCTTTTCTGTAGGTCAGAGTGGAACCCCCCCCCAAAAAAAATGAAAACCAGTAAAAGATTATAGCGATGTAATTTCTTTTTATAAAAGGACCCAATAAGAAATAGCACACACAGGCCTAACCTCTGTGTAAAAAAAGTACATTTGCCAAAAAACCCATTTTTAGGTAATCATTTATACATATCTTGCAGAAATCAGCCTATAAATGTTCTTCACAGTGAAATAAATATGCAGTCTTGTTAGATATATTTTCTTTCATTTAACTTTTTTTTTTTTTTTTATAAACCATGAATAATAGGTGCACAGATTCTGCTATAAGAAACACAGCAACAGCAAAAGGCCCCACATACAAAGACATTTCTGTACAGCATATTCCCCAAAGATGAATAGCTGTTTGGTGGTATGGTCGTGCAGAACAATGAGAAGGATTTCAGGAAAATGGGCTTTGGGGTGGCATTGTACGCATACATTGTGGAGGTGGTGGGGGGGTTGGAATCAGCACGCTTGAGCGCATTTAAATTTACACAAACTCTCTAGGAATGACAGTGATAAATGTTACACTCTATTCTACAATATGTTTAATGCATAGGTCTGAAGAGTTAAGTTTTCCCCTCTGGTACGAGGCTGCTGTTGTAGTTACCACTATATGTTACATCAGATTCCCTTCCATTAAAATGCCAAGTGGCACAGTGAAGACAGCAGGAGAATATGACACTGAATTTGTTTACCTGTCACCTTCCTCCATCCTTCATTTTTTTCCCCTCCCTTTTGTGTGCACATGTCTATGTGTGCGTGACTTTGTGAGTGCATGTGTAAGAGGTCAGGCTTACACATGTTCTCTTTTAAATCTGACCAGAAAAAAATAGAAATGTAAGATGCAAATACAAAAACAAGCCAAAAAAAAAAAAAGGTCTTGCTATGATTAGCGGTTTTCTTCTGTGTCCACATAAATAATACACTGTGTGTTCTGGTGTATTTTGCTTTACTGATCAAAACCAGCAAATGCATTACGGTACTGTATGGATGGACCGTCAGGGCTCTCAGAAAAAAAAAAAAAATCTATCCTTATCTCTGAAGAAATTCAACTGTGACTGGTCACATCGCGGTGCATTTCCTGTACTCTTCCTCTGACTGTCACAAAACAACCAGACCACTTCTGTTGGCACACACAGAAAAATCCTGCTGCTCTCTCCCTCACTTTCTGGTTTCTCTCTCTCTCTCTGCCACACACACACAGACATACACATACATACAGAAAGGCACTTGTGTGGATTATAAGCAAGTGTATGTTAGAGTCTCTGACCTGCATTTGATCTCCTGTAAGCAGGGTCTGCATGAGTAACTGAGTGTACTCTTACTGTACGTGTGCCACTGTAAGCACTGATAAGATAGCGTGCAAGCTTGATCTCTCTTAAGGATAAGTGTTTTGGCTCACAGTGCACCTGGAAAGGCACGGTAACACCTGAGTGGATGTTTTAAAAGTGTACTGTATACCAGGGTGCCACAGTATATATCAGTGAACCAGCTGGGGATTATACATACACACACTCACATACACACAAACTTTATGTGTTATCCTTTGCCATGTGGGTTTGGAGATTTGACTTATAAAAATGTTGCAATTTTTCATTGTACACAGTCCTCATCAATTAAAATTTCACTCATTCCTTTTTATCAATCACTTTCATGTAGAAAAAATTACAAAACACATGGTGTTTTAAAATTAAATTTAAAGGTACTAAAGAAAAAAGATTAAGAGGAAATTTAAATTAAGGAAAAAATTTCAACATCCTGTCTGCAAAAATGTATAATTTTGTCAACCATTAAACATTATGTACCCCATGTTATTTATCTTTCTCTGGTTATAAATGAAGTGATGACAAATATGATTTTTCTCTTACCTGTCCTATCTATCTGTGTGATTCTGAACAAAATGGTTAAAATCATTTTGTCATGCACAGTATGCTGACAGAAATCCTTGTTCGTTCCAAATGTTTGTTCTTCCAACACAATTTTTCCCTCATCTGAACAAAACAGTATTACCAGTGAACAAGTGCAGGAGTGGGCGGTTCAAGCTGCACATAGCCATTATATTCTTTAGTTTTATGACCCATACAATTGCCTGGGCCAAGCACAGCTTCTTGTGTACTGTTGTAGGCCCACTGTAAAGCCTGTAATATGTAAACAAACAAGCCCAAACTTTCTCTGATTTACAACATTAACGGGTCTTGGCCGGGGATCCTTCACCACCTCCAACAGGCCTGAGCCAGCCAGCAATTCCAGTCGCAGACAGCTTGAGCACTTTCGATTTTATACCTCAGCAATTTTTATAGCGTCTTTAGCTCTGCACGCACAGACCCCACCATATCCTCTGGAAAGAAGGAGAGCCTGCGAGAGGCAAAGAGGAAGAGGCAAATAACAATATTGCATCCACAAAAAAGAAAACAGGTGTTGATGAAGGATGCTAAGTAGCTGGGTCACGTGACTCGAACTATTTGGTGCTATGATTGGACCCTGATGCAGGATGTGGTGCCGTCCCAGCTTCTGATTGAATTGGCTGATGGTACAGCACTGTCTCACTGCCTCTCGCTCAGATTAAGTAAGGAAGAGTAGCCAAGCCTCTGAGGGTTTTAGCATCTGCGCAAGGTTGCTGTAACTGATACTGTGAAGTTATAATTAAAGGTTCCAACTGAGAGAGCCTCGCTTGATGCAGTTTACACCTTTCCTCTCTCCTGCAGGATAACTGGAGGAGTAATATGGGAGGCAGGATAGCAGCCGAAAACTGCATTTTAAGTGCTGTCTAAGAGCTCGTTTGTTCCCTGCAGATGTGAGTACAGCACTGGGAAGAGAACATAAAGCTACAACAGTTCAATATCTATTTAAATCATCTCCTCTATTCCTATACTAATGTTTCTCTGTGCATGGTCTGTCATTATTTACTAGTTGTAGGATATTCTCTGCTGCATGCAAACCAAAGCAAAAACAACACAGTAAAATCATACCACTGATAAGCACTATTTATAGTCCCTGTAATTGCATTAAAAAATATATTTCTCTGTTCTTTTAGTTCAGACTTGTATTACTCATTTGCAACTATGAGTCTGTATTTTATCACCTTGTGAACAAGGTTAGAGCTTTCAATTGCCACAGACTGTCTCCCATTTTTCATTTACCTGGCAGAAAATCAGATGCGACAGTTAAATTTTGACAGTAGAGAAAATCTTCTCTTTGCCATTAGAGCTAATGTCATGTTTCTGTGCTAATCCCTCATCATTTTTGGGCCTCATTGCCTATTTTTCTCTATGATATTAAGTATTCAAAGCTCATTTACATTCTTATTTTTCAATTTGCTGCTGCAGTAGTTTAATTTATTCCATATAATTTCTTTTTCTGAGAGGGACATTAATCATTGACTGTACGTTTTAGTGCCTCTGGGATTTTTTTTAATCAATAAAATAAAGGGATAAAAGCCTCAGCACTAGGCTAGGTTACAAAGGATGTATGAGGTATTTTTTTTTATTTAAATCCCTTTTGTTTTACCAGATCTTGATGTTTGTTCAAATTTAATTAGCAGTCTTATAACACCTTATTATTCTGTCTTGTTAATAAATGTCTCCAAATACATTATCTTTTGTTATGTTTTTTGATTTTTATTTTCTTTCGCTGTTAATGTTTTTAGGTGTTGTGGCTCCTGGAAAACTTTCCAAAAAACTTATTTCTATTAGTCTTTCTGGGTTTTGTTTTATAAAGCAGTGACAAAAGCATGTCTCAGAAATAACACTCATATCAATAAGGGCCTCCCTGTAATGCTTCTGGTAGTTCTATATTTCTGGTCTGTTAAGCTGGAGGCCTAACCACTTTCATCCTCTTTCTTCCACCCTTTTCTTGTTGTTTCTTCATCCTTTCACATTCATTTTATGCTTGGCTATTCCGTAGGCTATCAGTGTATTAATGCCATGGCTTAAGCCAAACAGCCTCCGTGAGATAAGCCTCCGGGTCGTCATGTGGCTGTTCACAGTTCATACTCCGCTTTCCCCCCTTAGTTGGAAACCCCAAATCATTTAATAATATTAATCTGTTTTTTTTTTTTCGTGGGTGTGTCACCCATTTTGTGCTCCTAAATTTTCCCTCAAAATTTACCTCAAAATATTTTTGAGTTGNNNNTTTTTCATTTGCTTGTGTCTAGTGGAGACATAACACATCTTCATTGGTTATTGACTTGTTTGAGAGGCTTGACCTTCCAGAGGTGTGAGTGAAGGTGGGGGGGTTTTGATCGTTGGTTGATGAAGGGTCTGTCGAGATGGAGGGGGTCTGTAAACTCTGATACATAATGCTGTGGGCTATAATACTTTGTGCATGGCTGGTCGCAGGCCTGCTAATCACAAGGAAAAGACCCCACTGTCTCACTCCATAAACCTGGCCCCAGTAAGAAGACAGCCATGGGGGCACAATGTCACTTGTAAATCCCAAATTAAACTCAACTGCCCAAAGCTCCCCAGCGGAAAAACACCCTCACCCCAATCCTGCCTCCACATGTCTTCCTCTCAGCCGCTTGGGGTGTAAAAAAAAAAAAAACAGACAGAGCGCTGATAGGTGTCCAGGTGTCAACGGTGTCAAGGTTGTGGAGTGGTCAATTTGTCCGCTTGTTGGTCACGTTTGGCTTTATGCATGTATTTCATGCCACAAAGCTCTCTGCAGCGACTGGGCCTGCACCCAACCCCTCCACTACACCACCTCAAACCTGTCATCCGTGCTTTGTGACAGAGTGCTTTCTGGAAGTTTACAAAAATAAACTGTGCCACAAATCGAGAAAAAAAAAGTTCTATTTCCTCAAAGCCTTCCTCTTTGCTATTTCATAGACTGCAAAAGAAATTTCTTTATATGCATAGTGGCTAGTTTGAGTTTGCTATAGGGGAGGGGAAATGGTCTCCTTGAAGGCAATCTGTTCATTAAGATAATGTGTTAGTTCCAATTAAACTAACATTAAAACGGTCCCCATAAAGAGTCGGAGTCAGCGTTTTTCCTAACTTGCTCTTTTAATTACATCGTTCCTCTCCTGTCATTAAGGATATTAAAAATTCATTAACAAGAATAGTACTGCGTCACAGCAACAAATCAGAGAGACTTTCATCTCATGTTGTCAAAAGATTATTGCCATTAGTGATTTCATCTGAAAGGCGTTAAGTTTCCCCTTAAGTGATGTTTCAAGACTCCAGTGTCAACAGGTTACTGCAGTAGTGAACTGTCAAGTTGTTAAAGCTTCACATTTATTTGCAAGGTGTTTTAATATGAGATTTAATGGAAAAAGAGAGAGACATTTAAATGATGAATGAGTTTTGGCAACATAGGGCTTTATGTGTTGTATTTATCCATTTATTAAATGTACATTTATTTGCAGCGGCGTCCAGCGTCCCCTCTAATGTGATTCCATTGCAGGCTGTTATGTTTTCCGTCAGTTATATTTCTCGCTCCTAATTTGTTTTCATCAAATGTGTTTATGGCTAGCTGAAACTGTTTTACAGCTTTACTATTGAACCGTGCTGCTGCTGCTGCAGGAAATGAGTCTGTCCATGAATAACATAGACGCTGCCAGTGTGATCTTTGCCAGAGAGAAGAAAGGAGGGAAACTAAATCTGCATCTCTTTCAAATCATAACTGCAGGTTTATACTGATGCTGCTGCTGACTTTCCAGCAGATAGTATATGAAGCCGACTCTCTAGAATAATAAACACCAGTGCGTAGCCCAGGCTAACCCACCTAATGATGAAGATTAAACAGAACAAACATACATACACACGGGAGATGCAGCAGGTGTTAATGTGAAAATAATTATGGGTTTGGCATGAAAGTGAAGAATAATTAAATGAATAAATGTAAAACAACAGCTTTGAAATGTTTTGCTGGCACAGAAATGCTTTTTGTGTCCCAAATATTTCCCATGTGGTATCTGTGAACACCTTCATGCAAATCTTTGTCAGTATTAAGAAAATGAAGCAGAACTATGTGAGGTATGGATTGGCACATTTTTTGTGAAACTCATGTAAATTTGACTTGCATGTTAGACATGGATTTTACTGGCCTGAGATCAGACTCTCACTTGTAAGTGCAGCTATTCTCGAATGGCAAATGATCAGGAGGACTCTCGTATTGAGACACAAAGACCCTCTCTGGCCTCTTTACCTAACAGTCATCAATCCTGAAAAATATGATGAGACTGTTTTAGTTTATTACACTGTTTTATTTTTTTCTAAAGTAAATAAATAGAGAAATTAAAAGTAGCTAAACAGATCATTTATACCATTTTAATAATGAGTGCTGCTTTATTATTAGGGACTGTACAAAGTTATCAAGAGTTGCGGTGCATGTTTTTTTTTTCTTTTTGTTAAAGAGAAAACGGTAAGGCAAAAAAACCCAAACTGTTGATTAAAAGGCACAAAGTTGGTTCCTTATAATAAATTAATGGGGTGTTTTGCTTTTTAAAGAAAATGATAATAAATTAGATTCACTCTCCTCACATGATTATTTTAATACAATGCTCTGAAACATCTGTCAGACCTTCCTACAAAAATGATCACCTTTAAGATGTTACTACTGCATCAGGGAATATTAAATAACTTCAAAAAATAACATTGATAGCAGACAGAATAATAAATTATATTTTAGTCATGCAGATGCAAGAGGAAATTATCTGATTAAAGTTTTATAACTGATTAATATTAATCCATTTACCTTAATCTAATAATTTAGCACACTGTTTTTAATTTGAGGTATATTATGTTATTTTTGAGAAATGTAATTTAAAACCTTGCCAGTTTATCTAACAGCATTTTGATCAAGTTTTTAGGTCATTTATTCATGTTCCTTTGTTTTTTCCAATCTAAACAAGCCATGTTAATCAAGTTAGTTAGTAAGCAAGTTTGTTTGTTAGTTCAGTTAGCTGTTTAAGAATTACTAGTTGCAGTTGTACATATATTTAGAGATAAATCTATGTAAGAACTAGTTTTTTGTGGTGCAACTCACTTTAATGTAGTGCACTACTGAGCTAAGTTTAACATTACTTACAGCCATTGCATCCAGCAACAGGAGCGCTGCAAATGCAAATGCTTGTTTTTATTATTGGATCAATCACCTAAATAAACCTTAAACACAGTGAGCACTAATTTTTATAAAAGGTTTTTAGTTTCAGACATTTAGGCCATTAGCTCTCTAGCAGGGAGTATGACCAGTGCATGAACCTCTCCACTACACCTTCACTGAAAGCTGAGAAAAAGAAGAACGTAACGTCACCAGGTTATTAATATTCCATTAGGAGCTGTTGTGAATTCTATCTCAGTGCAGCCACCATTGTATCATAGAGCACTGAAATATTCATATCCTCCTAATTAATTGGCATCAGAGGGGTACAACAGTAAAGTAAGCCAGAGATTAGACTGAAATATTCACCACAGCAGGTGATAGGATTAGCGTATGAAGTTATGGAATAAAAAGGAAATATTATCTCTATGTGTTTTAATCCCCTTGATTATCTCGCAGATAACCCGAGATAATAAGCAACATCGCATGTAAAAGTTGTCTTTTGTTGGTTAATTCTGGCCAGGTTGACATATTTCCTGTGACCTGAAAAACATGATCACCATCGCCACAAACCTCACACCCTCCCTCAAGTGCAGTTATTGAATTGCCAACGTGGCCCTGTGGGGCTCCCATTACTCACTCTGGCTAATCTGTAATGACTGGCTATCATCAACCAGCCGAGCCCAAATGGACTCTCTCATTGATTACACTCAAAGTGAATAAATAAATAAATAAATAAATAAACAAACAAATAAATAAATAAATCCAGCAGTTCAACAACAACAACAAAAAAAATACTGATTATGAGAAACTATCTTCACAGCCCCCTTCACTTCTCTTCAATATCACTCACTCTCTAATCCCAGCTACGTATTTCAGCACACCTCCTCTCCCTCAGAAGAATATGCTATTGATCAGATGTGAGTGTGTGTGTGTGAGTGTGTGTGTGTGAGTTTTGATGTATGTTTGTGTGAGTCGTGGACAGACAGCTCTGAGCCTCTGTTTTTACATACCGGCCCTGCTCTTATTGGCTTCGGTCTGAGGACCCATATCCCAGCTGTGTTGGAGATCCATCAACCCTGACAGGTCTATTGTACCGCCACTCCTCACAGGCTCTGACCAACGACTCGCACTAAGATATCACTTTCAATTAGAAAAACATTCATGAGCAAGGATGGAGGTGGATTTGAAATGACTGCAAGAGGCACACAAAGATTTTTGCATCCAAGAAAAGATCATGTTCAACCTCAGTAACAAGAAAGACACAACAGCTTCAACCTTTCTGCTAACTTTACTCAGTAACTCCCTGATGTATTATTTGTCTGAAAAATACACTTTGTTTTTGTCTTTTGTGCTGTACTGTAAACCATAAGAGCTGAGAGTGGTTGAAAAAGATTTGTTATTTCAGTTTTGTGTGTGATCAGTTCATCCATATACCACTCATTCTGTTCAGGGTTGCACAAAGCCATTCCCAGCATGCATTGTGTAGGGCACACCATCTATGCTTATGTACTGGAGGCTAATAATGTACAGTAAATGTAATCTAATTTTTATGTCACACTTCATTCCACATATTTTTTGAGGGGTATTTCCAAAGACTTTTAGAACTGTGATATTAACTGCATGATTTAAAAAAATAAAAAATAGAAATAGAATCATAGGTGAGTCATTAAACCTGGTCACAGCAGGCTCAATGTGCCATTATGATGAGAGGTTGCTATTATGTGGCTCCAGTGTGAGTGACTGAGTTGGCAGTGGTAGAAAATATAGTTTCATCATTACTATGTTTATTCTTTTCACAGACAGAGGCCCCAACAATTGTTGTGCTTGTTATTGGACACCAGAGGTCTTAAAATATTGCCTAAGAACAAAAGAATATTTTCCTGAGCGATATCAACTTCAGTGTCTATGAATCAAAGAGACAAGCCCACTCTAAAACTAAACAAATAAACGGGGTCTTGATGGTCCTCTGAGGCCTGAGGATTCAGAATTCCAGAAATGAATGGGTATTTGAATGATTGCTGCTGTGACAGGCTTGCTGTGATAGAATAACACATTCTGTTGAACAAATAGGCCCTTGAGTGCCAGCTGGTCCCAGGGGTCTGTCTATAGCCCCGAGGCTAAGGCTTTCACAGAGATGGGCTGCTCACAGCATGGCTATAGCCTGACAAACACTCTGACTGTTTCTGTAATGCTCCCAATGTGAAGCAGGCATATTGTTAACATACTGCACTGCACATGCAGACATTTAAGGACATGTACGTTCGTGCGTGCATGCTGAGTGAATGCATACTGCCCATATAGATTTAGTACTTATGTAATTTGGATATTCTCACTCCTTTTTTCGTGCATAAAATATTAAATTAAAGAAGCACTGGTTTAGTTTTCCAAATGCAAATATTGTTCTTTTTTTTCTTTTGAGAATTTTTGATACTAAAATACAACTGTAGCCTACAGAAAATTCTAGTCTTTCTTGAACAGAATAAAAATCTGAACTCTGCTGGTTTACCTTGTTGCAGCAGTATGTTAGAAAACACTCCAGCAGGGGGAAAAGCATTCAGCGCTCAGCGTTGTTCACTGGTGCCTTGCGAGACACGTTGCTGGTGTTGTAATGGCACGAATCCTACACTGCAGCCCGGCAGCCCCACACAGCACGCTCTTTGATGATGTCACAGGGTTAGATAGGCGCCATTGTAGATATGGGCTTCCAGAGAGCCACTACACACTGTTCTAGCATCTGTTGAAAAAGAAACACCCTCCCAAGTCCCTTTTGACACAGCTTTTTTTTTAAAAAGGAGAGCTGGACAAAAGCCACAGTTTCTTCTGTGATATCCTGTTAAGGCTGTTCTGGAGCCAGCCAAGCATGGCCTTCCTTCAGAGAGCTGGGGCAACATCATTCAGCTTCCTCCGTGTGATCCAAGGCACACAACAAACCCTGTGGTCCACAGCTCAGTGGCCAAGGAAAAAGACCTGTCACACAATGTCTTTTGCCCATACGCACATTCAGAGGCATGCACATTATGCATCACCCCCATTTGGACATGTACTATGCGGCGCAAGAACAAGCGCATGCATGCACACAGAAAAGAAAAGTACGTTTTGTTTTGTGAAAGTGCTCTTAAGTATAACTTTGATATTCTTTGCTGTTTTTTTAAATCTTAGTTTTATACTTCTGGTTAACTTATAGAAAAGCAGCACCATTCATGATGAATCAACCTGTTACCTCATGATTCTACCCTGCTGGGAAGACTCACGATGTGTTGTTGAATGGTTCTCACATTGAGCAAGACTGGAAAACAAAGGTCTTTGTGCCGTGTGCTAAGAGAGAGCATACATGTTGCCACTCCAATGGACCCTCTGTTTCCACTGAGCTCAATTAGACCACTGCTAACTCTGTATAATTAACACCCCCAACAGAGTAATCAAACAGAGACTAAATTATGGCAGTGGCGATGTATTGAGGAAAGGGTTCAAGTGGTGGGGGTGGACAAAATACAGAAAGCATATCTCAGGGGCGAACATGATAGAATTACAAAATGAGCAGCTTGCAAACTGTCCCAGCTTTGATGAAGAAACGTTTAATTATACCCCTGGTGGAAAAGGTCCCCTATTGTCTAAAGCTAATTTGTCCCTTTTGGCTACTTCCCTGCCCCAGAGGCCTGTCTGTCTCAGGTTACCCCCCTCCTCCTCTTTACCAGCCCACTGCCACCCTGGGTATCAGCATCTCCCAGCTCCAAAGACAACCACAACCCTGAGTTAGGTCCAGACAGTATTTTGTTTGTTAAGTGTAGCCCAAAGATCTGGGCCCATGGGAAAAGATGAAAGGACGAGTGCCGCCTCCCTCTCAGGGAAAGGATCAAGCAGGTCAATTTCCTCTGACTTTGTCCTGTCTTGGAGTTTGTATTCCCTCAGTCCACAAAGGCCACCATTGGACTGGACCGGAGGCTCACTCTCTCTCAGCTGCCCTGTCTCTGCCCCCATTTGATTCACCGAATAATAGATGGCAATGCATGCCTCCTAAGCACAACTCCTTTTTGAAAAAGTGAAACAAGAGATAACACTCCCTAGAAAGGAAGGGACATCCAAATAGAAACAGATACTGTATAATTCAACAAAAAGTTCTTGTGGGTCACTGTGAAAACAACATTATTGTGAGTGAAGACTTTTTTGTTTGAGATATGGCTCAAATGTTCTGAAATGTTTGAGTATTTTATGTCAAATATTGTTAAATCACTGGTGCTGCTCCCTTTTTTTTCCTATTTAGCCCTGAACAATTTCTCATGCTTTCCAGATAATAAAATTAAATACATTCACATTAGGCCTGACATTGGATCCAGTTCACATTTAAATGCAATTTAAAAGGAGCATATATTTGCATAGTGAATTAAAATTAAGACCTAATTATGCAAATATATTATCAAATGCGACAGGGGATGGTTTTCAATTCAGTTAATATCTCATTTTGTGAGACAATAGTTACTTGATAGTCCAAACGGCGTTGCGCCCATTTTGCTGCAGAGCCACACTATGGTGTTAAATATTCAGGTGGTATTTAATTACAAAAGAAAACAAAGAAAAAATAAGCTCATAAATTACAAGCATTGCTTCTTAAATACACTTAGACAAATCCTCCTCCTCTGGGAATTAGGTTTCCTCTATACATACCCCCTTAATTTATTTTGCAGACCTTTTGAAAGTGATAGCTGAGAAATGGAGAGAGGTATGAGTCACCATTAGAGTTCTTATAGCTGAACAATTAATGTGTGCATTACAGTAAAATATTACAACTATATCTAAAACAAGCGGCTGACATTACTTTAAAATATAACTCACTGAATTTACAATCATACTTTTTCCACTGCATTTATCCAAGTAAACATGTTGTGTACTATTATAAAAATAGGTGTTAAGGTGAAGTATTTAATATAATTATGTAATTTCTACTGCTGGGGGTCCATTAACTGAAACAATAAAAACAAGAGATGTTGTTTGATGATGTCATGAAGTAGCATGGGATCATGGGAGTTGTTGTCTTTATTGTTTGAGGTGCTGCATATAATTTTAGCACCAATAACTGTTAATTCCTGCATAGAAATAGTGTGAACTGCATTTACAGGGTTAATGTGTAGTTTAAGCCCTGCTATGAAAATTAAAGAGTGGCAGCATAATGAATGTTAACTGAAAAACATGAAACTGCTTCCAAGCCACGCAAGTGAAAACCAGGAATCCCTAACACTTGACCTATTTAGGGCTTTTACATTATAAACATTGTTTTTTATTGTGACCGCTGAGTTAGGATTGGGTCAAATGATTTAAAAGCAGTTCAGCTACATTTTTTAGCCAGAGTTTTAAGGGATTTAGCTGGTGCTAAAATGCTACATATCATCTTTAAACAGCCACCAGTGCTGATGAAAATCCATCCGATGTGACAGAAATGTTCATAAACGAGGCAAAGAGGCTCTGTTACATTCACTCACATCTGCCGACTTATTTCCGCATCCTTTGATGTATCATCTGCTGTTTCCTGTGTCTGGGGTGATGAAAATACATGTTTAAACAAAATATAAAACTTAGGTCTAGTTATTTTTATACATTTTACTGTGGAATTCTATATATCATACCTTAAGTATATAATATTAATTCTGTTAATAAATAAAAAAACAGGCTTTATCTACAAAATAAGTTTATTTGATCATGAAATGAAGCTCCAGTGATTCCCCAGTACCAAGTGAGTGTTTGATCATCATTTGTGAGAATTTTAAAGTTATCAAACATCTTTTGAATACTAACAATCTCAGAGGAAGAAAAACAGAGGCACAATTCCCAAAAGAGTGCCGCTCTGATGAGCATCATTTGAAACAAAATGAGAAACACTGCAGCCAAAATCAACTAAACAAACAAATCCTCATCATCAAACCCACTCTGACACACAGCAGGCACAGAGGGTCAGCCCAGATAAGAAATCCTGTACTTTACATAAATATATTAAGGGGGGAAAAACAACCTCACTGTCTGACAAATGATACCTCCAGCTTTGTTTCTCTTTTGTACAGGCAGCAGTCAAGTTGTTAAGGATAAAAAATTATCAATAGTTTTGCCAAAAAAGAAGCTACCATTAATGAGACTTTTGATCAGTAGCCATTTGAACCTCCACCACTGTAATGTAAAATGTATTTCTTTGATAAATTATTTTTATGTTTAGGACATCTTTTGGAAGTCTTGCTCAATTAAAAAATACACAATGATTGGTATGAATTTTAAAAAGAAAAGTAAGGGTATAAAAATAACTTTCACTGTATGAGAATAACAAGTAAATTAACTGGTCAAACACGGCATTTGCTTCAGCATTAATTAGCATCACTGTAAATTTGTAGGTTAACTGAGATGGCTTGAGGAAGCAAACTGCCTGAAATTGTTTTTGTTGTTTATTTTTATTCACTTTTCTTATGATTCTCAGGATGACTCCATTTTCAAAAGTCTAATTCAATAAAAGCCGCTTTGCATTTGCTATTTTCCGAATGCGACTCACACGCTGCCAATTTATTTGCTCTCTTTCAGAAACCAATCATCTTTATCAGACATTAACAGGTTCTCCACTATGACTGATCCACATATCAGAAATAATCTAATTTAGAGAGAAAAAAATTTAAAGCTGAATTCACAGCAGAAGATGAAATACATTTATAAAAAAGAATACGATGTGATTTGCAGTGTAAATCACAATTAATCAAAATTATAATGTTTTCCCGTCTCTAGTTTTTGATGATTTACATTTATTCATCATGCTTATGTAATAAGATGGGATAGCTGTCATATCTCAGATAAACACAAATATATGGGAATTTTATTAAGGCAATCAAAGATTTTGTTAATGGAATAATTCAGACAGCTTCAGTGACATAATGTGATCATGTGATTTTTCTGAGGTCATCTCATCCCAGCATCTCACCTCTGATTATATGTTTGACTTTAGCCACTGAAGTTTTGTTTTATTCATTTATTTAACTTGACAATGCCAGGATTCTTTGGGAGAGTTACCAGATTTACATTTTCTGTCTAAAAAAAGATATTTATTGTTCAAAACCAGCCATGTGTGCTTAATGTGTAACTTTGGTATATAACCTTATTCAGACACTTCAGGGATGTTTTGCTTTGTTATTTTGAATATGCAAAGCTAAGCTAAGAAGCTATGTCAATACACATCTGCATGTTGTTCTTAACTTCCCCTCCTGACATGACGAACATCGTACAGCCAGGCGGAGCATGGAGGGGAGGTGGTGGATGAAACAGGTGGAAGGTAATGAAGAGTATCATAGGGTAATTGATGACCCTTTCTCAGCATTGGGGATATTGTTCCAAGGCTTAATCTTTGTCATCAGAGAGAGAGAGAGAGTGAGAGAGAGAGAGTGAGAGAGTGAGAGGTTGTGTGTATGAGATGGAGGGCGGAGAGCTAAAGGCTTACTGTGTCAACTTTCCTTCTCTCTCTCTCCTGTGGGTCAAGTAAACAGCCTTCGCGGGGACAGCTCAGGGGCTGGTGTCTGACCAGCCAGGCTGAAAATGGCCCTTGTCCATTCCTGCCATGTAGCATTTCTTTCCCCAGCTGTTTGTCCTTTGTCATGGACACAGCTTGTAATAAGAAGAGCCAACATATTTATGGAGTGGCCGACCTCGCTGGTACACAGGTCTTTTATCTGCCGGGCACAAAACAGCTTTGTTACTCTTTAACAATTCACAAACCCGCACACTGGTGAAGAGGGTCATTTCTGAAGAGTGGAGAGTGTTTAGGAGTGTGTGCATACTGCAGGCAAGATTATATGTATATGCACAAGGTTGCATGGGTGTATGGGGGTGCATGGGTTTGTGTGGAAGCAAGAAAATAGAAGAAACAGACAATTTTTTTTCTTCTTCAATAACAGAGTTGTATTTTTTTCTCTTAAAACTCTGGCTCGCCTCTGACCTTGGGGCCAATTAGGGTGTTCATGGCGAGTGATTTGTTTTGCTGTGTGCGGTGGCCGTCCACTCAGCAACATTTATGAGTGATTAGTTAAGCTTCGCCTGAGCTCTATGAGGAATCTGCGAGGAGTGACAAAGCAACATTCAGATGGCTCAGGGAAGGCTTAGGAGTGAACTTTGGTAGAAAAAGAAATGAATGATGGAACGAACAAAGGAGTCCTTTGACAGGTCTGCTGTGTATGTGTGTGTGTGTGTGTGTGTGTGTGTGCGCGTATGTGTTTTCAAGAGGCAGGCAGGGGTTTCCCATTTTAGCTAGTCAGCGGTAGGTTAACAAGATACATTAGGACTGCAAACAGTGTTGGATGAAGTAATCAGATCTTTAATTTAAGCTAAAGTAATAAAACTGCAGAAAAACTGAAGAAAAATTTAAATTTTCATCACATGTAAAAATCTTTATTCATAATCCAACTTACTGTGTAGTATTATTAGGAAAATTTACCCAAGGTAACAAAAGTAAAAGTACTAATTCTGAGGAAAAATGGCCTTGTAACTGATATATTATTAGATGTGACATTATTAAACTGTTAATACTTATGCAGCAGTGTGTAAGCAGCATTTTATGGATGTAGCTTGTTAAGGTGAAGCTAGTTTAGATTTACACTTTGTCCTGTTGTTGAGAGGTCAGACCTTTTCAAGGAGTCATCACCTAAACCTGTGGGGTCATGAGATGATAAATCAGAGAGAAAAGAAGAAAAAAAAAGTCCTGACACAGAAATCTGTTCTGCTCCAATTTTTACTTTTTCTGAATATTGATTATTTTACCTTTAGAGACTCTAAATTAACTTAAATATAACTATCTGAGGAATTAAGAAATGTCATTATAGTGGAAAAAAATGTATGGCAATTGTGTAGAAAGACTATGTTACCTGTGGCTGTATTAAAAATAACTCAAAGTCAAGAATGCAAATTAGAAACAAAACCAATAAACCTAAAAGAAGATGAAGAGGACACAAAACCAGTCACTCTGTCCATCAAAGAGGAGAAAAATGGTGAAAGAAAGGGAAGGAAGATGCCAAAAAAGAGGCAAAAAAGAGGAAAGGGAGTATTAAAACTTTATGAAAGTTTTCTTCTAAATGTAATAATTTTATTTAGGTACAGTTTTCTAATAGCTGCTTAGGTATTTTATACCACTGACTGCAAATTTAAAGCTTGTAATTAATATTTTTCTACAGATCTGCTCCTCTTTTTAACTTAGCTATAACATCTCACGTGTGATATAATCTGATATATAAATGTCAAAGTCCCTCATATCTTTACATTATTTTTGATGTATGTGACATCTCAATTTCAGTACTTTTATCAAGGTTAAAGAGTGAGAATGTGACCCTCTCATCAATTAATAGTTCACATCACATAATGGCAGTTGTGTCTAATGAATACTGTTAAATAGCCTAAATGCATTTTAATCCTCTCCATCAAAGCATGATTACAAAGGACGGGTATATCAAGTGGTCCTTTCATTTGGTTAACATGATCAAATTGACTCCTGTGTCATGAGAGATGACACCAGTGGTAATTAATTTCTCCATTAAGGGTGGTCGATGTGACAGCCATGCAAACAGAGCGGAGTGACAGGGAGGACACGATAACTTCAGCAAACTGAGACAACCCAACTGCCGAGGAGGAGCAACGGGTAATCACATTATCCGTCTGCGGGGAGAGCATTGTTCATTAAAATAAAACAACACGGGCTACATTGTCTGTCGCTGCATCGTCAGCATATTTGCAGACAGGGCAGATTTCATCCTGGCTATGCATTTACATATATTAATGAACTTTTTAAAATTAATTCCAAATTAGTCAAGTGAGCTATAAGAGCCTGTGGGTATTTCAACCAGGGGCCTCACTCTCTTGGAGTTGCATACTTCTTTTTTTCCCCTCTTTTTTTATCAACTCTTGCGCAAGTGAAACAAAGTGATTTATCTCTTAAAGACGTGTTTATATATTGAGATGGATATCTGAGGAAAGAAAAGCTGCAGATCAGATTTGTAGGCTTATGAATTTATTGAATTTAACTCTAATCTCTCTTTTAGTGGATTAATATACAATGATAGAATTATATGGTGACATTAGAGAGGAAAGGATTTTTTAAATAACACTGACACGAATATTGAAGGACTTTAAATAATATTGTAAAGATTGCAATCATCTAATTCCCCCTTACACACTATCTTTGACAAATTTACTGCCCACCCTTTAACGCAACTCATCTGTGGCTGTAGCAGCTTGTTAAATAATCTGTGTATGTATCAATGAATGTGTGTGCCTGCAGGCTGTCCTGGTCCCGCCTGCGGGGGTTTTGATAAAAAGTGAAACCAACAGTTTCTCCGCCAGCAGCGAGACCTGGGGGCTTCTCTCAGGGAGGGGTTGATTGTCCAGCATTTTCACCACAATGCTGCCATATGGAGAACAGAAGAATCAGCCACTGGCTCCCTGCAAGAGCAAAGGCAAACACCAATCCACATATGCATAGAAGTGGTCATTTAGAGCCACTGCATTTTACCATAACAACAGATGAAACACAGGAGTCATTTTGTTTCCTCTAAGAGGCATTGTTCCCAGGGCTCACCGCCTCTTAAGCTGGCTCCATATGAGGCAGGATAAACTTAGGGGCCCAGGCTCTGGTGTAAATAACAAAGAAAACCTCACTTACATGCTTCCTAAATCCTATCGAAAGATGAAAAGGAAGAAAAAAAAACACTCCATTTCCTCATCTCCTGGAAATGAGCTTAACACCAGACAAATGAATTTATTTAAGTGGCTGTCCAGACTGTGTGTATGCATGGGTCTGTGTGTGTGTGTGTGTGCGTGTGTGTGTTTAGGCTGCTCATTTGAAAAATCTGATAGTACGAAATGCTCCAGTTGTTTTACAATTTTAATATTAATCCGCAATAATCAACAGCATGTATTAATAAAAGTGGGTTTTAACAGCAATTACGCTCACAAGTGTCATAATAGACACAAACTCGATAAGCACCGTCCTAACCGAGCCGTTATCAAATATGATTATGGGATACAGTTAAGATTTGTTTACAGATGAATTTTCATTGAATAACATTGTCCTAATGGCCTGCAGAGGGAGGAAGGATGCTTTATTTAATATAGTATATGAACTGAGCTCACAGAATTTCATTTATATAAACTGAAAGGTAAGTTTCACATATCTTTTTACAAAATATGATGACAAACATTATTTTTGTTATTTTTTTATGAAAATATGTCCACATCAGCTACAGTCTCCTATTAATGTGCTGCATCTGTCATTCTATAATTAACCTAAAAGCAAGTTTGGGTCAGCAAACAACTTTGTGTTTGCAGGTGTCAGTGTACTCCTTGTTGTGAGCTTTTTCATTTTATCTCTGAAAGCAATGAGCCAATCGGCCATTTTGTGCAGGCTTGCAAGTGGTTTAGTGTGTATTTCAAAGCTGGTCAGCCAGTCAGCGAGCTACTTAAGAGCAGCAATATTGTAATAATGACTCGCTGATGGGAAGGTAGCAATGGAGCTGAACTTTTTACATTCCTCTGATGCTGCCTGATTATGACTTTAAAGGAATAAATTATTGCTGCAAACAACCTCATAATCTTAACTTCATCTAACAGGGACTGCATTCTGCCAAAAAAAAAAAAAAAGAAAAGATGAGGTGAAAAATAATGCAGTAACTGCTGATGAAAGTTTAGATTCATTTTTGAGGAGGTATTTTTAGGTCACCTTAGCTTTTACTGATGTTTGCTGGGATGTTTGGAATAATCTTGTGGTAATTTTATGTATTTTTAACATAACATGAATGCTCTGCACGTTTCTTGAAGTATACCATTAGTATTTTAACTTTTTTGAGGTCACTAAGGTGAACCAAGTTACTTTGGAGAAGCGGTCCCTGTGTTTTTGCTTTTACCTGTTAATAAATTCATAATTCCACACAAATCAAAGAAGCTATCTTCAAAAGATGAAGTTGCATCATCAGCATGTGATTATCCCATCATAAGGAAAATTTTGCAATATATCCCTGAATGGATGAACTGTTTGACCTTGATAAAAGAAAAAGAGACTGTTACGGTTAAACACAGCCAGGGGTCATTTTCTCCTTCTGTAAGTTCAACCTTGATTCTTAACGTGAGAAGATCATAGTAAATCATGGCTACAGAGTCCGTCAGCCAAGTTTATTGGATAAGAAATGTAGGACTGCAAACTTGGTGGAAGTGTTTGTCGGAGGCTCGCTAATGCACTGTGTTTAAGCCACATCCAATCTCAGTGAAATATTATACAGAGTTTTAATATCCAGAGGGTGTCGGGCTGGAGCGGGAGGCAGTCAGCTGCTTCAGTATAACCAAATGTTACAGTATAAAACAGCGTGTCGCGCCGCTATTTGACATGGTGCAATGAGATTAGATGGAATTCATTTCTAAGTGAGGGGAAATTACAAGCCTATTGGTAAACCCCCCCCCCCCACATGAAAGCACACCAGCTAACCCCCACCAGTGGCCCGACAACGGAGGGGTAGTCGGGCATGAACAGTGACATGAACAGGGAATGACCCCACAATCCACATCTGTAGCCACCTTCAATGCGGCAGGAGGAAGCTGTTTTGTTTTAAAGGTCAGATCAGTCTGAGGTCGCACAAGCATATGTCTGTTGCTCGGGACACACAGCTACACTGTACACAAATAAGGATCATTTTTAAGCAAAAAAATCACACTTTTTGACTGCAAAAATGTGTATCTTTATTTAACTTAATGCGCTAAAAATAAAAAAAAAAGTGAGGACAACACACTAGTAAACAAAAACACATAATTAGTGAAGTACTCTGTTTGATAATGCCCCTTCATAAAGAAACCTTCCAAACAATACGAATGCCTTCTGTTCAAGTCACTGGACTTTTCTGCCCATTGTTCCTACGGTGCTCTGACCAGAGGGAGGCCCTTGACATTCTGATCCTTTAACACATGTCTCGGGGTTTCTAGCACATCAGGATGACACCTCGTGAAAGGGGAACCCCACCTTTGGCTTCTCTGGGAGAACAACACGTGTCAGTGGCCCCCCGTGGGCCCTCTCAGGGGGTGAAGAGGTTAGGCGCTCTGTGCGGCCGCACAGATCCCGGCCTTCTTGAAGACCACCATAATGACTGCTAATTACACTGCCATCTGTGGGGTGGGCTGTGTTATGTAGACACCTGTTCATTAAGTAGCAGAAAGAAACTTTTCTCTCAGCAGCATTTTTACAAAAAACCTACATGCTAGATTTAATAGCTTTCCTGCCTCTATGATACAAATGTAAAACAGTGTGAATGTACTCTAAAGCTGCACATTAACCTACACACAGTTATCAATAAAACTTCTGAGCATGCAGCATTGAACTCCTTTGCACTGCTAATGATTGAGTGAACTTTGTGTGATACCTTTCCAGCTTCAGAAGGCATCACCAAGGTTAACCAGGCCATCGGGCAGCATTAGTAGGAGGGTGTTTGGAGGGGAAGCCAATAAAAAGCTCTCAGATATCTGCTGAGGGGGAGCACAGCCTGTCAATTCTCTGGCCCTAAGAGGTAATCTGCCATTACCGACTCACAGAAGACTAATGAGAGCCATTCTGTTGCCAGCACCTTGAATAATATGTCGATACTCATTCAGGCTATGTTGAATGCTACCTGTTTTACTTTCACTTAATGTGATGCAGAATCTCCCTTTTTTTCTTGAGAACATTCAGCAGTTGGCAAACTGTCCAGGTTACACATAATGTAATGATCATAATTCAAATATCCTGTACTATAGAGGCTGAATGCTGAACTTTTATATTCTTAAAGGTTTTAAAGCTCTCCTCCTCCTCCTTGAACATCTCCAGACACATTCATCTAATCCCTATCTTTCAGTTTAAGATTTATATAAACGGATGATTGCTAAGCATCACATATTTCAACATTTTATCTGTTGAGCTTATGACTCCATTTAGCTTTAGATCCTCCGAGAGTGAGCCAGCACAGCAATCATAAAGTGAGGGCCAATTAGGATGTTGACGGATTGATTTTGGAAGATAAATTTGGGATGTAAAAGGTTGACATAGCTGCTGTGTCTCTTTCACTGCGTGTGCCTCCCAATTAAGTGAGGAGAGGCAGTTTTTTCTCTCTCCAGGATCAGAGTGTCTCCCTGACAGATGAGCCACTAATGAGAGCAAATCTCACTAAATCCTCAAGAAACATGACGAATTGAATCATGTTCACCCTGTTCATTTGTCGTCCTCACAGATGAGACAAAACGCAACATTTATCTAGTCAACAAATAGCAAACGAGCAGGTGGGTCCATCATTGTTCATATGGTGTCTGGCTTTTTAAGGTAGTAATAAACTGGGGATGTTACGGCACAGATTTTTACTGTCCCCGATACTGTACATTTTTTATCCTCCTCGTCTGACTTGAAACATAGTATGGAGGTTGAAGGCAGACATGTGTTAAGTCCTGAGGCCTCAATCTGCCTCCCTCCCTAATATTTATAAGACAAATTAAGGAGGCTATCTCTCTCATTATCACACTCCAAACCCTCACCATATGTATCCCTATTATTAGACAACCAGCAGAAGATGGCCTATTTTCAAATTTAAATTACCAAGTCTAACCTTAATTGGTTCGAAACGTCGTTTAGTGGATGGTATCAAAGTCGGGCTTTGGAGAGAATCCGACAGATGGCTTAGTCTTATGACTTGTATTAACACCTTCGAAGTTTAATGAACTGTTAATTGCTTTTCTAATACATAATGGGAACATTGGAATACAAGCGGTAATGCAAACAGATTAGTTTGTAGACAACAGATAAACACACGTCCTGTTCAATGTCACCTTTAAGTACCTTGGAAAACAAAAGCAAGCTGGAGGACAAAAAGGAGAAAAAAACATTTTAGAAGTGATGGAGGTATTTTAAAGCCCCCCTCATTTTTTTTACCATATGAATTTGATGTACATAAATTCAAACATTATTGAAGACTTTAATATATTTATTGTAATTCATCAGTTAGTGTGTGTCTAAATTAATCATAAATAGAAACTGGCCTGTTTTACAAATCCTTCCAATATGATCAAACAATACTTGCTTTACTGGTTATTAATGTGTTTTCTGTCTGTTGGTCCAAAAACCTAATAAAAAATAAGGAAGCAATCGCAAGCTGTTTTTAATTTTGCAAGTGAGGGGATGCCCCCTTTATTTAAATCTGTTTCTAGCATAACAACAAAAATATCTTGTTTCAGCAATAAACCCTTTGTTGGAGAAGAACAATTGACAGGACCAGTGTTTGCACTTTGAGACATTTAATAAACAGGCTTTACGATGGATTTCTGACAGCAGATTTTCCTTTCTGTCTAAAATTTAAAGGGTCCATGTGTAGGTCCTCCTTCTGTCCCCTGTCTACTGTGCTCTCTGATGCTATCTATATTGGATACTAAGCTACAGACAGTAAAGCTTTGTTTCCACCTGACACTTTAAAAAGGCCACTGTTCAAACTCGTACCTAATCCTTACAAAAATGTACCTACATCCCAGATATGTTTTGTGTTTCCACTGCAGACAGTATTCCTAAATCTATTCAGGGTTGTTAGCTGTGCTTCAGGACAGAACCCCTACACTTTTCTGCAGTCGGCTGGCTGCTCCAATTCTTCTGACTAGTATAGCTCCACCTGTGAGTCCTACATCAGTGTGCTGGGTGTCTCAACAGAGTGGTTATGAATGATTGAACCAGACTGAGGAGGTCCTGTTGCTACAAACCACAACTTTCTGTAAGTCTTCTGTAAGCAAACTGCAGACACTGTGGTCCTAATCAAAATTGTGGAACAATATATAATTGCTAAATATCGTGTAATAGTGAAACAAATGAGGAAGAGCTGTGAATTCTGTTTATTTGCTGATGAATTTAGTTTTCTATTTTTAATATTATACATTTAATCTTTTCATAGTCTTTTTTATACTATTTCTAAAACCTTCATTGTATATAAAATTTGGACTGGTTTCTATTTATTTTTTCTGTGGGCCCAGACTCATGTCCCAGTTTTGATTTTAAGAAGAAAATTTTACGTCCTGCCTGATAAAATTTCAGAACTCCAAAAACTCTTCATTCACTGTGGTATGCTAGTTCATCCATCTGTTTTAGCTGCACTTGTAATATAATGTGTGCATTGTACCTGAGCAAACCATAAATGCACTCCTGCTGATAGTACTTTATTAAATTAAGCCTTCTTTAAGGTCAATATACTCCTGTAATGAGTTGTCTCTTTTGATCATCAGAGGTTAGATTGTACCTTGATCCTCACACCGTTTAATGGTGTTGATGTCACAGCTAAGCTAACACCAACACTGATGTTTTTCATATTTCATCTTAAAGTCAGCGCAAAGTAATGCTTTGCATGCTTAAAATCCATTTCCATAACTAAGTGTAATTTCCCCTCAGTTTGTTCCTGTTTAATGAGGTGAAGTCTTGTTTGTATGCCTCCCAATGTCACCAGAAAAGTCATTCATGCGGCTGTGTCAGAATTAAATCAAATTAGCATTACTATGCTGCTACTTTACATCAAACAGTTTAAGTAAAAAACATTGCACTCTCCTAATTTTTACAAAAAAATTGTTTTTTCCTTTTGACTCTGTAGTTTCATTCAAAATTCTGGGAGAGGTCTTAATGATGAAATGTGTAAATGGCTCGGGGTAGGTGGGTTGAGGCAGGGGGGTGATAGCGGTGGAGAGAAAATGACCGACATTGATTTATCCTGGATGTTCTCTTGTCTGGTTGGTGCCGTCAGAACACCTCGCTGCATCCCATTCCCTCCCATTATCTTCCTGCGATCACCACAGTCCAACGAGTTTCCTACAGGGTCATAAATACTTCCCCCAGACCCCATACTGCTTCCATATCATCCTCCAGACGCCGCCTAATGACAGTGAAAGACAGACAATGCATCCTTTCTCTCCTGAATGCCATGCTTCTTTTTGTTCATACACATTTTACAGTGGTTGAAGAACGTGTACCTCCACCACGAGAGGCCAGCAGCGGCGTGTCCCCCAGACTTTGCATTTAAAATGGTACATTAAAGCAACATGTCTGAAAATTCGCACATGATTGATGTTGGTAATGACAGTGTTTTCTCAGTGTGAAAGTCATATGTGTGCTTTTCTTTACATTTAAATTCCCAGAGAAAATAAAATACCAAAGCCCTGAAACAAGATATGAAAAAAACCACAAAAAAACAAGGCAAATAAAAGGGAAAAGACAATATTCTCAATCATTGGCTCACATTGAGAGAAATATGCATTGAGACAAACACTTCCAACACTCCTTGATGGGAAGGAGACAGTGAATCAAATTAATTATTTTGAAGTGCTGGTCATCCGAATCAATTAGAGTGCAACACAATGAGCCACCAGCATAAACAAAGTCTCTTCCCCACCAACAGCCCTATTAGAGAGAAAGGCACATTCATAAACCTCTTACATATGCCTAAAAAAATTTGAAACCCATCTGATTTGCTACAGCTATGAGGCCAGGTCAAGTGGGCGGTCAATTGTGTCATTGTTCCACTGATCAATTGTTTATACCGATAACTGCAAACAAGCTGCTTTTCATTTACAAGTTTAAAAAAGGAAAGCAGCACATTCTAGACAAAACCAATGACCTCTGACAAAAAATTTGGCAAGTGAGTGGATCTGGGAGGCCTCCGCCAATGAGATGTTTTTCTCCAGTTATGGTGTTTTGTTTTGAAAGAAGCCTTGCAAATTGGTTGTGCAGACAAACAATTAGGATTAATAAACAGGTGCAATGGAAATACAATTTTTTAATGACAAAAACTTGAACTGGTTTTTGCTAAAATTCAGAATTGTTGATATTTGTTTTGACATGTCTACTTAATAGGTCAAATTTATAATTACAAAGAAGAAATGTAAATCTAGTTTATGTTTTGCTATGATAGCAACCCCCCATATCAGAGTTCTGCGGGTAGCATAAATGTTTGGCTGCAACTAGCAATGTAATTTTGGTATTTATTTGTTTTTACTACCAAGAATTGCTGGACAAGCACTAACAATGTAATTATTTTCACACAAGCAGTCAACCAAGTGGAGGCTAATATTTTTAGCCACTGCTTAGTTCCATCTTTGATTTGAGCTCAACAGTGACTTATATACTATATACTCATATACTCAACACATGACTTTTTTATGATTTGAATCCTGAATCACATATGAAGTGAACATGATTGGTGATATCAAAACTACAGATGAATCAGTACTTGTTAAAATAATGTGAAATGAAAATTAGCGTCATACAAGAACCAGTTCTAGCTTTGCAAGCCTGGCTAAGTTGCTTCCATTTTCAAAGTAATGACTATTTGGACTAGCTAACAAAAGTCCTAAGATGCTAACAGTACACATCTAAAGCTATATGTGCTTGTTCAAAAGTAGGGCAAGAAGTCTTGTATCAGCAACCATAGACTAAAGGCCTACATGGTTGCACCAGCATGTTTATAAGCAATGTAGGCTTGTAGTTATAGTCAGATGTTATCATGAACTACCGTGGGCAAAGGCCATCCAGTGGCTTAAGGTTAAGATAGGCTACTGATCCCACAAATGCATCCAAAACTGTTTATCCTCTGAAAAAATTCCCAAATATGCCAAAACCTGTAGTATCACTAAAGTTTGCATTTCTCTGCAAAAAACTGACAATACTTCAAATTTCAAATCAACTTTATTGTAGCTTAGATATATTATACAGTGAGCTTGGGTGTAATGGCATGGAGCAGCGCTCTAAAGCCTTTAAAAATGAAATCGTGACTGATCTAAATATAAGTTGCACTGTCAGTTTGTTCACACAACTCTACACTGTGTTTGGCAGACCATATTTAGGGACAGTCAGCTGGCAGAATGAATTGGCCACCCACAGATCCCTCGCATTGTAAAGCTGCCACATGCTCTATTAGTCCCCACTGTTCGAATGTATACATTAAAAATAGCAGAACAAAATCAGACAGCAAGGCCTACTCCGCGCCATGAAATCAGGACATCATCATCCTTTGGTCTAAACATGAATATTCACACCACGCTTTAGTTTACATCGTAGAAAACATATCATGCGTGCCAGTGCGGGCTTTGATGTGATGCTCTGAGTGACTCTCCATTCACGGAGACCAAGCACATATTGTAAACTGTAATATATGACCTCTCGTTGAGCATATTCTTTGTGGGGTCTCGCAGACAAGCCGTGCACTTGGGAGGGACACGAATGACTGAACATTGCTCTATTGAGTAAGCCTCCTAATAGAATGGCATGTTTAGGCCTGTCATTCAAAGCAGAGGAGCGTCGTGTGATGAGGAGGCTTGGTAAATGAGTGTTTTAGCAGGCATAGCTAATGTCTACAAACCTGTGGTGTTTAGTTTGCTGTTAAGGATGACATTAACAGAGACACAGACCCAGGGATGCTGATCAACCCTGAGGTCCTAACACATGGGATGGTGTTTCTGGCTCATTTCCTGCACCATAATCAAGGCTTATGTACCTTTGTGTGAGAATGAATAGACGTGGGTGTGTTTATAATATTTGAAAGCTCGCTTTTGTGTAACAGAGCTCAGCAAAAGACGTAAGGTTTTCTATGTCGTTCTCCCTGTCGCTCTTTTGGTCTGTCTGTCTTTCTTTCTCATCCTCTCGCTCAGCCTCTAATGGGAGCGGGAGGGAATCAGCTAATTAAGGATGTAAATGGAACTGAGGAGTGACAAAGAGCCTGCTTGTAATTCGCATCTAAATTGTCTCTTACCTCAGCAGAAAATTTATCACAGGAGACAATGTCAACTTTTACATGGGGAGAGCCATTTGCATTTTTCGAATTCATTACAAGGGTGGCGCTGCAATCATAAGGCGTGATAGAGACCCCTACCCTCCTTCCATTCTGCCGCACCCACCCTACCCATCACTACCGGGTAGAGGATAATCTGATGGGTTCCTCTTCAGTGGTCACTCAGCAGTAGTGGAGATGCAGGGAGGAAAGAGGAGAAGAAGAGAGCAGAGGGACAGGAGTAACAAGGAGAGAGGTAAAGAGAGTTTGTTGGATGTGGAGCATAAAGTGGCCCACCCACTTGTTTATGTGTATGTGTGTGTGTTTGTGAGTGTGCATGTGTGCAGCAAAGCCACACCACCCTCCCGAGCGACAGAAACCTTGTTGTGATTTATGCAGCCTGAGATATGAGTGCTGGTTACGCAGTAGCAAGACATCGATCTGACAAAGCAAACCAAACAATAAAGAGGCGAGGAAGATGATGTGCCCAGTGGAGTGGAGAAATGGAGAGTGTACCTATAAGAGCTAATTATCTGAGCACATAATTCTTCAGGTTAAGACAGGGGGAGCTGAGAGCCAGCCAAGCCACAGCTGTCTGAGAGAGGGCTGGGCTATACAATGGGCCTAAGGTCCCAGACCGTGGTCAAATACAATTCAAAATAAAACTGCATATAAGTGCAACTTGTTATTAAAGGCTTAGCTAAAACAGGTAGGACCTGCCTGAATGTTCAAGCAACAATCTATCTATATGAAATGTTTGATGAATCAGAAACAAGCCCGAAAAAAATCAAGAATAGTGTCATAAACTGAGGTTAAATTCAAGCGTTCTCAGTGAAAACATGCAGAATCATTTTAAAGCCATTTGAGAAAAGCCAGTTTCTTTTTTCAGTTTCTTTAGCAAAAGTTTTCTTTGTGTTTACTTTCTGAAAACATGTGTTCTGATTTTGGTATCCTAATCTGATTGTTCAAAATTTGCTCTGGACAACCTGCAGTTTTCATCTGAAGAATTCAAATTTTCACACTGAGTTTTTTCAATAGAATAGCTACCGTTTTTTATGTGCAATGATTAGGACAAACAATAAATCCAACTTTGGCTTTTATGTTGTTGTCATCATTCCATTACAATCGCTGAGCAACTTTATATTCACAGTTCAAATACAGTCTTTCAACCTCATGTCATTTCTCTATAAGCCTGGAAAACAATAATGATAATATTTGCAATTATTATTTCATATCTTGCAAACCCATTCTCTGCTTCTGTAAGCAGCGACCCTTTAATTAGACACAAGCACACATACACAAAGACTGGGGGCAGTGGGTGCTCACTGCCATTAATAACACTATATAAAAACAAAGCCAGACAGCCTCTGACACTTTTAGTAGTTTGGGAAACAAGATGTAATCTGCGTTCGGTGCCAGGAGCGGACCGGGACTGTGTGTGTGTGCGAGAGGGAGGGAGTGTGGCCTGTAAGTCAATGCAAACAGAGCACTGTGAGTACATCACTGATGAAGACATTATCTGTGAGTTATACACACACAGACAACAGGAGGGAGAAGTGTATAGGATCCATAAGACAGAGAAAAGGACAGATGAAATAGGCATCTACTGTTGCCAAGGCTAGTCACTGATGTGTACATTATTAGTCTTTCAAGAACTTGAGTGCTGTGAATTAAAAGGGAAAATTTTCTCATAAACACTGTTAGCATTGGTTGTGTTAAACTAGCAGCACTGATATATTGTGTGGTCTTTTGTTTGGGTGGTATGTGCTCGCATTCTGTCCTTTGCAGTTTGTTTTATATGGCATTGTGTTATATTGCTGCATTTTGTGTTGGGCATGAGAGGATAGAGCAGAGGATGAGGTTCTGTTTAGTGGCACCCTTGGCACCCATCTAACCTTGGCATACTGCTGGGCATGCTCCACTGGCCCTCAACATGCTGAGGTTTGAATCCAGAAATGCTTTTGTGCTGCTCAGGCCACCAGTGGAGAGGTGGGAGGCTCCATTAATATATCCCCAACTGTACTGCATCCGTCAAGACTCCATAGCTAAACACACAAATCAGATCTACAGTGTATCTGCAATCCCTGAGCAACATTTGCTTTAAAATGTCATCCAGTATTCAAAATAAGTGGGATTAAGAATAAGTTTGCACGTATTACATTTTTTTCAATTTGGAGAAACATTTACAGCACGTTCAGTTTATGCAAGGTCAATTTGTGTCATTGTTTTCTTGTTTGTGTGTTTGTTTGTTTAATATAAACCATGAATTCTAATTCTGGCAGCACAGAATGGCCACATTAACCAGGCATGGCAGTCTGGGACAGGGTCCAGCTGGAAGCATGCATGGGATGCTGCTTTCCCGTGACAAAACTGGCTTCACTGGCAAGGGCTGCACAGTTTTCTCATTTTCAAATGCTTGGTTACAAGAAGAAATAGGTAAA
>JAPZDV010000003.1:13804760-13876838 GCA_029814665.1 Acanthurus lineatus
TTTCTCATTTTCAAATGCTTGGTTGCAAGAAGAAATAGGTAAAGTAAAATCAAATATTTACATTAAAATCCTTAGGCTGCTTTTTAAATTGTGGTTTCTACCCCTCCATAGCCATTATTATATCATGATTTGTTGATTGGCCCACAAAGGTTTTATCTTGCCTGATAAGATGGAGGAGGTTTATATGGGATCTTCCAACTGGAATGCAACAGATTTGATAATTTCCAAATCCTACTTTACTATTAATCTTTTCCTCCCTCTTTTTTTCTTTTTTCTTTTAATTTCAGCCCCCACTGTCTAGTTAGTTTGTTGGATGGGTGTCTGGGATGTGGTGGTCTAAAGGAGAAAACGTGTGGGTGAGGGCTGAGTTCAGGAAAAGTGCATCAGAGGGTGTGTGTTTGTATGTGCGTGTGTGTGTCTGTGTTTGTTGCTGATGAGCCCCTTGTGACCATATCTTATTTTTGACATAGCAGTCACCCAACTTCACCCTGATCCACTGAGGTGAGGAGTGACACATAAGATGCATAACACACATAAACATGCCAAAAACATGTCAAAACTACACACACTCACACACATACACACACAAGCAGAAGCATGCCTGAGCACAATAACAGTGTGTTCTTCTCTGTTTTTGTTACTGGGAGAGTTTGGTTCAGACTCAGGCACATTATTTTGTGAAATTGTGAATGAACTTTTGAATGCATTTCGTTGGCTCCTGAGTCATAAGCCTTTTTCAATCCATGAACAAGAATCTGAAGCCAAATGAACGTATAAACATGCAGAACGAAGCTGTCACATGGCAGCAGTGCTATTAAAATCTCCTTTCCTCCTGCCATTCCCAACATGCTGCAGAATGGCGGTGCTAATCTTTGATCCTTTTGCCTTTATTGGCCTTTACAGTGTACAGCCGCCTTTCTCTCACACTTTCATCAGAATCCCATTTCCCCCCACAGCCCAAAAGCCCCCTCTGAAACTCTACCCCTCACTCCACCATTCTTGCCTGCCTATGATGGATGGTGGCACCTCAGGTCCTCTCAGCCTGTCCATCAAGCCCTGCGATTAAAACACTTGGAATGACCAACATTTTTCTCTCTCTCCCCCACCCCCCTTCAACCCCTTGTCCCCCATGCCACCCCTCCGTTCTCAGGCCACCGTCACTGCAGCCCTCTGCCCCCTCACCTTTCTCACCCTCCCTCCCTCCCTCCCCCACACTCCTCTCTCACTTCAACTGCCCCCAGAACCCCACCCTCCATCTTGTGGAGAAAAAACATCATTTATTCTGTACTTCCCAGATAATTTACTTTTCTCTCCCTCTTTCGTTCCTCTTTTCTTTTTCCCCTCCTTTCTACAGGAATTCTCCATTTCCCTATAAAATGAAAATTCATCTGGAATTACATCTTATGTCATCATTATGTTTATTAAGCGTGGATGATGTATATGAGGAGCTGCGGCGTGCCGCTGAGTGCTTAATGATGCATAAGATTAAGCCGAGCCTCTCAGCTGTGCTGAGACTCCCCTCTGCTTCCCAGGCTGCAGACACACGCTGGGGGAACAGGCTCCAAACGGCCATCAGGTGAACAGGGGAAAAGGGAAAGCCTACATCCTCTTTGTGTGTCAGCAGAGAAGGAGGAAAAGTGTGGAGTTGGTGCTCTAGAGTTGCTGATATGGGAGGATCAGAGAGTTGGAAACAGGTTCAGAGAGAAGAAGAAAGGGTGTTTGTATCAGTTTGTCGGGTGCAGTCGGAGTGAATATCTGATTTTCTGTCCACACATAATAACTACTACAGTCATTTTCTCTTACCTCCTCCTTTGGCCTACATTCCAAAAAATTACATATCTCTCTTTCTATTCTTTGATCACCTCATACTTTTGATCTTAGTCACCACACATATGCACAGACACACAACTAGAGAATTTGCTCTTGGCCTCCCTCTAGCCTAGCAGCAGAAGCACCAGCAGTCTATGACAAAAACATTATCCTTCTGGTGCTAAACAATCCAATAAACCTCTCCACAGGGAAGAACTTAACCTCTCCTCTCCTCCGATGCTGGCTTCCAGACCACGTGACGGCTGCCACAGTAAATTCAAATCATTAGTCTTCTCACTCCGCCATCACACAGGGAAGGAAAAAAATCTGCCTCTATTAGTAATGGAGACCTCGTCAGAGACCTTCCTCTGAGAGCCCTGCCTTCCCAATTCCCACAGGAAAAATCCCTAGCAAAAAACTAATTCTACTTTTAATAATCTGTCATCAGGACCAGAGGCAGTCATAAATTATGTGGGGAGCATGTGCGGGAGCGGGCCACGAGAGGGAACTCAGGGGGAGAAATCAAAGCCTGAGTTTGACAAACTTTCCAGAAGATAAATAATAACTTACAAACAGGATTAGTTGTAAAGTCATGGTTGAATGCCCTGCCAAGCAGTTTCCCTAGCAGTCTATGCAGGATGAAGAATTTACAGACACACCTGTCATTAGCACCTCCCCCTCTGTTCCTCCACACATCTTCCATCCTCTCTTTTTATTCTCACTCCCCCGGTCTCTCTCCACTGTCTTCCCAGTCCTGACAGACTTTGCTTTTTTCTCTCATAGCAAACACTGTTTGTGTTTCATCACTTACCCTCTTGGTTCCCAGGGACAGGTGCAGAAGGAGCACGATTCTGTGCAGATGCAGAAGAGACAGCAAGGTGGTTAAGAGGCAGTATTAGCGTAGTGTGGCAGGGGAAATGGCCTCTTCCTCCCCCCTTAAGTAAATAAACATGAATAACCAATCAGCCTCCTGCACACACTCACCAGAGTACTAATAACAAATGGAGCTGGGATGTACCCCGAGAAGCTAATGAGACACCATCGATTGGGATGATTGGTTTCTGGGCATCTTTGTGTGCACACAGTGTAAGTGTGTATATTTGTGAAAATGTCTGCAAACTGTAGGCGCATTATGTTTTGTGTGTGTGCGCGTCTGTGCGATACCGAGTTGGCGGGTGAAGCAGCCAGTATGGGAAGAAAGAGCTATGAGCCGTGGGGTTGTTCTCGCACTGTTTCCATGTCAATATTTGCTGGAACGATCGACATGCATCATAATCAGCTCCCACTATCAAACCGCGGCTAAAGGCCCATCTCCATCAGGTGACAGAGATCAGTCAGGTGATGAATCTCCTCATAGCCAACCACGAGGGGAGGAACTGACTGAAATAAGACAGGCATGTTCCCACAAGTCTGTGTCAAATCTCTATTGATTTAATCATCAACCGAAAGATGCTCTCTTGGCTTTCACAGCGTAGGGTCACCTGATGTGAAGCTAACTTTTTTTCAACCTCAGTAGATAACGAGCAGCTGTTTGTATCGGTGTTACTCTTGCTACATCATGCTCAAATTATTCATGAGCATGTTTCAGATTTAGATTGAAACTTTGTACATCAATTCCCCATTTAATTGCTCAAAGGATAAGGTTTGCAGTTTTCTATATGTGTTTAATCTCACAACCAAAACCAATGTCAACATTTGATCTCAGTACTGACTGTATTATTGTAGTTTATTTGTCTGCGTCAAACCCGTCCATTGTTTTAATAAAACTAAGTTATTCCACTGGCTGACATGGTCCTTTAAATTTGAATCTTATGAATGGTTTTGGTGTCATAAAAGCTCACTCTCGTACTAAATGCGCCTCAATCTACCTTTGAAAACAGTCACCAGCATATGCACATTATACTCCTGTTTTTCTGATGTTTGCTAACAACTACAGTCTCTAGCTGACATAGCAAAAGCAATGATTTTTAGGAGATTCTTTAAAATAGAAACTATGTATTTGTTATCCATATCAAAATTATATTCTACATCATTAGAAGGGTCTGCATCTGAGAGCTACCCACATGATGGAGAAGTCAGAAAGTAATAAGAGATTGATTTACATGTTTTTATTTTTGTTTTTTTGTTTTTAAAATTGGACTTGTTAACAAGTAATAAATATATGTGAAAATGCCCGCCATGCCCTTTAGATAAAATTGGTGTTATTCAGCCACAACTTTCATACGTACTGAAAAAAACATAATGATCGGTGCTAACTTCCAAATAGCACCCTAAATACTTCGGTGCTCCTGACTCATTGAGCACAACATAAAGAACGCACCTCAAGCGTGTCCCATGAAAAACCCTGAGAAAATGCATACATGCAGTAGTGGGATTTCAACCACACAAAGTAAAGTGCTCAATTTTCACTCCATTCTCTGGCGATACCAAAGAAGCTCAATCATACGGGGACAGTAATATGAATCAAGGACAGCTCACTCACTCTCAATTGCAGCTTGGCCTAACTGGGACCACGGGTAAGGCAGAAACTGGGTTCTCAATTCAAATGGGAGAGCGAGTAGGCCAGCCGGACTCTCCAGCACGTCTCAAGGCTGATAGATTACCTACTGCAGTAAGGACAAAGGGAATGAAGATGACTACTCTGCCAAAGCTGGCTACAGATGAGACATGCACGGCTGAATGACCATGGTACACCTCACCCATTTGTCTATGTGTTCAAGTTTTGCACTACGTATGACAAAGGAGTCCACACACTTCACTATTGACATATAGTCTCACCTTTATAACATGGAATATCTTGTTGCAACTTTCATTTTGAGTCAGATTTTGAGCATGTTAGGGCATCCATCAACTGGATTGGCCACTTAATGTTCCATACATGCAGCCATTTGTTACGCAAAATGCTCTTTGAAGGCATAAATCCAAATTAATGTCAGTCAACTCTGTCTTAAAAGTAAAACCATATATTTAGAAAGAATTTCATTTATTTTTTATCTTTGTATAAACTTTAATACTGTATATTTTTACTTCAAACACAATACTCTGGTACATATTTTAAAAAAGATTATTTTTTAGGTGTTTTTTTTTTTTACATTGGAAGCTGTACTCAGTGCATGAAAGCATATAATACTGCGAGGCAGCTATTTTTTTGCACAGAGTACATGATGTGCCATCCTCAGAGATTAACCTAGATGTTCTTGAGGCCAGGTTCACTTGTATCTGAGCCACAGTCGTATATTACAATGCAGCTGAGGTGGCAGTGGCAGTAACTCATTCTTTTCTATTCTATTCTGCCTCTGCATATTCCACAAAGCCCCCGCTGCTCTGCACTTAGAAGGTCACCTCTTTCATCAGCTATTCTATTTGCATTCCAAATCGTACGTACATGAAAAATGTGCCACTGAGTTTTTTGCGGCGGCCCTTCGAAGGCAGATTAGATAGAATTTACCATACGAACTTTATGCACGCTAACCTTTGCAGATGGCCCCACTATTGTGGAGAAATGGATTGCCTAATAAACCATATCATCCGACATATTTGCCGCTTGGCTGACCAAATAGAGGCTGTGTTTTTTGAGCAAATTCCCTTTGTCAAATTTGTCAGTGTTCATGCTGCCGTTTTAGGTTTGGGTCACAGAGAGGAGGAGGTGGGATCCTTAGTGTATCAGGTTAAAGTGCCGAGCAATTTGGACTGTTTCTGAAGATGAGACAATTTTTCCACAAGATTTATTTCATCAGAGGGAAATATTTCATATGCTCTCCATTTGTTTGTTGTATGTCTCCTATTCTCTTCTCCCCTCAAATACCATACAACCTGCATTTAGTGTGATACAGTTCAGCATGATGGACAATTGTTACTTTTACCAGCCATCTAATTAACACACATAGGCTTTTTACTGTTTTAACATGTAAGTTTGAATTTCTCATATTGATCACTATATCTTCTGCCTTTTATTTTCTATGTGGTGCATATACTGCACTCATATTTCTCTGGGTTCATCAACCAGTCTGACATTTATCTTTATCATTCATCATTAAATTCCCAACAGTTTTCACTTTATCTATAATTACCATTGAGCGAAACGGCAGTAAAGAAACAATGCTACTTGTAAACCTTGCAAGGTTTTCACCAGAAATCTAATTTCACAGCGGAGCCCTAATTCATCGCTCCCAGAAAAACCTCTTTCATCAAACTTTGCATATGAGCAGCCAAGTGATGCACAGGCTCTTAACGGCATGCTTTGCCTCCTTTGGTGAGTTGGCCAACCAATCCATCTTCCTGAGTGTGCTCGGAGCCGAGGAGTGGGCAACCGATGCTCCCGTCACCGCGCTCCTGCGGGAGATGGATTGGGGCTCCATCGCCCACCTCCAGTCCGGTACCAGCCCAGTGGCACAATCTGGACCTCGGCGCTGAGAGCCACGTGGTGGGCCTTGTGGGGCTCTATGAGGGGGCTACGGGAGGCAGGATGGAGGATGCTGTGTCTCAGTCACTCATGTAGAATCCAGATCCTCTGCTCCACAGGAGATGGAGCTGGACCTCCTGTTTGTGTTCCACAGAACAGAGTGAGGGTGTCCAAGTCATTGCCTGCCTGTGCAGTTGCTAATGCAGGCATTTTGTCTATGACAAAGTGTCACACAATAATGTGATCATCAGCAAAAGAAAAGAAAACTTACTGACATACATTGACTTATTTAGCATATTAAAAAGCAGAAATTGCAATCTACTAAATAAATGTGTGACCTCCATCTTTAAGTTATGCCCTTCATTGGCTATTAGTCACTGAACTGTCTGACGTGACAACAAATACAATAAATGATAGCCCTGATTCCTCTTTATCTAATATGTCTTTAAAATGTACATCCACCCTGAAAATAGCATGTCCTTCACTCAGAGGAGGAGTTTTGTTTCATCCCTTCGTATCGTTCATTCATGACTGGCTTTAAAACTGACGTGAAAGCTTCTTTTATTAATCACAAAGAGCTCAAGTCAAGGCTTTGCACTCCGTTGCTTGCATCCAATTTACAGCAGCGATAATTCATGCTATGCTAAACATTTCTTGTAAAATGTCACTTTGTGTTTGCAATTAATTTCTAAATTAATAAGCAAAATTTCTGAGTTATGGCATCAAACCTTTTACCTTGGTCGCTAAGCAATGCATCAAGGTGCCACCTGGAATGATGGAGGTGATAATAAGAATGTGACTCTGGGAAGAGATGAGCACTTCACAAACTTGGCAGGTTGTTTTATAGGAGAGTAATGCAACACAGATGTTGGCAAATTACAGATGATCTATCTTTTATCTTTAAAAAAAAGATATTTCATTTCATTTTAAAAACTTTAAGTATCTCAGAAAATAACATGCTTTCACTCTCCTCTCCTGCATATTAGCGCTGTCACTCATTCTGTCCTCTTAATCTCAGCACTAACCAGGGTGGCCTGGTCCATAGGATCATGAACCATGCTTCCAAGTAGGGAGCTCTGTGTTTAAGGTTACCTCCTATATAGGGTATCATGTGTCCCTCATCTAATGCAAGTTATGGGCCCTTGATCAAAAGGGAAGTAAAGAGTGGGGGGTCAAAACGAGAGGAAGAGACAGAGTGTTTCTGTACCCTCAGAACTCTGACATGAGGGCAAATACACCTGTCACCAGACAAAAAAAAGTTAAATCTCTGCTAATAAATCAGGTCTATTCCATTAACTTCAAACTTTACTTCTGGAATAAAATCCCAAGTGCTTTCGAGGCATTAGGGATGTTCATTAAATAAGCTGTTATACTGTAAACTTTTAAAGCATTTCATTACAGGCCTTTTCCTTTGGTACAAGCAGCCCATCTCCGCTCCTTCAGTGCCATTGATGGCAACATCCATAACCTGTCCTCTGATATTTTGTTCCCATACGGGTTCTATGAACCTAAGATGTAATCGATACACAGACACACAAGCCTCCTGTGTTATTACAAGGGGGACAATGTCTGCTCAGCTTCCCGTGCCGTTACACAGTTCAGGCTTCCAATTAACCTGAGCGGATCCCCATGCCAATCACACAGGGCTTCTATCGACAAGCCGCATGAAAAGAATAATGTTGTTAGGATGATGTAGCTCACGGTAGGAGGGCTGCTCTCCCCCTCCTACCAGTGCTGACAGGGATGAGTGTTGTAGTCATTTATCACCTCCTCTCTGGTCACTGAGGGGCCACACGGGGCTGCGAGCCTCTCACAGTCTCCCTTTGCTTCATCGGACCGCAATCTGAATAAATCTGATTACAACAATAACACCAGGAAATGTTTCTGAATTTTATTATGTGAGCAACTGCAGTTATAGCATCCACTGCAAATGCTGAGTTGTTTCAAACATTCTTGAATTTACTCAGTGCAGTGAGATGAAGCCAATCAGTATCTCTGACAAACATAGTGTTTGTAGGCCCATCATAGCTGTGTAAATAGAGTCATTAGCCTCTGTTTGTTTGAGTTTTTATGTTGGGTAATTGCAGGGGTATGCAGTAGATTATGACTCCATTAAGTCAGAGTTATGAATAGATGAATCCTTATATAGAAAAAAAACTGAAGATGATTTATAGGATGATATTACTTTCTTTCTCAATTTGATCCTGTGTTCTTTTTGGCCTCTCATGTATCTTTTAATTCAACACATGAATTCAATGATTATTGCTTGTTTTTTTATGCATTAAACACAAAATTCTCAAATTAATTTCAATTCACACATTTTTCAAATAGCTGTAGAAGACAGTTTGATGTTGAGGCTTTGTTTTTATGGTATGTTAGTTGAATGAGGTGTGAAAACATCTTCCAGGTATGATAACAGTATAATCCAGAAGTTGTGAACATACCTGTTTATTTGTCAGCAGTGACACTTTTTATAAATCCTGTCTGGAAAAAAAAGATGTGCTGTAACTGTTGGACTGGGACGGAAGATCAATCCATTTATTTTTCCCATGTCTACTGAGAGACAACATACAAATTGAGACTGTATCTAAGTTACAATAGCAGCCAAGTGTGGCCTACTAGGATTTCAGGAGTGATTGAGAGTGTGTTTAGATGCTCAGGGCCAAACTCTAAAAGCATTGTTACATTGACAAGGCCGACGCGGAGAAAGAATGCCTCTCTACATTTACTCCCCCCTTTCTTGGGCATTGCTGCCACTGGCGACTTTGATATTGATTATTGTGAAACAAAAATCAGCTCAAGGAGCACCATCATTAAGACAAATGCAGTTCCACTCAATGCCAAACGCACAAAGACCTGAAATTATCAGAGACTTCTCAGAATCTGACTTTAGAAGATACAGTACACACCAGTCCTCTGTGCACTTAAGGTTTATGTGGAGTCTGTACAGAACAATTACCTATAAAAAACTATTTAGAGTAAGCAATGCTGTACTTTTGGGATTTTTTTAGACTAAATTAAACGCAAGGGACAGAATCAATGGAATACATAGTCAGATTCTTACTTAAGTAAATTAGCAATACTGGACTTCTCTTTAATACAGCTTCAAAAGTATACATAAGTATTTGAGCAAATCTTTGCTTCTGAGCCAAAAATGTCTATCGAATTAAGCTGCATAGAAGTAAAAAGTAGCATGAAATGGAAACTCTTCAGTAATTTTGAGTTTAATAACATTTACTGAGTAATTGCACTTAATTACATACCTTACATTCACGGTACTGAATGTATCCTTTTAGTTTCAAGTACAGATGATCAGAACACCTTAGATCTTGTATTGAGTGTGGCAAAAAATGGCATCAAAGGTCCCATATTTTCTGCTGATTTGGATCCCTGATTCTCCCAGGTGTCCCAGGTTCAGCTCCTGCTATAGGTATGGTTTCATTACTTCCAATCAACATTCATCATGTGACCATACACTCTGTACCTTTATAGCACAGTGAAGCCTAGACTTCAATCCTGTGCATACTGCATGCAGAGCTAATTTGACCTCTGTATAAAAATTGCATTGTGCTTCGTCCTAAATGTTACATATAGTACCTTTAAAATTAAACAACAAAATCAAAGGAAAGGTTAATCTAATCTGCAGGACTATTGCCTGTGATTCAAAATAAACAGCCACAGAAGACAAACAAGACATGAGAAAGTAGTTGTGATGTTGTAATGTTGTGCTATCTTGGCAGTCAAGATGCCTGAAAACAAATCAGTCTTGTCAGCTTTGCCTGAAGAGGACAGTAGCTCAGCATCTTAGTGCATTTATTATAAAGAGCACTATTATATATTCCACTTGTAGAACAAATGAAAAATACACTATGCAGGATGTATATAATGTACATTATTATGAACAGTGAAACTTTCCTCATAACTGTGATCAATTTTTCTTGTTTAGCACAGACACAGCTCTGACTTGAGGATGTCATTGCAGATTTAATGCGGCCCTATACCTTTAAAACTTTCCATTTGTTATGTTTGGTCATCCCATTAGTTGCCATTTATTATCATTAGTGTGATAGAAGCCTCTTCCTTGCAGAAGCAGGGGGAAAAATTTTCACATTAGACAGAGCTCCGCTGGTGCGTCAGATTAATGTTCCTTTCACAAAAACAGAAAAGGTAGGTGGAACATCAACTTCAGATGCAACACTACAGCTATTACATTATGCTGTCTGTTTATTTGCTTATTTCCTTGATGGTTGGCTAATTTTTACCGTTTTTCTCATGATGTTTAGAAGTGCAGCTCTTCTTCGGTCTAAGTGCATTTTAAGAACCTGTAATTTATGCTTTGGTTGTTTGTTAATAGCTTGAACGTTCAGTTAGGCTAAATTTAGCCTCAGGTTAAAGAGCTGGTTTGCAACAACAGATTAGAACAATTTCATGCCTCAGATTTCAGCAAAAATCATCATTCCAGTTATGAAAAATGATTATTTATTGATGAATTACTCTGATTTGATCAGAAATCATGCAGCAGAAATGAACGCTTCAATTTGGGTACAAAACAAAAAATGTCACTTCAGATTTTAAGAGGAAAAAGGAAAAGGAAATATTTAATGTTTAATGTTTGAGAAAGTTTTGAAAAATATTTTATAACCATGACTGAACTGTATCCATCTTGTTGCAGAGGGCAGGTGTGGATGTGTTCGCCTCAGGTTCATGTCCCTGATCTGCCCAGTGTGAGTGATAAGTAACGAGGCCCCCAGCAAGTAGGACAGGTGTGTTGTTGATTTACCCTCTGTTACATCGTGATTAATGTTTTTTTTCTTAATGTACTTGAGGCAGTTAAGTCTCTAACGAAAAACTTTGCATAAAAATGCAAATGAATAGCGTAAAACTGCGGAAAAGCAAAATGGGCAGGGCTAAGCCTGGAAGCCTTGGGAAGTGGGTGTGCATATTTCGTTATTTCAGGGAGAACGATTTAAAATTGTAGATTAGCCCTTGTTGTGCTGGAATAATTAAAGACCCTTAGAATTCATGGGAATAATATGAGGTTTGAAAAGAGTGCAACCAGGAATCCAAAGAGGCATGTTGGATCAAATAATTGATTTAAAGTCTCTATTTTTAACTGTTATCTCTTTGTTATAAAAAGCTGCATCACTTTATTTTAACCATGTTTAATAAGTGTTTAGGTAGTGATCAACTGGATACACAAAGATTCAGTAACACACACTGTATAGGGATTGATTGGCATTCGTGTATAACAGATATTCGTATAATGGAAAATAAATTATTTGCAACTCTAACATCAGTTGCAATAGTTTTAATGGATCATGAGATATGATATATGTAATATTTACATTAAGTAGTCCTTATTCTATTTCAATACTTTCCCATAATAATTTTATTATATTTATTGATGCCATACTATACTGTAGTATTTTATTTATTATTGTATTAATTTTTTCAATAAAACAAATAATAGCTCAAGAAGGCTAGAGGATTAGCTTAAAGCTATATAAGTAGCTAAGTAAATTTACCTTCAATCATGATTTTTTTTTTTATTATTATGATTATAGGAGGGGTCAAGAAATATCCCTAAGCCTAATATGTGGGTAGTTAACACATAATGGATGTGTATAAACAGTAAATAGAGGTTTGCTGTGGATTTGTGGTAGCTTTACTCATGTAACACTGTGTCATCATTCATTCATCTCAACATTAAATACCAATTACAACTGCTTCACAGGAGGGGAAGTTGGTGATCAGTATAGTAATAAACAACATAGAAACAAAACACTAAAAACTCCTTAAAACAATATAGTGTGTTCGAAGCATTTAAGTGTCTATAAGTTTATCATGAATGTGAAATAAGGGGGGTTACTGTAAAGTGTAACCCACAGTTCCTTGACCAAGTTGTTCAAAAGCTAGAAGTCTGCAACATATTGTACACATTTTGCATAATTATATCTTGACATGAAAAAGTCAGTTTATAAACATAAATCCTCAGGAGCGGCCCAGTACTATGACTACCTTCAGCTGGGGGCCACAGCTGCACTCTAGTATTTACATCAAATAATAAATATTTCAGAAGTTTACTTGACTGAATACATCATGATCGCTGAGGCAGTCTGTTCATCAGTAAGGTTTTTTTTTCCTCTTTTATCATCATAAATAATGTTGATTAATTAGCGAGTCAAAATCACTGAGGATAATCCATGTAGAATATATCACTGTCAGGAAAACTGTTGAATATTGCATTTACACCAGGAGCATTTTAATTACAGAAGTCTTAACATATTAATTAGGACTCAGGAGAAACATAACAGCTGAAAGTAAAGACCTGAAAAATAACTTTTGGACCTTTAAAGATTTTGAAGTAAAAGCTATCGCCTCTCTTGTGTGCTGACTCCTCTTCAACCCTTTGTTTTTGCTCTTTTTTGTTTCACATAATTCATATTTTATTTTTCAGTTGACAAACCCCAGGGCCAAACCTAAGGTGCTTAAAATTCTTATTTGTACATCTATAGCCATAGCCTAACTAAAGTTTGCAGGTTTTTAAGCTTCTTGCTTATTTTTTTACATCTGTTAGTTTTTTGGGGGTTTTTTTCACTAATCATCTGGGTAATTTCTATTCTGTATTTTGAATTTCTTAGTGTGTAACTGTTAAGTAGTCTTCAGTATCTAATTTGTTTATATTTTTATCTTTTTGGTAAGCCTTAACTAGCAGATTTAACTAGTAAAAGTAATAAATCATTTAAATTAGATCTAACTGCAGACTTTCAAAAATGGTTGCACGTTTAAAGCCTAAACCAGAGGGACTGTTTTGTAATAGGTCTGAGTTTAGTCATCTTTCCAGGCTCCAAAAAGCATGTCTTACTGCTTTATGAAGCTATGACACACTCATATCATCCTTTATGAAGCTAGCAACCAGCCCTCTAACACACAAGCCCATCAGAGCCAATCCCATCAGAAGGATGCGGGGCAGAGATGAAATTGGGCTCTTTAACTCCCTGTACCGTAACATGCTAATGCAGGACAATGACTCGCTCATTGCCTGCTATTATGGAATGTACTGGAGGCCCAACATGAGGGCTGTGACAGCAATGATTGTATGATACATGAAAATGCAGACCGGGCCCCTTAGGAGAGCAAAAGACTTCAACTTTTACTGTAAGGTGTGGTGCTGTTTAGGAACATCTATTCAAGTTGGAAAATTAGGATTGATGTCTTACATGGCTGCTATTAATATATTGATGATGCTGTCAGAAACATTACAAATAACATTTTTTTACTCAATATCGATACATTAGCCCAGGTAATTGATGAAAATCCAGTAAAACTCCTTAATTCTTCTCCCCTTACACGCTATTTGTCTACCATCTGCTCCACTTAGAGCTCCCCTGGGGATACTCATGATTGGTTGAAGAATACACTGCTGACAAGAGACCTGGGTGATCATATATTGAGTTTAATCTCACAGAGAGCATCATATTCTGTACAAAGTAATTGTATTCTGTTGTTAAATATCTACAATTTAACATTATACAATAATAAGACTTTGAAATCAGTAAAATCAGCACACAAATTGACTCTGTAGCTAATTTAAACATTTGTAAAGTGTGTTCATTGGTCCAAACCACAGATTGTTAATTTTACTCATTTTGAGATATTTTTCTATTTAAGTAGAGTTAACACTCCTGGCTGGTGGGAGCTTAACTTGTGCTTGTGTGGTTGAGTGCCTGTGATATTCAATAATTTTAACCTCATCTTCAGAATACAAAAGGGTTCTTCCTAGAACCCTTTAAATGGCAAGATGGTTGATGAAACACCTAAAATGACTTGGTTTAGAGACCCAGGGGTCTCAGTAGAAGCCCCTGCTGGGTTCAGGATGGAAACCTCGATATATATAAAAGGGTTTTTGATTGAACTGCCTGCATGAGTCTTGTTAGAATTTTCTGAGGGTTCTCGATAGACCCCTTTGGACGGAGGTTTAGGTGGGACCATAACACCATAGAGGGGTTTCTCTGTATAACCTTATAAGGAATTGTGGGCTGAACCTTTTACAAATGATTGTGAGTGTAACCCTTTTGTTTGGGTTCTAGGTAGGATCCTCTAAATGGGTTCCAGGTGGAACCTTTAGAAGAAGTTGTACTAAGGAGTAAGTTGTAATAAGGAACCAAAAACGTTTCCTTAATAGGAAAAAGCTGAAGAACCCCATACAGTTTTAGTTAGCACTTTTTTTCTAAAATGAGAAGCAAAATGACAGCTGTGATCTCTTTGAGTTCAAAAGCTAGGTAAGACTTGTTTTTAAGTATAGTAATTCAATATACTGGAAAAGTTGTGGGGTGAAAGTTCAAAATAGAAAAGTAGGGTTAAATTGTGAAGCTTTATTTGAAAGAAAAACTCAGAAATTCAGAAATTTAAAAACAGCATTTGCATGGCTATATATTAGGTCCTGAAGAATAAGGTAAGCAAGAGAAACTTATTGTGTTAGGCTTTAGCTGGATATACTGCTAATAATGCTGTTAGATTCCAGCAAACAGGATGCTTGTCAGAGTAATGCAAATAAATAGAGGTCAAAAGGAAATTGTGTCCTTCTAGGTTAAACATCAGATGGATTTGACAGATTTGACATCATAAGATAAATTAATATCACAAAATCCTGATTGAAATTAAAATAAAAATACATGTATGCTTATGGAAACTGCAAAGTGTGTGTATGCGTGTGTGTGGGGGTCTTTAATCTCCCTGTAATCATGACGGGCGTTGATGTGAAATGAACTGTAGCCACTCTCCTTGACCAGTTCGCAGTGGTCAGCGGTCCACATCCAGGAGACTAGATTGGATTTATTGCTACTGGGCCAAAGGTAACAAATACATGCAATATAAAGGCGGAGATGGATGCCATTATCACTGGATGGATTTTGTGCCCATCATGAGGGGCAATCACATGGAATAGATTGATACTGCAAGCAATACTTTTATATTATGCTTGTATATCTTAAGTGGACAATTCACTTTCAAGAAGGCAAAACAGGAAGTGGTTGACAAAGCAATTCTGCAGACTAAAGAAGACAACTTAATTCAGAAAAACTTAATATTTATTCTTCCTTTTTTAATCATTATTATCTTTGTTTGTTCCATTGCTGTAATTTAAATTTAATAATCAAAGAGTCAGGCAGGTCAAACTCAGACTATTGTGATCACTCAAAAACCATTAGCGCCCAGAGGTTTCAGTTGGCTGAGGTGGAAATATCTTCATCTTATCAGCATGGTCGGCCGACAGTCCCTGGGAGTCCTCGGAGAGATGAGATGAGGTTATGAGAGGTCATGTAGAACAGCTCAGTGTGACAGCAAATCAGAGGCCACCCCTCCGGATGGAGTCACGTGAAACAAAAGGAAACAAGAGGATGAAACACAAACACAAACCTCTGTGGACAAACTCTATCACCTCAGAGTTTTTTCGCAGCACCAGTGACGTATGGCATCATTACATCGTCATAAATAGAAAGAATTTTCCAAATCTGTGTTCATTAAACACTATAATGAGATGTTTGCTTGATATATTTGTCAAAATTTGTCCAATTTTGGCTACACAGGCTCTTTGTATTGTAATCTTTTTTTCAGGAAAACAAAAGAAAGCCTATATATATATTTTAAAGTGTTTGGTAATAGATTTTTAATGTTCATTTGTCTATGCCCCGAAGGCTTAGATCTTTGACATTTGAAATAATTGTTGTTCGAAGGATCATCACCAGGGGAGGGTTGTGAATAGTGTAGGGACGATTTGAGTAAATGACTGTGTCAGCCTGTTTATTTCTAACATGATTGCCTTGGGCGCTGCCGCAGGACAGCTATTAGAGGGTCTGGCCATAAAGAGATAGAAAGAAAAGCCCAGCGATCACCCAAAAGTTAGCACTTAATGTGACAACTTATCAGACAAAAGCTCCCCACAGAGAATGTGGAAATGAGAGAAAGAGAGAGAGAGAGAGAGGCAGAGGGAGGGAGGAAGACATCATTGCCTACAGACAGAATTGCAGGATAATATAATAGTACGATGAAGAAAAAATTATTATCATCACAATTATATGAAGTGGCTGCAGTGTCAAAGATCACATGTCTATTCAGAGTACCAAGCATCGCCCCATATGTTTTAGCATATTGCACAAAGCTGTCCAATCCATGTCGGCCTGAGGGGAGGCAGGGAGCAGAGGACATCCAGCTTTGTATTTAATTAGATGACTCTAATACCTCGCGCCTGTGGCAAGACCCGAAGTGTTAGCGTTACTGTCGTCTGTAAGAGCTGCTAAATAAACATTGCAGGTCCCAGTGGGCCCAAGAGGACGCATGTCACTCCAAGATATACACACATCTGAAAGAAAGTGACAGAATTAGTGACAGAAATAGACCAACAGAGGGAGGCAAGGATGTGTGTTTTAGAGACTAATAATATCGTACTATCATTATGATTAAAAAAAACTGCTGATTTTCTGCAAGTCCCATTAATGAAAGTTACAGAATAAAAAACAAAAACTTTGTTTACAAAAGTCCTGAGAAAGCTAATTTAAGATAACAGTCACTAAAAATAAAAATCTTCATTAATCTAAAAAGATTCTGACCCAGAAAATGTACCTAAATTTCTCCTTCTTAGTGAACTGTCAGAGGATTCTCATATCCTTGCAGCTAAGTGCTAATTCTGGTACTTAGGTAAAGCGTTAAAATATTTTTGATTCTTTTGTGTCTTTAAAAATGTCATGCAGTGTATAAATCCCAATAAGCAACAACCAAAACTAGAGAAAATTCCAACTTAAAGGCACAGACATGTTGAGGAAAGCGTCCTCCCAGCATCCCAGATCTCCACGACAACTCTGGCCCGACTGAAGAATGCTTGTAATCTCTTCTGGCAGGGACGGATCCTGCGGCTCAGGCTGGCTGTGGAGTGGACAGTCCTATTGTTCCTTAAAACCTCAAAGGAGAGAAGGAAGATAGGAAGGCAGGCAGGAGGCAGAAAGAAAGGACTGGGAGGAAAAGAGCTCTGGAAGCAGTTAAATATAGAGCAGGGATGGATGGATTAACTGTGTGGAGATGACGGTAAGGAGCAGGTAGCATCTTCCTGTAATCCTCATTATAAAGCTCACCCTTTCTCTGTTGTCCCAGGAAAAATGTTATTATGCTGGTATGCACTGATTTAAGTGAAATTTCCAAAATGTTTTTTGTTTGTTTGTTTCTTTGCTTGTTTCAAATGAAAAGAGGATGTGTTGGATTTTTTTTTGCCAAAGTTTAAGATATGAGAAAACTGCTTTGCATGTTCCTGTTGACTATATAAATGAATATGGTGCTTGAATATGAAGAAGATGTGACAATGAAATGGAGAAAAAGAGTTTCAGTTGAGAGAGTTTTAGTGTGTGTTTGTGTGTGTGTTTTTTTTTTTTTGGAGAAGGCTGAGGGGGAGGGCTCAAGGTTTTTGGAGATTATGCTAAATCATGGCCAGTTAGAAGAGGGGGTGGAGCAGAAGGCCAAACAAAGACTGAAGAGGATGCTGCCACTGGCATTTAAATGGGCGAGAAGGTGAGGAATCGAGAAAAGCTGAGAGAAAAAAAAAAAACAAGAGAGAGAAAAAGCGTAGAGTTTCTCCAGCATGGCAGACACTTTTTTCTGCCTCCTCAAACAGATGCTGAGGCAGATGGTGGTGAATTAACAGAAGATGGGAGAAGAAGAAATGAGAAAGCTGAAAACGGGCCCGTGGAGGGCAGACATTAAAACATTGTGTGCGTTTGTGTGTGTGTGTACACGCATAAGTGTGTGTGTCTGAGAGTGTGCGTGTGTGTCTGAGTGCACAGGTCCAGGGGAGAGGCTGTTAAACAGTATCTCAGCTGGGAGGACTAAAGAGGATGGGTGGAGGATTCCCAGTCAGAGATAGAGCTCGCGATAATAATCACAGGCGTGAAATTACAATGCTGATATTTGTTGCACCCCAGGGTGTGGTGTGGTGGGGCTACTGGAGCTCGGAGGGCCCACATATCACCAGAGGCCTGCGCTGGCTGACGGTCATCAATGATCAGAAGAGCGGCCCCTCGCCCACAACTCTGCCCACCAGATCCAAATCACTCAGCAGAGTCGCAGTTTTAAAGTGAAAAAAGCTGAAAAAAACTAGTTTTTGTACTTAAAGCAGCAATTGGTGCCATTATTATTGCATTTTTTTATATTGGATAATGATTTATATTGACTCAGTGTATCAGGATTGTGTTTTCTCTTTTTCTCTTTTATTTTTACACCCATGCTTGCACAACACAAATGTTTTTTTGTTTTTTTCTACCCTTTGCTACTCCTTCTGTTGCATTAAAATTAACATTGTTGGAAGACAGAAAATAAGAAAGCTTTGTGTGTGTTTTGTAAACTGATTAAGGAGCATCCAAGCCAGAACAAAGTGCACAAAACACCTTTATCTAAATAAAGAAAATAATATTTAATCTATTATTTTTAGATTAACAACAACAAGATGGAAAATAGTGATTTGCAATGCAATTGTAATGTAATGCATGCAAATGTAAATTTTAAATCAGCTGTAATCAAGTTTATAAAGCTGAGGGAGTCAAACAGAGGTCAAAGTTCACCAAACTTAGCATGTCCAGTCTTTAATATAAGTCACCATGCAGACATCTGCAGCACAGAATCTGTGATAACCTCTAAGTTCAGTTCTAAAAGCAGCAGTTTTTGGCTTGTTCATCTTGTTTAACAGTGAAATCAGTAGGCAGCTGGACGTGCAGCATGAATATCCTACAGGCCGGGAGCCAAGCCCTGACAAGAGATGACACCACATTTTCTTCCATCCACTCAGTGAAGGGGGGAAAGAAGCTCATTTTCATGTCCATCATCTCCTGCTCTTGCCACTGCCTCTGTGAAGGCCCCCTCCGCCTCCTTCATTTCGGGGGTGAAAGTGAAAAGTAGATGTGTTGTCAGGGCAAAACTGATAATGGCGATGGGACACAGTCTGATCCCAATTGCCCTGCTTTCAGCCCCTGCCACCCTCGTGCTCGGCAGCGCTAAAGGGTCCATTGACAGATGGGACGGGGCACTGTGGGACAGAGTGCTGAGTTGGCATAAAGGACCACCAAATAGGTCTTTTCCTTCGCTTCAGAGGTCTCCACAAATAGTTTACCGTTGATATTGTTAGTCTCTGCATTTTGCCTCGCATTTTTAATGGATGTGGGGTTTTTTTAACCTGAAACAACATCAAAAGCTGAGATTTTTAAAGAATGAAAATGGGTCCACATTTTTTCTAATTAAAATGTGATAGTTACATTTGAGCAAACAGATCAGGTATTTTTTTAAAAAGTGGAAATTGTTATGAAGACTGAGCTGTTTAAGTTTTGACTTCATGTTTATGAGTGATTACTTTTTATGTAATATGCCTTCTGATCAACTTCTTATCAGCCTTGGGAAACATTCAAAACTACATTCCAAACTTTCACAAAGTCTGGGACAAAAGCCAGTCGAGCACAGTGACTTTTTTTTCTACTCCGCAGTTTATTTTCTACCATTTGTAAGGTAGCCGAGTGCCCACAAAAGCATGGTGGTTATCACTTCACAGGGCCATTTCATTCAGATAATCTTCACCTCTCAGCAAAGGGAGAGATAACTCAGGGTATCTATCACCAGAAGGAGCAAAAAAGTGAAGGTCATTATAATGTCATCACAAGTTATTCTGCCGACCCCAAAGTCCCAGAGATTGAATATTGTCGTCAGGGGAGTGGATACATGGCATGAAAGGAACGAAGGAGGGACAGTTATAGAGAGAGAAAGAGACATGTTGACAGACAGGAAGTGAGAAGAGGAAAATACTTGGAAATAATAACATATTACAATAACATATTTATGCAGAACTGTGTTGCGTTGGAACAGGTAATGTATAAGCTGCCTGTTAGATTTATACCAGAGAGAATAGGGTGGTAAAGATGCACTTTATCTTCAGACATGAAAACAGCCCTTCTGCTCTGGCACAATCCCAGCAGGGGCTGGTGGGAAATTGCTGTTTTTACATTTCTGTATCATTTTCCCATAAGGAATATGGATAACAAATGAAATATTCAGCCCCATTGTCTGATTTATTCCTTTTATTATCCACAAATATCAGCCCGGCAGTCAAAGGATGCCTCGCCTCATTCAGGGGGCTCTTTCCACTTGGGGCCTGACAGCCTATCAAGTCTCCTCGCATAAACAGGTCAGGTTCGTGTGAGCGCTCCAATATGTTATACTTTAAGGTTTCCACCATGCACAATCACTAAACAGAAATCGAAAATTACTGAGGAAAAAATTCCCAGAGGTATCCTTGCAGGCCTTTCTGCCAGAACTACACACATATCACTTGAAATAAGAAGTCAAATAAATAGTATTAAATCCACATAAGAGCCACAAGTACTGTTTTAAATAAAGGGATGTTGTTCAATAGCTCTAACACGTTCCTTTCAGCATGTGATTTGTAGCCTGAAGTGTGTCAGCCTGCTGCAAAAGCCCCTGTTTTGTTGTGATGTCTGTTTGCGAAGCAGCAGAGACAGATGCCCAGTTACGGCCTCGTCGTAGCACAATGAGCCTCTTCAGATATTAGTAATTGACCATTAATGAACTCCCTATGATAGCCCACTGAGGAATACAGACAAGGACCCTGGGGACCCCGGGGCAGCAGGGGAAAGGGCCTCATGGCATTAACATATTCCCAAGGCTACAAGAGGCTTTTAAATGGCCAATCAATAAAGAGCATTAGTTCATCATGTCCTCTGAGGGACCCTGGAGGTGTCTGTTGTGTGTTGAGGGGCATCACAAAAAAAGGGAAAAAAATGTGCAATCAGGAGCTCCATTCTTAGCGAATGATGAACATGAGAAAGAAAACATGAGCTAAATTTACTGTTTATGAGGACAATTATTTATTTTCTTATTTATCTGAGAGCAGACTCACAGCAGAGTTGTGTTTTATGGCTGTGGGAACAATATGTTGATTTACCAAAACTCGAGCTTTTCACCTGTGCTGCACTTCCCAAAAACCTTTGGTACTTTTCTAAAGCAAGACAACATCAACATTTTAACCGCTACTGTAAAACCAGGACAAGGGCATCACAAATATCATGTGACATTTACTGTACATATCCCATTAGATAGCTATGAATAAAGCTAGACCTGCTCTGCACCGAGCAGTTTTATTCTTAATTTTCTCATTTGTGTTATATGGCACAATGAAATGGATATCATTACATAGAATAGCACTATCATACAAATACCATGCTGTGTCCTTGAAGGCGGCATAATAAATGGTTCATCACTGGCAACCAAATGGCAAGACAAATTTATGGCCACTGATCTCTCTCATCATCAGAGCAAAGTACTCAGTAAAATTTCATTGTAACTTCCAGGGAAATAAATAAATTTGCCCCCTGACCTTGAGGAAAAAAATCCCCTCCCACCCATCCAGATGAGATGATGGACCCCTCTGCCTCCTTTACTCCCCCTTCATCTCTCTCGCTTTCAATCACCTCCATACATCTTACCTTCTTTGGCACTGTGTCCATATACATAGATAGTAGGCTAAAGATAGGTGTCCCACCTTCACTCGCTCTATACCTCGACCCCATGAGGTTTGCGTAGAGTCTCACTCCGTCTCCTCTGTCTCTGTTGAGACCCCTGGCCCCCCTTGAGGAGCAGCGGTAGACGGAAAGGGGAGTGACAATACAGAAAATAGCAGATCTGAAGGGAGGGAAAGAGGGAAGAAAGAGAGAGCGACAGTGCAAGTGCGAGGGGTGGAGGGAAGCAAGAGGAAGTGAGAAATGGGAGGAGAGGAATATGCAGAAAGTCTCAGTTTAAATCAAGAAAAAAGACAGAAATAGAAAATAATAGAGGGAACAAACGCCTGGACACAGGCTCTCTCTAATGGAAACACATGGCTGAGGGCTGAGGTGTTGTCAGCAGTCTGCCTGCGCACACTGACATTCCTGCCTGATAATCTGGCCTGCCATAAAATTAGAATAGCAAATACCACACTGACAGAGATGCATGTCCTCCCTCTCTTGTGCCACCATAAAAAACTCCTGCCGGTGTCTCTGAACGCCACAAACTTCAATTTAAATTTACAGCGCCGCAAAAGGAGAGGTGATATGCATTCAAAAATTTTAATAACCTATTAAGTTATGACTTCAATTTCATTTTATGAATATTTTCCTTGGGGAGCGCTGCCATCACCAGAGAAAGACAGAAGTTTAAAAAAGATAAATAGTGCCATTAATCTATAACATTTCTTTCCCCTTATTCTTGAAAATGAGAAGTTATTTTTGTTCAGATCGTCTTATAATTAGCTCCTTATACTTGACTCACAAGCCAGAAAATGACCACGTTGAGAAAATTTGAAGTCTGTCATTTAGCTGAAAATAAAATCCTCATTTGTCTTAATATAATGTCTATCTGACAAGCAGTACTTGAAGTTGATTAGGTTTCAGTAATAACAACTGCTGGATCAGAGCAAGGTGAGTCCTCTGCAGCGAACAGTGTCAGGCTGTGAGATGGTAGCTGCTGCAGAGGTCAGTAAGTCTCCTTTTGTTTTGAACGATCACTGTACTATAAATCCTCAGACGCCGTTTATAACCCAACATTGTGCTTTACTGCATAAACTGGTTTTAAGCCACAAAACTATTAAACAACTCATCACAACTCCACTTTGTAGAGGGTGAATGTGGGAGTGCAGCAGGCTATAATAGCTTTAATCTGTCTGTTGTTTGTCTCATGGGCATTAAACACCATCTTGATATGAGTGAGACTACAGTGCACACAGGAGGGGGTCCTCATAATATTTAATAGGTCATCAAAGGGAATGGGGGGTAGACTGCTGACATTTGCCAGGATAGTTAGGAGAAACCCCAGGAGTTGTCATATGACTCATTACTGGAGCACAGTCGACTTGACAGTCGGTTGCATCATCGTTCAAAGAGACTATCTGGCAGAAAAATCATAATACAACAGATATAACCGTTCCAGTCACAATGGCCTCATTAACTAGCATGAGATTTTGATTCTTGTTTCCACCCTGAAAATAGAGACTAATCAGTTAATAAAACTCTATTACTGCCACCGTGTGTGAGATAGTGGCTGCCATTAGTGTGAGAAAGCCTGTGAGTACTGTGCTTCCCACAGATAGATATAGATAGATGATATTTTGGCTTTTTTCACTCTTAGTGGGACACATCTTGCCTTCCCACCTCCACACACTACCTCTGGTCGAGGCGTTAAAAAATGCAGCCCAAAGGAGATGAAGTGACATCATTTGGAGCTCCAAAATTTTCCATAAAAGAAAAAATGAAAGATGGTGACCAGGCCAGCTGCTGACCTCCTCAGGCCTGCTGGACAGCAGGTGTCAGAGAGAAACAGTGATAGTAAGAGTTAATGTGAACTCAAGTGTCTTTATTATACTTTAATAGCCCTTAGATATATTAAGATAGACATAGATTTTAATTTTGTCGTGAATAAAGAAAATGAACATTGTTGCAATTATTGGAAACAGTTGTACCTTGAGGTCACATAAAGTTCCTGCTGACTGATCAAGGCCTTATAGATCTGTATTCTCCAGAGGTTTAAGTCAGCTTTTTTGTGCTAACAGCTACAGCCCAACATATTCTTATTGCCATTATGTCTGCATGTACAAAAAAATACAGTTTCCCCAGCGACATGAGGTGACCTAAAAAACATAGTAAAAAAAGGCAAAATAATTATATATATTATAAAATATATAAAAATAAAAGCAAGAACAATTTTGAACTGATTTTATAATCTTAATGTAATATTATTATACAATACAGGGGTGGGAATCTGTTGTAACGTATTGAGTACAATCTATAATTCAATGAAAGCTATTTATCTTATTGTTAAGGCACAATGGTGGAAATTAGCATACCATGCTAATTAGATAATAATGACACCAGCAAGGAAGAAATCTGTGGAGGTTTTTCATTTGACACCATGGATGGAGAAACTGTGGATAACAGTAAGGTTGAGCACTGTTGAAAAAATGCAGCTGCTTTACAGTAACCACGACAACAAATCTGAAGCCACTTATTGTGTTTTCACTTATCGAGGCAGCAAAGGAATCATTAATAAGTGCAGTCACACATCCGTCAGAGTTTAGTATTTGGTTGGCATACGGACACACTTTAAAATACTGATGTGCTAGTTCTCATTAAAACTCAGCCAGACAAACCTTTTAAGTTCATACTAGTTATTCTGGTTTTTGCAATGGTCTGAGTTTGGGTTAGAGTAAATAAAAATTTTTGTCAGGCTTTTTTTTTGATAGGCTTCCCTGGTTGAGCTCACTCAGGGAGACCAAAATTCGTCATTCGTTTTTTTAATTAAAAAATACATCTTCTCAATACATCGAGTACCATATTTTATAGTTTCAAAATGATGGAACTAACAATTTAAAAATACTAAACTTCAGATGAGAATAAAAGTGGCCTGAACCAAATCTTGGCTTTACCATCATTTATTATAAAAATCTTAACATGTACTGAATAATTTAATAATAATAATTTTATTTGGTACATAACATTGTCGAAAAATGGACTGCTGTGTTGTTCTTTGTTACCGCTAAATAATATATGTATATACTGCTTCTGTTATGTTCAATTTAGTAGAAAAGCTTCTATAACATAACTAAAACAACATAGTGATAGATAAGTAGGATGTCAAAATACCATAAATCTGCCTTTAAATGTCCAGGTTACTCACAAAAAACTGGAAAAACTCACGAAAAGTCTCAACATTTAACACAAAGTTTTAGCAAAGAAGCAAACAAAACATGGACATTTCGAGGGAGAATTTAGCTGTCACATTCAAGACCCCTCAAACTTTAGACAACCCCCACAGCCCCCCACAAAACAACACTACAGCACTTACATGCCCCTCACACACTGACTCCCCTCCCGAGGGCCCAAACCAATTTCTCTTGTTTTCAGACACTTTCCCTGCCTGAACCTGCAGTGGCCATCAAAGACATTCATCCATCCGCCCAGGATGACTATGACTGATCTAGCCACCAAACGATCAATTTGTATCCCTCTCTCTTTCTCCCTCTTTCTTCTCCTGCTCCCACTTTCTCTCTTCTCTTTCCCTCTTTGTCTCCTTCACTTCATTCTCTTGCTATTTTGTTGATGTGCAGAATATGATGAAAAAGTGAGAGTGCAGATCGCCTTGACACCTTGGCATGTGAGAGTAACAATGCAATCACTATTTGACCTTGGAAAACAGCTAATTCATGTGTCCATCTATCTATATTTTTGACACATGTAACTTTTCATTTCAGTGAGAGCCTACAGATCATTCATGCAAACCTACAATCATAATTCTTTTACTTCCAAGATTTGATTTTGCAGGCTAGTTGATCTTTGACATGCTGGGCCATCGATGCTAAAGAAAGATACTCTCTGAATCCTGCTGTCTATAAATTCAGTGTGGCTTCAGTATGCCTGATTTGTTCAGTAGTATATGTCTCTCCTTCATTCATTAAGCTGTAATTGGACGTGATTCCCATCCAGGAATGCAGCATCCTCAGATTACTCCAAGGCATGCAAGGTGATGATGACAGTGTTAGAAAGAGCTGTTAATACATCTTGTAATTGCATCGAGCAGACGGCAGGGTTGGTCGTGTCTGTGAAAAGGCTGTAGAGAAACATTTGTCACCAGACGTGAACAATAGGATGCATTATGTATTTCAGTGCATCTGCATGCACAGTGAAGCTCTTTGTATGTATTCGTGGTGGTGCGATTGTGTACATGTGATACTGGTCTATTCATGGCTGTGCATGTATGTTGATGCTAATGCTGTTTGTATGTGGTGGGGGTCCCTTTTTCCTTTCTATTCACAGACAATTTGTTAGGCCGGCTGTTGAAGCCAGGCCGAAGCCCGTGGAACAGCTGGAGCCCCTCCATGATTGATAAACGTGGCTGCGAGAACTTCATCTCCCCTTGAATGAAGACAAAGGCGCCACAATGCTCAGCCAGTGTGTTACGCCTGCCTGTCGTTAAGTGTGGACTGCGGACCTGCCTCGGTCCTCAGCTGGGGGAGTCGGGGTGCCAAGAGGGAGGTCAGGACCCAAACTAATTACCATTTTATGACAAAACGGTTCTTTTGTAGTCGTTATATAATTGATTTACCTTTCAGTGAAAGATCATTATGTAGTGGCTTTGGGAGGGTGGGATTAAAAGAGGGCATAAAAGGATTAGCTTCAGTTGTACATGTTCTCAAAAAGTATATAAACATATATGTATACAATTATACACACAATAGTCTCAGAGCTTAAAATAAACAAAAATGACATAATATATGCAGTTCGATGGATAAATCCTTATCAGAATCATGAAATCATTTTACAAGTGTTTGTCACCCAGTATCACTAATGAAAAACAGATAAAAAAGATATAAGAAGTGTGAATAAAAAAGGAAAAACAGGACTTATTAATATTGACAAGGCAGGAACCACTGACCCATAGAGTGGACATGTGCTGTGCTGTGGGCAGCTATGTGCATCCATTTTGAAAATGGTAGACAAATCAGCATCAATTGCGCATGATTAAAAACATATCAGCATGTTGTATCGATACAGGCATATACGACCACATTTCCCAGAGACAGATTTTAACAGAGACATGTTCAGAGCTTCGCTGCCTCCGTGTCATAAACTTTTGCTCAGTTTGTGACCCGTGCAGGACCAGGTCACTGAGTCAAATCAGGGCCAGCTTTGTCAAAGTCACCATGTGGAGATAATCGTTATATTTGGCTGTGATGAATCCCACCCAAGGATCTGTTTCCTGTGACTACACATTGTACTTGAGATGTGTGTAGTGGCATTTTGAGATTTTGCATTCTTATTCATCATTCCAGTCAGAGCTAGCCGGCTTTGAAAGGAGTTAGCTGCTTTTCGTGCAATGCTTATTGTCGCTTTAGAAAACCCTAACTCATACATCTATTCAATGCATTATTAGCTCATGTGTGTAAACCTCAGGTTGCAATCATTTCCTTCTGTTTGAAACAAATGTTGCTTTGCAAACATGCTCTCAACTTTCTTTGTTTGACTCAGAGAGCAATGTAGCCTGGGTACATCCATCCTTGACCTATTTAATGGCTGGGTTCTATTGAAGACCCCGCCGCACAAATTGAAAAGTTTTCAGTCGCTAAGTGAAATGTATGGCTCTGCCTCCGGTCCAGAAAAATTGGGGATTGTTCTCTTTTAATTCCAAACTCAATTTCAGACAAAGTGGATTTCTGGCCCATCCATTGCGCTGTGTTTGTCGACATTTGAGCTGCCAGGACACACGATGAATGAGTGAATATTGATGAACACAAAAGATGTACCCAGGCCCATTTTTTCCTGTTATTGTTGGCGTGTAGGTGGGGAAAAGAGGAGAGAGGAGGCGGTCTTTGGATCCCCTGGGATTGAGGAACCCCTCTCCATATTCAGAATATTCCCTGTGAAGTTCAGAAAGAGATATCAATCTCACTTTGAGGCTCTGGGCCTTCATTTGTTTGTGAGAGATGCGGCGCGCTGCTCAGATGACTGTGCCAATTCTTCAAATCCCACTTACAGTAGGAGTTCACACAAACACACACACAAACACACACACACACACGGTAGAGCATCTGCCACTTTCCCCAGCCTCTGTGTCCCAGGCATCTTCAGCGGTGGAGTCTGCACTGTAGCACCCGAAGGTCTTGATTGAGGAAGCAGTCGCAGCTCTGTCGGCAGCTGAGAGTTAAGAATAAAAAATACACCATGGCTGTTTGGGCAGAAGAAACACAAGTCTATATTGGATAAATGGGTTAGTTTTTCTATGTCACATTCTTTGCAGGAGCGTGTTTTTTTTTTGTGCGCACGTTTGAGAGAGTGAGTAAGACATGGAGGTATGGTTTTATCGATTCATTTCAAATTGCTTAGCTGGATTTTTTTCTTTTAATGAAGAGTTGGTGAGCCACTGACCTTTTACTGTTTTTTATTTTTTATTTTAGACAGAAGGAAGGTGGAGATGGAGTCAACGGGGACAGAAAACTTCAGGTTTCATGTATTTCCAAATAAATGCGCTACAGAAGTCATTGCTCATTGTTTTTTTTAACCATGTTTTGGCTTGTTGCCTCTTTGTATGAGGATGGAGGAGGTGCTTGCCCTTATTTGGAGCTCTAGTCTAATAATCATGATCAGAGGTAAGAGAGCAATTTGAGCGAAACACGTGTTAGATTGCCAAAGTGGAACATTACACTGGTGCTCCGTGTGTAGATGTAAGAGTTCTTAGCTGCTGACAGTATGGCAGGCAGTGCCAATAATGACTCCAAGAAGTGAAATAATTACATGCATCCACACAAATACAGCCATTCTTCACCTCAATGAGCAACCCCTCTCTGGGTCTCAGTCTCTCTCATAGTGTCCTCATGTAGCCTATTCAACAATTAGACCTTAACTGTTACCAGCTACATGCATTTTAAAAGGCAGCATTTGATTGAAATTTGATGTTTTTATAGATTTTTTTCACTAAATTCTCAAAACCACACTTTCTTTTTGCCCCTGTCTCTGTTTTCATCCTCTTTTTGCCTCTCTCCTAAAGACACCAGTGTGTCAGGCGTCTAAACCTGGCTGGGGTTTGGTTTTAGCAAGGCAATGGGCCATGCAGGCCTTTTTTTCCCCACAGTGGGCTTGTGAGTGGAGTCTTTGCCCTCACATGCGTTCAGTTGGGCCTGCTTTACCCACACTATTGATTGCAGGTGATGTTCTGGACTCAGTCCAGCTGACCTCGAAGGGGACTGAGATACATCATTGTCCGAAGAGGAACCTCTGGAGAGCAGACAGAGGCAGCACATGTGTTAAGAAGTCTGACTTTGTCCAGCCGCCAAAACCGTCAACAAATGCTTTGGACTCAAGCATCTGAGCTGCTTAGCTTGAAGCCAAAGCTTTACATTCAGTCTTTTAAAAAGTAAAACAGATAATACTGCAGAAGCTCCACAGACAAACATCCACAACAGTTCAACTGCCGTGTTTCCTGAATGGCCATCCATGCACCACATACTCCTCAACGACTTCACCTTTTCCTTCTGCTCGCTAATTAGAGATCTTAATATGCAATCATGTTAACACTGAGTCTAATTTGTGCACTGTGCATCTTTGTTTCTTACACACCTCACAGCAATTGATGGATATCCAATAAGACGCAGAGCCCCTGCCAAAGGGAGTATAGCTCTGCAGCTTGTGACACATCGCTGAGGCTGGTGGGAAGTACGCCTTAAATTAATTAACATCGGACCTCTTGTAGCTGCTCACTTCTGTAAACAAACATTTTAATATGCAGTAATTAATTAAATCTGCCAAGCTACTCTTCCCCTCCCATAGATCTCCCTTCATTCTTACTTTCCCCATCTTGTTAAAGAGTTTATTATGTGGTGCGTGAGATGAGGAGTAAATTCACAACTTTGTCCATCTCTCCAACACAGAGATTCGTACATTTCTAACTGTGATCTGATGAATAATATCATAATTTCAAGTCTCTCATACCCGTCCAGAATTTACATTTTACATATGGTGAAAGATATAAGAAGCAAATACTACTTAAATAAACAAATTGCATACATTGTACAAGTCCTGCCCTTTTTAAAAGTTGCTGTTAGAGAACAGAGAGGCACAAAAGCCTCTTGAACTACTCTAACTGCCTGCAATAAATAATATATAAATAATAATTTAAGTAATGATCTGTCAGATATATCACACGTTTTTTTATTTAGGCTTGAGGAGGATGTCTTTGATGAGATATGTTGTGTTTTTCCTCTGTTTTTGTTTAAAAAATGCAGGATTTCTTATAATCCAACATGATGAAAGTTTTTTTACCTTTAAATGATGTCAAATATTAATATAAAACCCACTGAACTGACTGTGCTGCAAGAGTGGAATCCCTTCAAGTAGATAAATAAAATCAGAGTGATGTTAATGCTTATGTTAATTCTTTAAATGAATAAACACCCATTGAGTTGAATCTGTAGGCTGACTGCATTAATACAACTGTGCCAAATATCAATGGATTAAGATTTTTTTTTTTTTTTAAGATTTCTTTTTCAAGATAAATAAATTCAAACACTTCAATAAATCCCTCAAATTATCTACAGTGGATAGTTTTGCGTTTATCAGAGATGGAGAAAAAAAAAAGATTGCATGAGTTTATGGAAATCCACATCAGCAGGGAATGGATGCAGACTCAAGGGGCATCGCTGCACAGGTAAGCTGCTTTTGGAGGGTTCATGTAAATCCTAAAGTCCAAAAGTCAATTACTGGGGCATCTCAAGCGTGTGTTACTGAAAGACTCTGATGTTTTATTGAAGAGAGGCTTTAATTCATCAGGCTTCTCAGCTCCCTTTCATGCAGCTTGGAGAGGGAGAGCAAGGCACCTCCTTCAGATGGCCAGTGTCATATATCACACACACACACACACACACACACATAAGAGGAGAGAGAGACAGAGAGGGAGAGAGAGAGAGAGAACACACACTAATGCCCAAAAACAACTCTCAGGTGGTCTGCTTCACTTCACTGACCAGACCATTACCCCCTACACACACACACATACACACACGCGCACACACACACACACACACACACACAGCCCTTTCAGTGCAGACCACACAGACTAAACAAGAAATTCTAACTCATCCGTGCAGCTCCTTGTGCTCCTTCTCTGCACAATTATCAACATTTCAAACAAGCCAATGACACATTTTAATTAAAGAAAAAAGAACCTTTCCATAATATAACGACACAAGTCACCTGACTTTCTGCTTTCCTGGACCTTGAGATCTGACAAACACGCCGTCTCTTGGTGTCATCCACAGCACCTTGGAAGCTCATTTCCTCACAGCTGCTTTAATGTTTTTTGAAGGTGGGAGTTATTATATTACGCTGCCATTCCTGTCTGCTGATCACAGTGTGTCTACGTGCTTTATTCCCACAGGAATATTAATAAACAAACACACGATGCAAGCTGACACAGTCACATCACAATACAACAGAACGAGTCCTCTGTCTCTAATGTCTCCACAGCTGGAATGAAGGCTCACGGTGGCATTGCCCAGAGTGAGGCAAGCAGACAGCTTATTTTTCCACTGTGATTAGCCAAACTGTGCTGCTCATATACAAATGGAAATGGGATGTGCATGAGTGTCCCGCTCTCCTTACCCTCTCTCTCCCTCACTCTCCCATCTGTCAAGACAATAGATTTTAATCTTTAATCCATGAGCAGCCATTGAATACTAGCGAATTACAAATTACAGATGTTTTACTGTGTGTGTGTGTGCGTGTGTTTTTTTTTTCTTTTTATCGCACAACACCTCCTGCCCGCTGTCTGTCTCCCTGCTCAGGCCCTTCAGCTACCTACTACCATGATGTTAACACACAAAGGTGTTCAGGCTCTTGCCACAAACAAATGTGTACAACAGAGAGGTGGAGAGAGAGAGACACGCACACACACACACACACATACACATATTACACGCCCTCATTCTGTGCCATCATGGTACCATATGACACTGTCATCATTTGGTAATTAAACCCTTGCTGGCTTTAAATATGAAAAGCTGGCAAGAGTTGATGATGATGATACTGGCTGTCGCTCAGCACAGATTTCCAACAAACCATCCAGACATCAGGCAGGAAACATATTGTCCTGTTGTTGTCTTAGTTTGGCCGTCCATTTCCCCTCCAGATGACAAGAGATATATGATACAAACTTAATATTTAACCATTTATATATTGTTAAAGGACATAACAATTATGTAATATTACATGTTATACTTAGAGATTTCTAAAATCTGTCTGAATCCATTTCAAACGCCTCAGACTTCAATGTTCTGGTGTATGGTGTGATAAATGATGGGCACAGCCTGGTGCATAGAGTTACAGTGGCCTCCAAGGGAAGAGAAGGAGGTGGTGCCAGGGAGAGATGGGGGGGCATGAAGGGTGAAGGAGGGAGGTTTATTTAATGTTCAGCCCATGAGCAAGTGGGACACTATTTTTAAAAAAGGGGGGGTGGGGTTGTGGGGGGAGTTTTTGAGGAAGTAGGGTGGGAAGTGCAGGTGAGAACTTTGGCTGTCCTCAGAAAGGAGAGAGGAAAAGAGGGGTTTAAAGATACATACTGCAGCATTAACCTGCCCCCCCCCCCACTACACACACACACACACACACACACACACTCAGGCACACTCCCTTTCAGCCCCCCTGGCAATCTTGGACAGAGTTGATACCACTGACCAGTCTAATGGACTATGCCATAAGATCTCTCTCCCTTCCCCACGACACAGTCCAACCAAAATCACTCCTCTCCCTCAATTTTCAATCTGCCTCTCCTGCGGACTCCAGTCATAACCCGTAAATGTGGTGTGTGGCTCTGAGAAGAGCTTAGGTTCCATTACTGACAGCCCACACAGCTTTATGGCCATTTAAGCTCCTCGATTTGGGTTCCTCCCATTCGGATGTTCCTGCAGACCCCCAGTGTGTCGCCTGAACAGATAGAGGGAAAAAAAAACACTTATTAAGATCATTAATGTCACGATTGCCAAGGCAGACTCAGCTCTTACTGCTGGAAATGTATTTTTAATACTCATAGCAATAAACACTAACACTGTAGCATTCATACAAATGTGTGTTAGTGTGTGTTAGTGTGTGTGTGCCAGTCTGCATGTCCGAGTTTGTAAATTAGGCTAAATTAACATGCTGGCTGTTTCTGTTATGGATTATTATGGAGAACTTTACACATAAATGATTTTTATAGAAAAATGTGTATCACATATTTGGATAAGTAGTTTATAATTCAATTTTACAAATGTAAAGCTCACTTTTTTACTTTAATTTTAATACATTATTTAAATATATTTGTTTTTTTATATATTATCCATAAAGGATAATGTGGTTAAATGTATAAAATTGTTATTAATATGCGGCTGTAATGAAGCTCTAATGTTTTAAATGATGTTTTGATCCGAGCCTTAAACTTCAGACAGCACTGAGAGTTATAAAACAGGAAAACAGTAAGTATGTGAAGGAAGTTAGGAACAGGTATTTTTAAGCTTAGATGCTTAAAGTGTTCTTTAATATCCATTACTGGTCCTTGGTCCAGTGGCATTCTTATTGCCATTTCTAAACGTCAAGCACTGTAAAGAGACTTATAATACAAAATGTTTGTTAAATAGCCGATAGAGAAGCTATAATCTTTTAATGTTGAATTTTATAGCTTTAACACGCTCTGTCGTTCTTGTGGTTATTGTAATATTGCATTTTTACTGGTTATTCATCTGTTAATGTTCCAGTTACTAAGTTTTATACTCTCCCTTATACTTTTTTTGTGTTCCCTCACACTGTTAAACACACAGAGAAAGTTTCCTCCGTGAAGTTTATGTATCTGTGAGACATCTGACTGGGCTAAATCTCTGGAGAAAAGCACTTTGAGATAACTGTTTTGGAGTCAAGGTGTGGAGACCATGTTGGATAAGAAAAAATAAATATCTGAAGCAATAAAACAGTAAAATCTCCAAATAGCTGATGTGAATGGACCTTTAAATTACAGACTTTACTTGAATTAAGTTCTCAACTTATATTAACTGAATTTTTAAGCCTTTTTATTTTAATGCCTTTGATGCTTTTTTCCCTCCTTGATCATACACACCCAACGCGCACGCCCCCACGGGCACGCACGGACACACCTTTGTTGCTCTCTCTGTGTGTATGTGTGTTTGAGACAGAGTAAGAAAAAAAAAGGCTGATTGTAATTTTGTAAATGTTTTGCAGTAGTCAGTGTTTTTAGGTCTAGAAGTCAAAGTGTCATAGCGTAGCACAAAGATAAATGACGCTCGTTTTAATAAATCATTATTACCTGTTTTGGCTGTTTGTAGAGTGTGTTCATGAGAATGGGGACTTTTTGCGCATCTAAATACCATGACGTTCGCAATTAGTCAACTTTTACAAAAATTCATAAATCATTTGACAACATTTGATTATTTTCAAACTGAATTTATGCGTCGAACAGAACAGCGTTATCCAACCACAAAACAGCACAATAAATTTCCTGTAAACTTCAGAGAAGTCAAAAAATATTGCTTGCAATTTTTGAGAAACAGATCAAATAAATACCTATGAGTGCGAAATCTAATGTTTTAAAATGTGCCAGTGCATCCATCGTGCTGAGTCAAACACTAAAAGCTCCAGCAGTCTAAATGCTATCCAGTTTTTAAGCACCAATATAGGCAAGTTTTACAGTTCCTTTTAATTCAGCACCTGCAACGCTCTGTGTTCTTTGATTTCTTTTTTTTTTTCTTCCTTTATCAATTCCTAGTTCATTGGAGCAGGGTTGCTTCCGCTTTTTGTTGTCGCCTAAACCGTTTAGTTTTGGATGATCGGTCAAAGATTCTGACAACCAGCGGGGAGAAGCACGACGCCCAGCCGGGGAGGGAGCGCAGGAGGCCGGACAGATCTACTGGGCTGCATCGGGGAGACGCACCATTAGACAAGGGAGAGCCATGCCTCACAGCGCTGGTCGATCAGGTAAGGATTTCTCCCTCTGCCTCATACTAATGTCAGTGTTTGTTTGAAGGTATGTTGGTTACACTGCATGTGGGACAAAACTACGAGGAGGCTGCAACTCCCTGCTTATACATTTGGATTTTTATTTGTTTTTTGCTTTTGTTTTTTTTTTTTCAAAGATCAAACGAAGCATGTTGTGGTTTTACTTATTGTGCCATGACTTCATGTATTTTACGTTTACTTCGTTTTTAGTTATAGTAAAATTTCAAATATTAAGGTAAAGAATTATTATTATTATTATTATTATTATTATTATTATTATTATTATTATTATTATTATTATTGTGTATTTTCAAAAAATAGCTTAATAGTGTATTAGCATCACCTATATGCTTAGGGCTGTAATTGAAAACATAGATCACAATCTAATTCACCTCTCAATTTTGGGTTTAGATGGGAAGATCAATGGAAAACAGTTGTAATGATCTAATTAATTATGGCAAAATTAAAAGCAAGTACAAAATCAATCTGTGATGGTGTCGAGGATAGAGTCAAATTGATATCCATCTGCTCCCGTTATAAAGCACATGAATAAGCAATCTAAGGACGCAGCTGATACACTGCAGTTTGGCATAGCCTACCCATATGGCTTTGGGTGTCAGGAGACACCAAATCATTGTGGGATATTACAAGTGACTCCCGGTATGATGCGGATGTTTTGACTAATGGGGAGAAATAGATCCAAGGCTGGTGTATACTGAATTACAGTTTTGTAAAATTAGCTCTAAATATATCAAATACAATACTGAACAGGGAGTGAATGTGTCATGCTGATAGCAGGTGCTTTTTTACTTTACTGGTGTTTACTTCACTGACACCTGGATGTCTTCAATGAGATCATTTTAAATAGCCTCTAGTCGATACATTTAAGTGATACAGATTGAAATTTCTTACATTATTAAAATGTTTATATTCTAGTGGTTATAAATCAATAATGAAAATGACTCATTAATAACACAAAGGTTGTATATAAATGCTTGAACAGGACGAAACTCATGTTAACGAGCTTTACACTCAAAGCCAAACTTTGAAGTTGCAGTGGCTCCTTCAGGGTCAGGGGATCTCCTCAAATATATTCCAAATTTCTGATACAAATTCAAATTTGCTTCACTTTTGTTTCCCTCTCTAAATGAAATTCTGCAAACACATATTTGCGAATATATATCAAATTATTATCGAATATTTTTTTAATCATTTAAGGTGGATTGTTAAGAGACCCTGACAGGAAAATGTTTGGGCACCTCTGCATCGTCTCAAACACGCAGGAGAGACACAACAGGAAGACATAAAAAGCAATATCGATTGTTGACGCGGACGCGGTTACAGGCCATACGTTTCCAAAAGGGAAGGATTTGTTTTGTCCTCCGTGGAAATTCATCATCCTCCCCTCCCTCACTATCTGCTCTGTCTTTCCACTTCAACATTCGTATTCAAATACCAATAACATTGATTTATTATATTAATATCAATTAATTCGTATTACTTAACATTTGAATTTGTATTTTTTTACTCTATTTTTAAAGGAAACATAGATCAAAAACGGGCTTAAAATTTAACTTCTACTGATATCAATAAGGCTCAAGAAACATGATCAGAAAGATGAACTTTTTTTCAATTATTTTAAGTGTCTGAAATATATTAAAATCCACTGTTCTTATGGCACGTGAGTTACTGTGCCGAGGCTCTTTATTGTATAAGGTAGGCAAAAAAATAATCGAAGACAATAATCGCATTAGGTCCTTGGTGGCTGGGCTTTTAAAAGGGGTGAAGTCAGGACTAACAGTTTCTTAATTATCACGCCGTTTGTTTTGCTGTAGCACTGTGACACCGGGACGTCATCGTAGCGGTGCAGTGAGGTACGGGGGGCAAATCGGGGTGTTGTGGGGGAAATAGCAGCAGCTTTAGGGCAAAAGTGCACTGACGTGTGAAATTACAGCCCATGGTGCTACATATTGTACCAGAAGCACCCCCCACCCCCAAACCACCCTAAAAAAAAGGCAGAAACAAAAAGAGGAATCGTCCTCAAACTTGTCCAGAGGGCAGCTGAACGCAACACGGAGTCCTGTTCCATGAAGAAGTCCACAAACCCTTTAAATAACGTAGTATTATTATTATTATTATTATTATTATTATTATTATTATTATTATTATTATTATCAGGTCGATGTTTCCCAAGACAAAATTAATTAATTAAAATAAAGGGGGGAACATATGGTAGTTTTACACCTTTTATTGGAAAATTTTACCACAATAAAACACGTCATACTACACACGAAGACTGCTTTAAATTCATTTGTTCATAGACATAATATTGAAACTATGCAGGAAAAAGTGCAGCAGTTTGAGCAGCTGACTTTAGACATGCAGAAATTAATATTAACTTCATGGACCATTAAAGTAAAATATAGGAATCTTCTTTGATTGTGTGTTTTTCTCTTTGTTTCCTTTCGGATTTAGATCTACCGGAAGAGATTAAGAGTGCATAATTCAGCAACAGCAGGCTTACACCACAACCTTTGACCCGGCCGGTCCCAGCAGCATCAGCCTACCTGCCCGCCTGCCCTGCTGCATGAGCACAGCGGGCTGTGTAACCTACTGTGTGAGCGCCATCTACAGAGCGATGCTGCACACAGGCGGTGATGGTGATGAGGATGATGATGATGATTATGATGGCCTACTGACTTTCTCTCCCTCTGCAGGTTGCGAGCTCACCTTGCACACATCACTCTATCTGACCATGCACAGCTAAATACAGTCAGGACATGAAGCACTGCAGCTTTTTAGTAACTGATTTGAATGCAAATAGAGAACATTTCTTTGTTAAAGAGTCTTTTAAGAAGTCAAGAACAGGAAGCTGAGAAAAATAAGAGGGGAAACATGGGGTGACATGCTTAAAAAAAACTAACTTTTTTTCCCCCAAGATTGAATAGCGTCTGCAATGAAAAGAGAAATTATTTAGGTTCTGTCTCATATTTGAACCAAAGGCTCACAAAGTGGGTTACTGGGCCGCCACTTGTGTTCAGAAGCTTCCAGAGGTCTGCAGCAAAGTGAGGAACAGTTCGGTTTTATTACTATATAACACACAAGAACATTTAGAGAATTTATAATCATGATAGTTTCAAATAGGTATTTTGAGGCTCTTCGATATTACTTTTAAAAATTGTGAATACAACCAAAATTCTCTTATATGGGCATCCCTAAGTCAAAGTCCACCGTGTGTTTCTATTTGCAGTCCTGTATATGAAACATTTGAGAAGCGTCGCCTTAAACAACACAGCAGCCTGACAGCGCTTTACCTCTCTTCTACCCCCTGCCTTTAATTTCCTTGATTCTTCACCCCAAAGTCTCATCATTTCCCATTTCGTCTCCCTCCCCTTCCTGGCTGTCGGATGCAGGGACCTCCTCATTTGAGCTGCAGGTTTTTACGTGGGCGAATCACAAAGTGTTGGAATCTATTGCCTTTGTCTGACAAGTCATCCATCTCTATGCGAGAAATCTGTGGGATGGAGGTAGGAGAGGGGGCGGAGGGGGAGGTGGGCTGGTGATCTGTGGGACTGCAGCTTTTAGAAACAGACACACAAGGAGAGGGGTTTCATTCTCAACCCAAAGCTTCGTTCAGGCACAGCCCATTCTGGAGGAGAGGGGGACGCACTGCTCTGTACCTCTCCGTGTCCATGTTGTTGTCATCTCCGCCCCTATCTGATTAAACCACAGAGCCCGCCGGTCCTCCACGCCGTCAGAGGAGAGGGGATTTTTTTTTCTCGGCCGCAGATTCCCGAGCGGACCCGTGGACACTCAGCTACTCCTTTGTTTTCCTCATGATGTCCTTTAAACACAAACAGTGACCCGGTTTGAGTCAATGTTGCTGCGACTGGTGCGCTGTGCACACGCGTGGGTCATGCTCTGCACCTGACAGTCCTTCTGCAGACTTCTGAGTTTAGACTTGAACAGGAAGGAAAAACTTAGCATCGCCCCAAAGCCCGCGGACTCTTCCCACAAGGACCGTTTCACACCAAAATATAAACCTTTGTTTTTTTTATTCATTTAAAGCTGCACCACAAAGGCGAAACGGCGACCTCAGTCGATTACCTTTCTTTCCTTTGCTATCCCATGGATATTCACTGCAAAGCAGACCCCTTCTCAGCGATGCACCGTGAGTATACCGGATAAGTTTATAGACAGCAGCATGTCTGTGCAGTAACTTTATGCCCTGCACATATTTGATAGAAGATGTTTGCATCTATTTTCCACTAAAAATGAAATTAAAAATTCTGAAATATCCTCTTTAATAGGGCTTATTTTCTTTCATTTTTAAGTCCATTAAGGCTCGTTATTCGCCAGCGTTTCATTAGCGTACAGTAGAAAATCAGTTTCCAAATCTATTTATCATTTTACTATCATCAATATTTTTTCTAAAACCATTTTCTCTTTTAAAAAACATTGAAAAAGTTTTTCCAGTTCAGTCATTCAAAATAGATTTTGTTAAATTAATTTGATGATCATATAAAATGACATAACAGCCATAGATGGCTGCTGACATTATTTAAAATAGGAACATTCCGTGCTATTTTTTAAGAGCACATGGGTCACTGAGAGGTTTTGTTTTTATTTTATTTTTTATTGAGGCTATGTGGAAAGCTTTATCGTCTCAGTTGTTGACAAAATAACAAAATGAGGGCTGGTTTGAGCTACATTTACTTTTAGGTGGTAAAATAGAAACTCCCAAATTTAAATACAAAGCTTTTATTACCTGTGAAACGACAGAGACAAGAGCACGCTGTGTGTAAATGGACGTAAACGTGACACTTTATTTACTAGCTCTCACTTTAGATTTAGGCGGTTTAGAAAACTAAAAAAAAAAAAAAAGCAAAGGTAGAAAAATGACAAAGTTGCTCCAACTGTTTCATTTCACTCATGTTTTCCTCCATACGATATGGGTAAGGAAGACCCGGGCTGTTTGTAAATTATTTATTCCTCCTCATTCGCACCATCCGCGTTTGTAATATGAGTTATCAAAGCTCATTTTAATTATTTACAATAATTGTGCGAGGAAAATTAAACAGGTTGAAACATAATATCTGCGACATGTGTTAGGCTGCAGTGGAAGAGATGCTCTCGGAAAATATTGCCTAAGCAGACCAAACTTACAGTAAGAGCAGAGTTTCTTTTAAAATTATTACTATTTCTTTAGGAAATTTAAAAAGGCAGTGCATTTATTTATAAATTTAATATTGTTTGCTTTATTAAGTTTTTTTTCTTTACTTAAAAACAACACAAGCCTACTTGGATTTTAAACTCAGTACACCTCAGTTTGTTTTGTGTTTTACCCAATAATTATTATCATTATTATTATAAATATTATTCAAATAATCCGGATTAAATAGCATTTCAGGTTTCATGTAGCAGCAAAATCAAAATATGTGCGCTTGAAAATGTGTATGTATTCATGTATAATTTACTGTTTTCATATTTTAAGAGTCTGATTTAACATTTTAGACTTAAATTTAAACAAAGATTTGTCCTAGAAATTAAAAATAGAAAACAAAAACAAGTGAATCCACGTGAAGGGAAACCATGTCCTCTGCAGGTGTGTATGTAATGTTATGCTCCCCTGTGCTGCTGTTGTAACCCACGCAGGGCACGGCGGTGTGAACCAGCTCGGCGGGGTGTTTGTGAACGGCAGACCCCTCCCGGACGTGGTGAGGCAGCGGATCGTGGAGCTGGCCCACCAGGGCGTCCGGCCCTGCGACATCTCCAGACAGCTACGGGTCAGTCACGGCTGTGTCAGCAAAATCCTCGGCAGGTAAAAGGAGGGGATCCACTACCAACAGAGCCCTATGTGTGTCAAACATCAATCTTCTGTAGCTCGTATGCGCACCCAGCTCTATTTCAGCCTCAGTCATCGGTTATATATAGGCAGGTCATTTTTTTTCCTTTCTTCTCCTTTATTTATTTTTATATTTTTTATTTTGTTTATTTATTTATTTATTTATTTTTTGCTTGAACACAGCAATTCTGCGTGCGAGATTTTCTATCCATCACCTGCAGCCTTGCGAGAGGAAAGCATCATAATCATGAAATAAATTTTAGGAGGATGGTTTACTGCCAGACATCAAGGATAAAAAATATCCCAGAGGAATATGAGGCTGAATTATTATATTAAAAGACTGTAGATGAAAAAGAAACCATATAAAGTGCCATGAGGCAAGCTGAAACTGACTTTTTAGACCTACAAACACAAACTATAATAGTGCTCGCAGATTAAGAAATAGCAGCAAACTCTCCGACCAATTTAGACTCGCCTTTGAGTGTCATAATATACTAAAAAAATACCATAAATACATACTTCACGTTCCTGTTTTTTTCCTCAGTTTAAAGTCAACTTTAAACCTGAAAAAATAAGTCTACATCATTTTACTTCAGAGCACAAATGCTGTGAGATAATATTTTGAAATATATTTTTTTCAGCTATCAGAAGGCATTTCAGAGGTATTTCATTTCACACACACTGAATGTTTGTCACCAACATTTACCAGTAGGTCATGGTGGCATGTCGTGCATGCTACTGTAAGCTCATGAGGAGTGGAAATGAGGTCTAAACTGTGCTTTTACAGCTAAACTGTCCTTTGTTCTGTCCGTCTCACTGCTTATATTGTGTGATATTAATTACACTGCTTTTCGTTGAAAATCCGCTTTGTTCACCTACCAGCTGACACTCAATCAGGCCCATATAACAGCACACTTCCAGACTAATTAATAGATTAAATCCGCCGTAATATTTGTAGATATATTTTTTTACCTTACGTGTAAGTGCAGAATGTCGGCAGAGATTTGTTTCCACACAATTTTTTTTTTTTAAAACCACCTTTCCCATCAGTCAGACTGGATTGTTGAATTAAGGAGGGGTCGATTCAGGAACACTCTCTCTGTTCCCATGCAGGTACTATGAAACCGGCAGTATTAAACCCGGAGTCATTGGGGGCTCCAAACCAAAGGTTGCAACTCCGAAAGTGGTGGATAAAATTGCTGAATATAAGCGCCAGAATCCAACTATGTTCGCTTGGGAGATAAGGGACCGACTATTGGCTGAGGGCGTCTGCGACAACGACACCGTCCCCAGCGTTTCATCCATCAACAGGTAGGTGGAAAAACAGTTTTTCAAATATGATTTAATTATAAGAACGCATGTCGATTTATTCCAAATCACGTTGCCCGAATTCCTCCCTGAAACATGCATTTTTAATATTTTTTTTTAATGTGTGACAATGTAAGAAAAATGTAAACAAAAAATATCAAATGACGAAAAAGGCCATGCGTAAATTGGATAAATTTAGCTTTAAAATAAGCAGATAGCTATTTTATCTTAACATACAAGGCTGAACTATAGTCAGTTCCAGCCGAGTCTATCCGGGGTGGTCTCCTCTGTGCAATTCAATCCCCAGTGCGGCCCTCCACAACACAGCGAGCACGGGGGCTGAGGCTGGGGCCACGAAGAATCACATCTGTCTCGATAAAAACCGATCAATACCGCGTAACCAGATCCAGAGGCAGAGGGAAATACCCAACACAGTCGTTCAATACGCGGACCACACTGGCGGCAGCAGCCTCTTTATTGCCAACCAATTGCTCTGTTTTCCAACACGGGGGTCAATGTGGAGCGACAGATCACACATTTAGGCGAACAGTGTGGTTGGACAATCTTGAATTATTCCGGTTGTAATACCATATTATTATCAGGCCCAGTATTACCATTATTATATGAATAATAATAATTAACATAAAAAAATCTAGAATTTTTTAATTAACCAAACTGCGTCCTAAAGCAGCGTTTATTTATGAGCAGATGGACTATAAAAGAGTTTCTGTTCAACTGAAGTAGCAAAAGCAGCAGACACTCTACACCCTCACCTTTTTTCATATGAAGCGGGACAGCAGAGGGTAGACAAAAGTGTCTTTGGACAGAGGACGCCCGTGAAAAACCCCCAGTGCATGTGTGCAATGTGAAAAAAGCCCATAGTGCCTGCGAGTGATGAACTTTGGTTAGGAGGCACTGTTCCAGAGAGCTGGTCATCGGCATTACATTTTAATGAGCTGAAGAGAGTCTCATAACACATCCAGCTAAATGCAGGAGATGGATGCATCTTTTATAACAAAAGAAAGGAGAAATATTAGGAAATTATGCTGCCATGGAAATGATGGTATCAACAGGCGCCTTTCTCTGTTTTTCACCTGTTGTTCCTTAATGTGGCCTATTTGATGATGCAAGCAGGTTTTATGGGTTACTATTAAAAAACATTTCTTATAATCTGCATGGGTTGAGCTGTGTGGAGCCTAAGTATTAAGGGAAAATTCAGTCCTTAAAAACTAAGTTGGCCTGCACATTAATAATTAACATCAGGCCTTGTTAGAGTGCACAAAACTGCACTTTTGATCCTTAAAGCATGAACTCAAAAATCACAATATAACAAAGAGTGGGTTTTATGTAATTTTGCACTGAAGAATAGTTCATTTGTATTTATTTTATAGTACAATAATGCGCAATAGTATTTTGAAATGCTCATAATAACCTTAACTTCAGAGAACTCCAGAAACTATTCTCTATAATTTCCTCATTATAGGCTATTTTAAATATCTCGTGTTGTTTTTGTATTTTAATGCTGGTCTTAAAGGGAGGATTGGGAAAGATGTGGAGGAGGAGAGGAGTGAGTCAGGCTGGGGGAGAGAAAGAGACAGTGGACCCCTGGTGGTCTCTGTGGTTAAGGGGCTGACCTCTGCTCTGTTGACTAAAGAGGATGTCCTGGCTTTAAACACATTTTTCCTGCATGAATTATTAAAGATTACACAGAGACTGGGTTGCACTTTGTTTTGTTGCCGCAGAGAGGAGTTTCCACCCGCTGCACCAGGCCCAGTGGACACAGGCGTACCCATGAGGTCCTAAGCGGCTTTCAATCATATTGATCCACATTTTAATCTTTCTTTGGAGATATATATTTTTTTTACAACACCCAAACACCGAAGTCGTTAATTCACCCATCCAAATTGCTTATTCAATATCAACAACATAGACTTGAAACAAAGTCCTTGAATTTATGAGGCTCCCTCGAGTCATGAGGTCAGATAACTGTTGTGGTGAGATGTTAGAAATTCAAATAAAATATTGATGTGTGTTTTCTGGAGGAGGCTGCGAGCCTTTGTTGCCCTGCCTGAAGGAGAGAGTATGGAGGACACATGAGATAGTGAGGGGAATGAAAAGAGTCTGATGTACATTTTTTTTTTGCCCCTGAGGGTGTTAACCCTGTAGCTGCCTGATTCGGTATTGATAGCTCATTGCTAGATGCTGCATGTACGTGTGAACGTCATTGGCCTCATCTGCAGTCTGTAAAAGTGTGTTTTTGTCACACCTCTCAGACGAGAGGCTTTCCACGTGGGATCTCTGTCGGTACACAACGCTGCCTGTTATTCAATGATCTCACATTCGTCTGTCAATCAAAAGATAACCATGGTCATGGTTTAATGAAATGCCATCATGTCCCGTTAGAGCTGGAGCTGGGCTTGTGTAAATCCCGCCATACCTTTCTGTTTTACTGAAAGAATTATAAAAAACCCTCAAATTTACGAATCTAACATTATCACTAAATTCTCTAATTCTTGCCATCCTGTAAGTTTTCATGCTATTGTGACATTTCCTTTAATTTTTTTTCTTTAATTTTATCAAAGTGCAGCACATATTAAAATACATTGGATTTGGCAGTGGTCTCAGGTTGGGCCAATAACACACTATTGCTTTCCTGTCACATATAATTTATAGATCACCATTTGCATTCGCTATTCCTCGCTGCCATTCGTCGTCAACTTTTCTATCCCAAGTCCCAATCAATAGGCTCTGATCCTCAGTGAGCCTGGAGGATTCCTGTGTGCTACACTGAGCAACAAAAAGACCAAAAAACTACAACAGACACCAGAGAGGCGACAGAGAGTACAGGGAGGAATAAAGAAATGAACTGAAGAGTGAAGAGGGAAAGAAGGAAAGACAGAGACGAGGGGTTTAAAAGATAGACATTGTATAAGTACAGTAAAAGAGAGAGCACACTGAACAGTGGAGTAGAAATGAGAAAAGGGGATGAGGTTGGGGGAGAGATGAGTGAAAGATCAGGTTTGAGAGATGGAGAGAGCGAGAGAGAGCGAGGGAAAAAAGGAGGAGTGGGGAGCAGGAGAGGGAGATTATTAGAGTTGGCCAGGTAGAGCCAGTGAAGCTGATCATTGAGGTGAATTGATGTGATTTCATGCTTTGTTTGCAAGATCATTCAGACCAAAGTGCAATGAAGACTTTCCCGCCACATCACATCTTACTGGTATGGGGACTTTATCATATTTCTAACCTCAGAATCCAGCTAGATTGAATCCACAATCTCAGGGGGCAGCCCCTATTCAGCCTCACACAGAAGCACAGAGATTGCCCCTAAAGCCCCAAGATTGGCTATTTGTGACAGGGCCCTGAATATGAGGACACAAGCGGCCCAAACGATGGAGCACTTGTACATGCACGGGCGTAAGTGGACCTGATGTGCCGTGTTTAAGTGTCCTGGGGGCCGCTGGGCCGCTGTGAAATCTCCATGCTCTGGAAGCAGTATTGATTGATCTGTGTCTGTTGTTCACTTTACCAGGATTATCCGCACCAAAGTCCAGCAGCCATTCCACCCGTCCCCTGACGGATCCGTTACGCCGCTCTCCACGCCCGGCCACACCATAGGTGAGTGTGAATGAAGGCTACACACAGATTACAGCACAGTCAAATAAGAGGCAATTTGGGGCTGTTGAAAGAAGAGGAAACCAAAGTGAAAACACCCTAACATGCATGCATTTTTACACATGTGCACCTGAATATACACACAAATAAGACGCACACACATACACACACATACTAACTCAGCTTTCTCCATCAGTGCCCAGCACAGCCTCGCCCCCTGTGACCAGCGCCTCCAACGATCCCGTAGGATCCTACTCCATCAACGGCATTCTGGGTATCCCCCGCTCCAACGGCGAGAAGAGGAAACGAGATGACGGTAAGGGAGACACAAGACCCCTTTGTTTTCCATCCTTTTAATTCTCTCCATCACTCGTCTCCCACTTTTTTCCTGTGTGTGAAGAAGATGGCATTTATGACAGCGCTGCAGCCAAGTGTGTTTCTTTGTGCTGTCTCCAGTGACTTGTTATGTTGTATATCAGGCAGGGTGAGTGTTGAGAGAGTGTTGCGATTCAATCAGCTTTTTGATGCCCTGCGTTTTACCATACGCCTACAGAGCTGCATCTCAATTTTATACCATGCTCAGATGTACTGTAGATATCCCATATAGCTGTCATACAGCTCTAATCCCCCTTGGCAAGGCATCAATGCTGCTGTTGCTCCTTGCTTGCATTTCTGTAACGTAACAAAAGGCCGAAAAAGAAGCTTGACACTATCAGTCAGTGATTTACTGTAAAATACTGCGCTATGTAGATACATAAATATACTTTTGACTGACTTTTATGTTATTCTGTATTGTTAAACAGAATTAAGACATTCAATATTATGTATTTTTTAATAAGACTGAATACCAGATTACACTTCCAGGAGACTGGCAAGAAAATAGAAGAAGCAGATATGTTCAAAGATTAAGTGGAAGCCTATTCGGTACAAGCCAGAATTTCTCATTCCTAGGCAAGGCATGAGAGTGGACACACACTGCCTCAGGGCTAATAGATTATCGGTTTTGCAAACAATTGGCTTTTTTAATGCCTATGAATTAACATGTCCCTGGTGGAGGCCTGAACAGGTGTAGGAACAGACCGGTGGAGGCGGGGAGGGGGCTGCGCGTGTGCCAGTGTGTGAGTGTGTGTTTCTGTGTGTGTGTGTGTGTGTGTGTGTGTGTGTGTGTGTGTATGTGCGCATGTGTGATTCTGTGGTACTGCTTTGAGGTGGCTGATGGTATGATGTGGTTGAAAATGATCTCAAAGAGCACTCATCAAAACAGGCCGCTTCCTTCTTTTATGTTTCTGTCTCTTTAGTTCTCTGGAGTGGCAACCACTTGGATGGAAGGAAAATAGGACATTGTAAGTTGAAGTTAGACAACCTTCTCTTTTGCTTTGGTCAATCAGATGACAATTCTTTCCTTTCAAATTGCTGTTTTTTTTGTTTTGTTTTTTTTTTTTTGCTCTTCCAGGGTTTTGAGTTTATGAGGATGAGGCGGGGGAAGATTTTTCCAATAAATAATCTCCCGAGAAATTAAAAGAAATGGAGCTAAAGTGACTGTGGAAAATTCCATTTTCCATGTAATGACATGCAGTTCAATATACAGTAATGCTCAGTGTAGCTTATTTAGAAATGGTATTCGACAAAGAAAGCTGTGGATTTTTAATATTAAGATGCAGTTTATTGTAATTTTTTTTCTTTTTTTTTCTTTTTTTAATAATTCTAAAACAAGCATTTTCCCATTATGCTGCCTTTTATGTTAAGAAACCTATGCAGCTTTTGGGTTCAGTTATGAATGGTATTTCTCAATTGCCCACATTTTTAGAATTTTTTCAGCATGGCTATTATATTACAAAACAAAGCTAGAGGGACGGTTTCAGCTGCAGGCCGACCATCTACCTGAGCTAGCCATGACTATGAACGCAAAAAAGTCACTTGCTAAAATATAAACAACTTACCTTTTTTAAACAAGGCAAAAATTGCATAAATAAGTCAACTGATAAGGGAGTAAAAACAATGGACGAGTTCAACAAAGAGTTTTACTTTGTTTAAAATATCCGACGATTGACTCATTGGACCCTGCTGCATGCATGTGAACCTATTTAAGATTTAAGCTAAAAAGTGTCACATATTTTTGCCCGAGAAAAGTGATCATTTAATGTACATGAAAGAAAGAGCTTTGCAGTCCTTGTACCGCTGCTGTTATGATGGTGGTGGCTGATCTCGGTAGTGGCTGAAGTCAGCGGTTGCCCTTTGAGGAAGAAAAAGGTCCCCATTACTGGAGGGCTGTAGAGATAATGTAGTGTGACACGCGTTATGTACACCGGGTCCCCGTAAGACGAGCTTCAGGGACATAGGTGCCATAAGAGCCATTAATCTGTCCTTGTCATGTGTTATTGCAAATTAAAAGTAGCATGTTACACTGGACGGCTTCGAGTGAAGATGGGAGGAGGAAAGAGAGAGACAGAGGAGCAGGGGAATGAGAGGAAAAAAAAGAGGTTTTTGAGGGGAGGAGGGAGGAAGGAGGTCTTGGCAGCATCAAAGAGAGTTGAGCAAGGATTAGTTTTAGGATTTGTGCATGCATATATATGTGCACACCTATGCTTGGGAATGTGTGTGTGCGGAGTGTTCCTGTTTGTAACTCTGTGGCTTCAGATGCTCCTCACACAGTGAACATAGTGACATTTAAAAGAATTTGCAATTCTGCAGAGAAAAGCTATTAATTCACAAATTAACACCCTCAACCACCCCCCTCGCCCCCCCTTCCCCTCTATCTTGGATGTGCAAGCTATCGAAAAGACAAAAGAAATAGCCTTAAGGGGGGAAAAGAGATAGTCTCAGTCCTATCTGTGGAGAGATTGGTTTGCATGTCTGCAAGCAGCGATACCAATTATGCCAGTGCTGGGAAGAATGCGACTCAATGCACCCCCTCCTCCTTTGCCCCCCCACCCCCACCAGCCACCCACTCCCCCTCCCACCACCTCCCCCTCCACCACCACCCCACCCACTCTGAATCTATCCATAGCCAGATTTATTTGTGTATCTCATTACAGGAAATGGAATCTTGTTCCTGCAAAATGCATTAATAGTGAAGTGGGGAAATTAGCCTGTTGTACAGCATGCTCTCACTCAGTCATTTAAACCTATGGTGGAAGTGGAAGCCAAGAAAAAAGCAGAGAGGATTGGGTGACAACTGCTGTATGATTGTCAAATGTGTATTATGATGCTAGAAGTCCATGCTCTTGTTTGAAAAGTTCGGGGGCTTTCCTGTTGTTTTTGAAGGATGATTTCGAGCTGATTACTACGTGAGTTATATCTGCTCTAACTTGTTCTCTTTTTAAAGAAATGTTGTTATTATTGCTGCCATTTTTGATGTAATTTCAGTGTTTTCCTGCTCTTTGCGCCCAGTGACAGGCTCCTCCTGACCTTGTTGTTGTGTTCAGTGAGGTTGATGTGACCTAACTGTATGTTTCTCTCATCGCCGGCTTACAACGTCCTGAATGGAGCCCAGTGCAGCTCTGGGGAGGACAGGCAATTGGAAGCTACAGTGATAAATTAGTTGGAGTAAGCAAAGGTCATAAGTTGTGATTGTAGCGTGGGTGTGGGATGAGTGTAGAAGAAGCTGATGAGTGTGTGTGAGCAGGAAGAAAAAAATATGGACTAGCAGGTTGTTCATTCATGACATAAAAGAACGATCGCACGCAGCAGCCAGAGTCATATCAACCTTGTTCAGTAGCATGAGGAAAAATGAATACAGTCACTGTTTTGATTTGATATTTGGCCCTTTGGAGATTGTCCGGTATGTATCTTTAACACATGTGACCCATTTGTAGAGTAAGTGTATGGATTTGAACGTGGGTCTACACTGGTTGGCTAGCCAAGCCAGTCCATGACAATGAGTCAATGGAGGATCACTTTAGAAAATAAATGCATCCAGAGCGAGACAGAAATAAATGGAATCATGAGCACCATGATGGCCCTGATGGGGTGTGCGTGAGAGAGAAAAGCCCAGGTTTGAGAGGGGCCACAGAGCGTAACATAGAGGCTGTTTTGGCCCCGACAGTAGAGGAAGACACAAAAGGGTCGACATTGCATTTCCCCTCCTCCTCCTCCGTCTCTGCTCTATCTCTGTCGTTCTTTCACTTTAACATTTAATTTCTCTCCTTATCGTCTTCCCTCTTGAGTTGAGTCTTGTGGGTTGACCATTTGCATTCAGCGGCACGAATGTGTAAGACCACACATATAGTTGTAAACAATATACAATGAGCTCCATCACAAAATATAAGGAGAGGGAATTCACTCAATGGAGAGGAATCATGTCAGAGAAAAGTCAATTACGGGCAGCGATGCCGAGAATTAATGGAGCGATGCATTACTCAGCTTGAGGAGGGAGAAAAGGCAAGAGAAAAGACGGGATGCGTTAATTGCATTTCCACAAATACTCGCCACACAGGGTGGTGAACGCTAAACGACAGACTGGTCCAGAGAAGGGTAGAGATGAAGGCAGAGGAGGACAAAGAAAAAGAGAGAAGAGATGGAAATGAAGTCACACTGGAGAGGGAGAGTTCAGTGCAAAAAATGTCCTTACCGACCCAAAATTATCTGCTTTTTCAAAATAAGTTTACAGAAAAAAATATTTTAAATTTTTTAGATGTACAGCAAATTATATTCTGGGATAAGGTTTAATTTTTCTTGCTTTATAGTGCAGCAATGTGTTTAATTCTTCATTCTTTTGTGTTTGAAGACAACGCAACAGTCTCGACTGATTTGATAGAATTCAAATTTCGCAAATATTTTTTCGCAGACAGTTTTGTCCCAATAGACCTGTTTTTCCCCAACAAACAAAAATCAGGAGCAGGCAAGTGTCTTGTTTAAGGACACTTTGACATGTGGACAGGAGAGGCCAAGAATAAAAACACCAACTTTAAAGTTCAATCTCATCCACCTGAGCTGCAGCCACTGTCTGATTGTCATAGGTTCCCAAACTGTATACAAACTGTAATGTATTTTTTTTTCCTTTTTTATTTATTAAAAATTTCCTTGATCTCGGAATTTTAATTCAAGGTAAACAAAATAAGCAGAGTGCATTAAAATACTATTGGAGCAGCCTCAGTGCTGGCAGTGAGTGCAAACATCAAAAAGGCATCACTATGCCTGCTGACAGTCAGTACACTGCTTGGTGGGGCTAAATCGAATTAATAAAGCTCTTAAACACGCCACAACATAACAGGATCTTAACAGCCATGGCAGTGTTGCTGCCTCTCTCCCTCTCTCCCCCCTCCACCCCACCCACCTCTCTCCTTTCCGCTTCAGAGGTTTCATAAATATAGCTAGCTTACAGGGGAGGAGTGTTCACCCTATGGGTATACCAGTTTGTTTGTGCTCTCTCTTTCTTTTTTTTTTTCAAGCATAACTGCATTTTTAAAAACATCAACAAATGATCCACAATTTGCGATAGCATCATTTCACCCATCAGCAGAGGACTCGCAGCCTCTGATGTAGGAAAACCCTGTGCCATTGATTTACGGAGAGAGAGCCAGGCAGTGTGTAGGAATTTATTTGCCTTTCAAACAAGCCCCCACCTCCACTCTCATCTCAGTTATCTTCAGAGAAGCAGGGGAGATGAAAGAAGGACATAAAGTGCCACCATGCCACCGCAGGACGTTAACATCCCCCTCTGAGACAAAGCAAAACAGAACAGCTCTTGATACCATTGTGGTATATTTCACAGTAGCTGTTGTGCATGTACAAATGGCTGAGAGTGTATGAGTGCGAGAGGCTTGCAGCAACTTTTGTGACAGCATTGTTAGACAAGAAGTTGTAGTTTCATGTTCATAGGCTGAGTTTTCCTTTGGAGCTTTGAGTTTTGGTGCCAAACTGCCCAGTCCACTTAAAATGTTTGAATATACGCCAATGAAAAGTGTAACTTTTGGACACAATGAGGTCAAACAGCATCCGTCTGTTTGAGCTGATCAAAGAAAGTATTACCAGAAAGCACACTGCTTCAGGGGTGATGTGTGAATGTCACTGCTGGAGAGTCTTGTTTTTATCTCAGTTTGTCTCCTCACACTCTGGTGTTAAAACGAGGAGATGCAGTCAGCTGGTGCTCTGGGAGTGATAAGAGAATACCTGCTGAGACACCCAAAGGGGTTGAAGAAACACTGAGAAAATGAAAAAAGCCAGTCAATGAGACACACACACACACACACACACACTCGTGCGCACACACACACAGGCGATCTGACAGTCGGGCTTCACACTCCACTTGACGCGCTGACTGTCAAAGGATGAATCTGATTTATTGCAGCTATCCTATGATATATGTCAAACATGAAGCTCTAATGGCAACTTCTGAAAATAAATGATTTACCAGTATTTCTATTTAAGGCCGTATCAGTAATTCTTTGACCACATGAATCTGACATATATGTATTCAAATGCATAAATGAAGAGAGAGATGAAAAGCATCTATATCTGAAATTAACATGATTAAAATTTGGCCTGTTTTGCTCCAATTCTGATGTAAACAAACATTAAAGAACATCCTAAAACGTTGCTTATATAGATTTAGTTGTTTATTGTTCTTATGTTAAAAATGCCTGTCTGTCAATTAGCAAATTCAAAAATTTTTTTTTTGAACTAACAAGGCTTTAGTTTACATTTTCATTTACATTTACAGTAATGGAGACTGCCCCAAAAATATTCTGTGAAGGGAATCTGTGTCCTCTTGCAGTTCAGAAGGCCTGATTAAGTGTGTGAGGGGGTGCTGAGTGTAAGCATGCTCCTCCATAGTGAATGACAAACAGTTGCTATTGATCGAGCTCGCCTCTTTTCTCAGACCAGCTGATACGAGGTAATTAATGACTCCATTTTCTTCTGTACCACAGACAACAATTGAGTTTCATACAGCAACACTAATGCTGCTCCACCAGCAGCAGCAACCACAACCCTTCACCCATGGGAGCTGTTTGGGAAAAAAAAAAGAAAAAAAAAGAAAGAGAGCTGGTGCTAAAATATTCAGTTAACTGATGGTAGAAGAAACACATGTGGCAGGAGAAAAAACTGATTCCTTTATAAATGTTACACAAAGCTCAAGTCGATATATTTTAGCAGTGAAACACACACATGCACGCCCTCACACACGCGCACGCACCCTCCCTCATACCCAATTGCAGTCCCCTATTCCATTCTCTCCATGGATCTATTTCTTGGTGCGAGTCGGGTTCATCCTCTGGCCTCAGCCATTGAAAAAAGGTCAAGCAGCCGAGCAGAATGGCAATAACGCCCCTGAAATGGTACCATCAGTGGAACATGATTGATCAATTGAATTCCATAGCACAGAAAAATGTGGGATTAAGTAGAGTATTATACGCACAATGAGTTGAGGCATGATGTTCATTCCAAGTTCATTTCGCCTCCCTCCTCTGCTGGCGGATCAGGCAATCAATAGCGGCCTTGCATATCATATATCACCGCTGGCTCGCCCAGGAGAGAACATAATCTGCTGCAAATTTAGAATGACAGATTTGTATGGGAGCTAAAGCCCTCATCCGCTGTTGGCGGCGGGGTGTAAGGGAGGAAGGGAGGGTGGTGGGAGGCAGGCAGTGGAGTGGAGGTTCCTGGGATGCTGGCTGGTGGTTTTTAGCGGCAGATTTTCTTTTCCTTCAGTGTTCTTGTGGACTTGATGAGCAGAGGGAGAGCTGCAGAGGCGGCGGCGGGCTCCCTGGCCGAGTTGATAGGGTCAGAGATCAACAGAACCAAGGAAGCATAGGCTCATTTGTTTATATAGAGTGTGAGCGAGTGAGGAAATGCATACGCTTGCCCTCGACACCCCGTCCTCATTCGGCCCTGAGTACCGTCCCCACTTCATTCTGTTTTCCAGAAGACAGGCAATATGTGGGGGATGGAGGGAGAGAAAGAGAGACAGAGAGAGGGAAGGGTAATATGTTCAGGAGGAAATAGTGCAGTTAAATAATGGCTCTCCATTTCCCGCTGGCAGAATGAGAGGCTCTGTATGTAATCGCCAGCCCTACTTTCTCCTCCTGAAACACACGCTCTCCCTTACAAGTATATATTTGCACCGAAGGTAATCCATCAATTACCATAGACCTATCACATGATGACCGTGCTGATGGTGGGCACAAGGAGAAGGTGGGGTGGGGTTGAGGGGGGAAAGGCAGAGAGCTGCTTGAGTGAGTGTATATATGTGTGTGAGAGGAAGAGAGAGAGAGAGAGACAGTGAAAAACAGAAGGAGATAAAAGGCAGACATGCTGGTGGGTCTTTCTGAATCTACTCCAGCTCCTCATGCCATCATTCTCACACCCATTGAGCTCAAAAGACTAAAAAAAAAAAAGAAAAAAAACCTCCTCATGCTTATCTCACATTTCTGGCTCAATAGAATAACACCAAGTAAAAAAGACTGGAGTTATGCCCTGATGCAGAGTGTTGTCGTCCTCCCTCCCTCCCCCTTCCCTCCCTTCTTCCTCTCTCTCTTTCTCTAGATGGCTCGGATGGCTCAGGCCCCGGCAGCGACTCTCAGGGCAGTGTGGAGAGTTTAAGGAAGCACCTGCGAGCAGACGCCTTCACCCAGCAGCAGCTTGAGGCCCTGGACCGTGTGTTTGAGCGTCCTTCCTATCCCGATGTCTTCCCAACTTCAGAACACATCAAACCCGAACAGGTTGGCCAGGCAGATTCATTTCTAACATCTGAAACACTTACAGATCTGACAGTTTTTGCATCCACATCCTGCTTTCTTCTTATAGTCAACAGTAGAATAATTTATATTGATTTGTTGCATTATATAGTGAATTAACGGTACACAGACTGACACAAGTGATAAAAAGCTCTGTGCAACTTCTTGCTCAAAGGAGCCTACAAGCCTACAGGCTATTACAGCGGATAACCTTTATTTACATTCATTAGACTGTTAAACAACAAGAGACTATTAATTTTTCCATTGGAACTCTATGTGGGTGCCCATGCAGCCTTAGCAGTGCCCTAATTGAGTTCATTTTCATCTCTGCGCGATCACGGGGAATTACAGCGGCGATAAATCAGAGGGACAGCCCCTCAGCCAGCTATACAGCCCCTAATGCAGCTAATTACCAAAGTGATTTCTACGGCAAGATCAATACCAAAACGAATTGGAAATGACTTGCAATCACAAAGAGTGGAGGAGAAGGTATTAAAAAGGCAAGAGGAAGGTGGAGGAGGGGGGAGAAAAACGGCATCAGAATGGTCCAGAAAAATCAGTTTTAATTTAATGTAATATTAATCAGGCTGCTTTCCACTCTTTCAGTGTGCCTCCTTTTTTCTCCCTGTTTCCAACACCCCCTCCTTTTCTTAAACTGGTGAAAAGGTGGAATATTAGGCTATTAGGGGCTTGTCTGGTGTCTGCGTCAGGGCATTAAAAAGCCATTTTGAAGAGGCCAGGCTGAATAGGCCTCATCCCTCCCACACTTCTGGCAGCCATGTGGTCAGGTCATTCAGGCCCCTCTGTGCTTGCCACTCGCCCTCCGCCCAGCCCTGCCCAGCCCTGCCCACAGCCCATCTGCATGACAAAATGGCCCTTGTGCTGCTGAGGCCCAGCGGAATAGAGAGGAACATCCAGCATAGTGCCAGGGAACAGTTGTAAGCAGACAATTAGAGTTTATCTGGGATAGAGGCAGACAAGACTGGGGTCACCAGCTCGCCCCAGTGGGACCCCAGTCCCATTGAGGCAAACAGATGCACACACGCACTCTGATACAAACAGTCGCAGACACAAACGTGTGCACACACACTTATCCTTTCAAAGAAGAGGAGTCAGGTCAGGAAGTGTCATCTCATTAACAAACAGGATTCATCACAGCTGCTAGCAGAGTCTTAACCTCAGATTAAAGTGAATAAATACTAAATAAACTAGCTGGTGGTTGATCATTACATGAAGTTTTCTGGTGCAAAGTTTTGCTTTTTTTTTGAGTGAGAAATTGCAAAAAGTGAAAAAAAATGGCTGCAGTTGCGCAGTGCGTTTTATCCAGATTGAAAAGAAATTAAATGAAAACCTCTGATAGAGAGCAAAAAAAGAAATCTAATAGAAACATAAAAAATACAAAACAAAGCACACTATTTTATCATTTCAATAACCTGGTTTTATGTGTTCATCCTAGAGGCAGAGCACAAAGGTTGATTTTGAGGTTGTACTCTCCTTTAAAAAAACCACACCACATGTCTCTCCTGTAACAAAGCCCTGAATGTCTCCTCCCTTGACTGGTCACAGGGATGACTGCAGTGGAGCACAAAGAGCCAGCTGACACCCCGTCCTTTCACTCCTCTCCCAATCCCTCTCTCATCCTTCTCTCCCTTTCTGCCTTCTCCTCAGACAAGCCCTAATGCATGCATACATCATAGGTCTTGGTAAAGCATGGGGAGTGGGGACAGGACGGCTCGGTGAGGCGAGGGGGGGGGGGTCAGTGGTGTTTGCAGCAAATATTCAGAAGGAAATACAGTGAGAGGATCACAAACAGCTTCCTCGGATCCACCAGGGGTTTCCTTCTGATGTATTTAACATATTGTCTCCTAAACTGGGATATTTACTGTAAATCTAGCACCCAAAGTGGGCTTAAGTGCACTGCATGGGTGACATTACCCAGATCATGACACAGTCTGGTGGAATGTAAAATTATTTAATAAAGAAAGTTAGAGTTGCTCTCTCTGATTGCTGCCTACTCACATGTGTATTTCTACACCTACATATTTTTGCATTTGCTTGTATTTGTCCACAGGCGAATGAGTACTCGCTCCCATCCCTGAACACTGGCCTGGAAGACGTGAAGCCGAGCCTTTCCACCAGCGCCAGCTCCGACCTCGCCTCCAGCGTCTCCCAGAGCTACTCTGTTGTGACAGGTACAATCTGACTCACGCTAGATTGATCCCTGAAAGAATACACACAGCTGCGACAGGTCGAAGACATCTGCAGCAAGGTGATCGAACTCAGCGCTGAGAACACAAACATGGCGTGTTTAGCTCTGCTTCTGCTGCTGAGTATTTCCATACTGTTCAGAGGCATCTTCCCAAGTGTTTTCCAAAGGATTTTTAATTAAAATAAAACCAATAATATGAGAGAATATGATTACAGTAGCTACAGTTTAGCAAACTGTATCCTATTTTTTCAAATTCCCCCTTCTTCCTCCTTAACAACCTAGTGAATCTGTTCAACTTTTAATAAATTTTTACCAATTTTTCATTTTTCTGATATAAAAAAAATCCACTCTACTTCAATCCTATAATCAACAGAGGCCCAGTGTGCCCACTATATCTGCTGGTAAAAGTTCCAACAGCTAAAAAAAATAGCTTTTTGAGTAAGATAAAAAAAAGCACCTGAATTTACTGAAAACACTGTATACTATCATTATATAGTCAGAGTACGCTTTACGCAAAATATAATTCTGTTTACCGATAATCAGCCAGTTGTTTCCTCATTTATTAAAGTATTAAATTCAAAAAGTCCTCTTATTTGAATAAACTCTTTTAAATAATTATCCTTAAATGCAGTTTAAAAAGTACTTGGAAAAAAATAAACTTTCACATTTCATCATTATTGATTCATCAAGACTTTGACTGCCTCGTCCTTAAGTTGTACACTTGGCTTGTTCTCCAGCAATATATAAAATTCTTATTATCCAATGAAAAAAGCTTTTTCAAGCCACTTTTTGAGGCACTTCTGTGTGTTTATTTTCTGAGGGACAGAGTGAGGTGATATATCATCTGAGCCCATTAAATCCTACAAGCCTTTCACACACTGCTCCTAACTGGCTATTGTGTTAGCCTGGATTGGCCCGCTAACAGATTGACTGGGAGCACTTCTCATAAGAGACAGCTGCTGTTCTCGCCGCGACACGACGTTGTCATCAAAGGCTATGATAGCCTGTTGATTGACAGCGGCTGGAATAGTGCCGTGGCTGGCTGGCTGCCTCATGCTGTGGAGACAGAGAGAGAGAGAGCGATCCAGATATAGATGAGACGCAGACAGTAAAAGAACCACTGAAAGTACAGGTTTTTTCCAACCTATGAACTGCCTGTTGTTTTCAATAGTTACTTCCACTGAGAGCCAACAGGTAATGGCAGGTGCAGTGTATTGAATATCGTATGGTATTAACTATCTGTATCATATAACCCACATCAGCCCACTCTGTACTGCACTATAGCTTCTTTTGCTCTGCTGTCGAGGTTGATGGCCGCCTGGTTAATTGAAATATTGTTTCAATGTGGCGGCCGAGGCTCTTTCCCAGGAGAGGTTAGGTTTACTGATGGCCACACTGACTCGAGAATAATATACCAGCCTTTTAATAAAACACCCATAATTATGCAGTGGGCATCAAAGTCAATGAGTCTACTGTGTATGTGTGTGTGTGTGTGTGTGTGTGTGTGTGTGTGAGTGAGAGAGAGAGAGTCAGTAAAGAGTAAAGAGGAGGACAGCATGATTGAAAACTGCAGTGGCCCTTCTCAAATGATCCCCATAGTCCAGCCCCGGACCCAGGCACAGAGCTATGGGAAAAGAAAGACCCCTTTTTTATTCCTGAATATGTGGGAGGTAGATTCGCCCCAGAAAGTTGGGCCTCAGGAGAAGAAAGGTGTGTTTTTGTCTTTTACGCTGGGCTCCTTCTATGAAAGCGGTCTCGCTCTGGGGAGCACAGTCATAGCAGGTGGCCTTCAAGCCACCTGGGGGCTTGGGGCCTCCTAAAGCGATCCATGTGAGGGCCACATATTGCATAATGAGGAGGCTAACTAACAAAACTTTACTTAAAGTGGGATATGACAACTTGCTTAGCAGGAGCATTAAAAATGTGTCTGAGAATTTTTGAGCACCAAATTCAATCCGGATTTAATATCCAGTAAAGTTTTAGTGTGTTTAGATTTAACGACTATGCAAAGTAACGCATGAAGCAGTTGATTGGATGTAGGTTGTCAGCGCATAATATTATGTTTTCTGCCATTAGCAAACCCTGTAAATAGGAATGTATTCCAAGGCGTAAAAAATGCTAAATTACCTTCCTCATTTAGGCTGGGATCCAATTATCAATAAATTATGCTCTCATACTGGATGGAGCTACGAGATTATATTCATTCTTTAAACGTTTTCTGCTCCCAATTAAAATGCATACAGTTATTGATCTTGTTGATTTTTATGTCCTGAAATTTGCATAATCTATTAAAGATGAATGATTAATGAAGTGCTCAGTTTTGCATTCGAAGGGCGCAGAGCAAAAGCAATGTCGGCCATCTTTTGTGTCCTCTGTTTACCCAAATGTGTGAAAGAGATGGTTACCTACTGTAGAGAGGAGGGCAGCAGCCAAATCAGAGAGAGATTTAGGGCACTGAAATGCGCCGCTGGGATTTTGCATGAGGCACTGATCATTTACAAATGATTTCTTCCTCCTGCGCAATTACTATCTTATGATTCACCGTGAAAAAAAGTAAATTATATTGTAAAAGACCCGTGAAAAAAGAGTAGTTCTTTAAAATAAATTATTCTTTTATCCTATCTTAAGAGAAACATAACAGACCTAGCTTTTCACTAATGCCGGGGAATAGATTATTGTGCATATCCATATGGGAAAAAATTAAACAGGGAATTTTGTCTGTGATATATTCAAGCTGCAGAGAAGGCACTGTACATGTGTGTTTGTGTGTGTGAATCTGAGTCCAGCTTGTATATACTGTGAACTGTTCAGAGCATTAACGGACAGAGCAACTTGTCATGGTTAACCGCTGCTCCCAAACTCTGGTCCAGCATTTATGTTTCTGCTCAGTTTTTCTTTTAAAACCTGTACAGAATAAGCAAAATACAGAATCCTGCAAATCCAGTGCATCAGTGAGTTTTTAATCCTGTCACAAGCTTTTTATGTGGAATAAATGGTGGTTTAATACTGTAGCTACTTAGCTGTAGTCAAACAGGGTTGGACCCAATGAGAACACAGTTGTCTCTGCAGACTGGGCTCGATAATCACACTCATCAGAGCCTGTGGGTAGGCTGGGTGTAAATGGGCACCCCTCTGACCTGCTATGACTCCAGCAGATGTGAAGATCCGATGCTTTTTAATTCCTCTTTGTACATATATGACTGCTCCTATGAGTGAAAAGATTGTACAGACGAGAGAACAGGAGGAAAATAAAACACATTTTATTTTCAGTTTAATTTCACCTGAAACGTATCCCACACTCTGAGCCTAGTTTATGACTTGGCAGTACCAGCTATTCTCTGCTGGGTGGCAAACAACAAGCAGCCACCTAGCCTGCCGTGCCTGGTGTGTGGCCTGGTGACAAACGGCTTGTCTCAGCTCAGTTAACGCCCGCAGCCCAGAGCTTGGAAATTAATGTTTATATCACCCCACACAATAGCACGCTAACCTTTGAGCACACATTTGATAATGAATGACTGAAAACCTGTGGATGGGGAATTCAAACTACTTGGCCCTGCAAATATCCTTTGCTTGCTCACAATTGGATGCAGCCTTTGATGGTCGTTCTTTAGATCCTTGCTGGTGTAAGCATTTAAAAACTATTACCTCTAAAATGCAGCAGAGTGAAGGCATAGGTTTAACCGGCTGTGCTCGATGCAAACATGAATGTGCACTTCCACAAGACAGAAGCTTTGCTGTGATCTTGCACAGACTTGCACAGGAATGAAAAAGTTCTCTGCAGATTGAATGTCAAAACAAGAGTTCTGCCAGTTTGTGCACTTAAGTTCCTCAGTGTATGTTTAAAAACGAAATGCTCACTTAGGAGAAGGATGTTGACGCATCACTCCGAGGGCTGTTGTAGGTTCTTTACAGTTCATTTCTATGGTTGATGGAGTCTGTGGACGTGGTATCAGTGGTAGAGAAGAGACAGATGTTGGAGAACTCTATAGCGTCTCTACTCTCTCAGAGATGTGTTTGCTGGGGAGAAGAGTCCCCAAGGACCCTGAGTTTATCTTCCATCTCCATCATCAGGGCCTGTGATTTGACAGGCTCCCTTTACCCTTGCTCTGCCTCGTCTCCAGGACAATAAGCAACACCATGTCTGATTAGTTTCAGAGTTCAGTGGTCTTGAACGCTGCGTTTGTATCGGTTGTTGTTGCGTCGTAACCCCCTGTCTTTTTGACAACAGTTGCTCAGGCGCTGAGAAAACAGAAGCCTACAGTAGTATGCAGGAAGTCTCAGATACAGTGTAAACACCCCGAGTCTTATCTTAAGTTCAGATTAATATCCCACACATCAGGTGGGCCATGCAGTGTCACCTGATAAGAAAGTAAGTGCTCCTTTGAACAATAGAAAGCAATCTGAGTAGTAAACACACAATCTACTTTTCTAAATTGTGGCTTACAGAGGTAAGATTATGTTTTATTAGGGCCAAGACTTGTAGATTATATCTTTTTTAATATTTGTTTTCTATAGACTTGCCATGATCCTAAATAGGGGTTAAAAAGGTAAAGCTGCTGATCATAATTATACGAGTCGAGGACTTTTTGGGTGTTTCTGTCATTATCTTCCGTGTTGTCTTGTACCAACGAGTGGGGGTGAAACTTGGGGCTGTTATGCCTCTGAATCAAACTCAGGGTAACAAGACTTTTGAAAGCCGTTGTAACTTTAAAGACTTTAACAGACCACATGCTAGATATAATTAACTGAGGAACAGAACTGAGCGCTGGTCGTTTGCACTCGTTCCTACACTCGGATCCTGTTTCCATAAATTTATGACATACTTGCGCGGTGCATGTGACAAACTTTAGGTCCATCCAATTAAATGCAAAACCAACTCGTTAGAATATTTCTGTTCATGCCAGAGATTTGTGTCAACCACTCTCTTTAATGATTTGATCATAAGTTAAAAACTTACATTGTTAAACATTGAGTTGTTCCCTCTGTGACAATGGTATTTGTCTCAATAAGATGAAAGTAGTCTGTGTAATTGCAGTACCTCCATCTAAATCCACATTTACAGCTGTCACAAAGACAAAGAGATTTGGAGAACCTGCTGTAGATTTCTATGGGAAAGCAGTCAGTTAGGTTGGCATTAGGTTCATAGGGTTGACAGGGTTACATCCCCCTTCCAAAGAACAGCCCTTATCTTAATGAGGAATCGCAACACACAGTCCTGTTGTAAAATAACAATGATGGGGGAAGCAGCTAATGAGGCTATCATGGTGTCGGGAAAGAGCCATCTCTCCCTGCAGGCCCCAGCGAACAGAACAGGCTCTGCGGCAGACGCAGAGAGGCCGGAGACAGAGCTCACATTGATTGCACAGGTTCAAGAGGCAGAGCCGGTTGAAATGAAAGATGCCAAGTCTCATCAGCCAAATTAGATCCAAGAGTAGAGTTTTGAACTGTCTACAAGCCGGTTGTTTGGTTATTTGAGGGAGTGATTTTGTTGCGAGAAAGCAGCCGTGAGATTATGTTGTTTGTTTTCCCAAAACCTTGGGGAAATTTTTTACGCATTTGAGCTTGATTGATCAGGCGCGATGTGTTGTTGCAACATTTCACTGGTGTATGTTTCCACTTAGTTGAATGAATTACTTCTGGGTGCATATGAGATTATTATTATAAGCTATGTAAATGAACAAATCAACTTCTAAAGACTGCTTAACAATTCAGAACACATATGAAATGTCTGGTTTTAAGTTGGTAAAAGATAGGAAGTTAATGTGTAGTTGCAATTTCACTTGTTGTAGTGTTTCCCACCTTTAGGCTCCCTTTAACTCATTGAATCTGCTCAGGATTTAGAGTCCTGTCTTTCCTTGATTTAGTGCCCTGAAGTAAGACAAATCTGAAAACTTCTGCTCCCACACATTTGATTTGTTTTTGAAACTGTACGGTAGTTTCTTTTTGGTTATTTGGACATGTAGAAAGCTTTACATTCATTCCACCATACATCTGAGTGACTGAAGTGAGTGTATGTACAGTATGTGTGGCGTTGCATGTCTGCATTATATCCAGTCTTTTTCTTTTTCTTTTTTTATTTCCCACCTGGCAGACTCTCACCCATCATATCCACCTTCCATGTGTGTAAAGCGGGAGCCCCATGAGGCATCCTTTGCCCCCTTCACCCCCTCCTCTGTTGGGGACTCTGCTCTAGCTGACATCTTGCCCCACCAGTCCGGCCTCTCTGTAGATGCCTCTACTCCCAGCTACCCCGCCCATGCCCACGGCCCCTGCTACAGCCAGTATGCCAGCCAGCCCTTTATAGCAGGTACAACTTTACCCATAAGACCCTGTAACCAGATCAACATCCAATCAAGCTCATTCTCTTCAGCTGATTTTCCTTTGTGTTTATTATTAACCAGTTAGTAATTTTCAAATATAAAAGCGTTTGCCTCTCACGTTGTAAAGCCATCAGTCCCATCATGCTTTGTGGCCCTCCTGTTGTGTATATAAAAGCAAAACTGACTGTTTGCCCCTCATTAACAGCCACTGCCCTCTCCCCCCTTCCACCCCTGCTTTTCACCAGTTCTGACCCCTTGCCCATCTCTCGGGGTTAACAATAAGCCTCCAGGTCCTTCCAGCCTTGTGACAGGTCCAAAGGTCTGAGGCTACAGAGGGGGCCGGCGATGGGGTGTACAGGCAGACGCATAGGGCCGATAATGCGGCCTGCTTTGGACCTGTGTCTCACTGTCCTGTGCCCCTTCATTCAGCCAGGTCCGATACTGTCGCTGTAAATCACAGGACTGAATTTGGAGCAGAGAGAGCTCCTTATGCTCCTGTCAGCTTTAAAGCTGCTTGTGATGTTGATACATTAATGTCACAGCAGTTCCAGTCTCTGATTAAATGAGCTCATAAAAATAATAATTTGTATACCTTACTGTAAAAAATGTGCAAATTGCCTGCTAACCTGCTAAGGTTGTACCCAGGCTCTCACCCATAATAAAAGATAAACAGTTGACATTATGCAACTTCATTAAACACGATGCAACATTTTACAGATTTACACCTTTTTATGACATATTTGAATAAATTATCTTTAGACTACTGCAACAGTATCTGTAAGACATTAACTGATGTGTGGCACTGCTTCTTATTCTCAGTCATTCTTATCACGTCACTTTGCTGATTTTTAGTTCATTTCTTGTTTACAAAATATAACATTTCCAACATCTATGGGGCAAAGGAGAAAAATAGAAATTATTATAAAACTTGAATGATAATTAAGCTTAGAAAGGCCAGTATTTTGTTCATACTTATTATAATGTGTAATTGCACTCCGCTAAATGAAACATAGGCTTTTTTTACTACTTGCAACAACAAATACATTTTAGAGGAAATGTAAAGCTGCCTGTTGTACATTTTTTATCAGAATAATTTAAAAATGCTGTTAATGAACATTAATGACAAATTATTAAAATTTTCTGTGTTGAAGCCTCCTTGTAAGAATTTCCCTCCTGTGTGCTTTCAGGTCGAGACATGGCCAGCACCACCTTACCTGGCTACCCGCCTCATGTCCCCCCCACAGGACAAGGCAGCTACCCCACCTCCACACTCGCTGGAATGGTTCCTGGTAGGTGACACTACTCCCTTTTTATGATGCCATTAATTTTACTTTTTACAGGTTGTATTTTCACAAGATAATACCCTTCAGTTGATCTTGTTTAAAGTACCTGAGGTCACCTTAAGCTAAACAAGAAGAATGCTTTTCTGTGGCGTTTCTAACAGTACACATGTAACACACTCACAGTTGAGAGACCGAGGAATCCTTAAAGCTTTGCTCTTGACCCAAAGGATTGAAGCAAGCTTGTTATAGCTTTGTTAGATTGCGGTTAGCTTGTGGTTAGCGTCTGCGGACGAGGACATTAGATGAACTCGATAGGCGATCACCACAATCAGTGGCCGTGAGATAGGACAGTTCCTCTCAGTTACACTCCAGCTCCCAGCGCTCATTACCCTCACCGTGTCCACACAGCGCACTCTCACCAGCCCCGTCGATAAACACTGCTTTTGCGCCTCTCCTCGCCTCCCCGGACACCCAGGGCTGCAGAGCGTATCTCTTTCCCCTCTACTTAACCTGCAGTTCAGGTTCACATCAAACAGTTAAGGGTCAAAACACAGAGGCGTGGAGGGCCTGTAAATATTTAAATCACTATCTCTCTCAGGGATGAGCTCGAGTTACACGACCAGCAGTGAAGATGCTATAGCTGCCAGTGTGTGTTGATCTCTCCTCCAAACACCTGAAAACACAATTCCTTTTACAACTGGGAGACATGTACCTTTCATGCTGACCAGTAATCAAAGCAGACTTGCAGTATTTACATGTAAATGCAGTGAGCACGGGGGAAAAAATGGAGGCAAAAGCTAATGTCTCAAATTAGGAAAATGAATTATGCTTTATTGGATCATATGGATACACTCACTCAAACACCAACACAAGCACAGCCACCTCTTTAATCCAGAGATTGTACTTTTTTTTTATCTGGCTGTGAATGACCAAGATTTAGTGACTGCCCCAAAAGTCTGTTAAAGCAAAGGCCATTCTTCAGCAGCTTCATATAAAAGCCTGCCTTTATAGTGTCATAAAAGACAGAAACTTGTGGACCCACAGCTTCGCTCTCTGACGTCCCCCTAACCTAACGTCCTTTCCAGCACACTGAAAGACAAAGAGTGAATGAGAGGCTTGAGGAAACCTATTGTTTTGAAGTTTTGAAGGGAAGCATTACTGCTTAAAAGTAGAAAAACTGCACTGAGTCTCGCTTAAGGAAAGTCACAGAGGAATACTTAAACCATCTATATACCTAAAGAGACTTTTGAGACAAGCATCCAGGATAAAAATGACACATTGGTGTGTCATTATAATGTGACATCAGTGTTTGTTGGTAAAAAGACATTTTTACAGTGTAATATTTCACAAATCTGTCGTTCATCTCAGTGTATAAGCTCTTTGCTAATGTTTGTTTTTACTGATTTGCTTTTCAGGAGGGGACTTTTCTGGAAACCCCTACTCTCATCCACAATACACCACTTACAACGAAGCATGGCGGTTCAGCAATCCAGCATTACTAAGTAAGTAACAGTTACTAGAAGTTAATCTCATCCAGATGTGTTTTGAAATGAAAATCATACTTTAAAACAAAAGACTGATCTTGGAGATTTACACACGTGTCTTACATGATTGTGTGACCTCGTGGTTTCCAACGGCTCGCTCTTCTGTTAACTTTCAGGTTCCCCTTATTATTATAGTGCCGCATCCCGTGGCTCCGCACCTCCCACTGCTGCCACTGCCTACGACCGCCACTAGTTACCATGGAGACCAGCTCAAACTGCAGGGCCAGGGCTTCGGCCTCCATATTGTCCCCGTCTGAGAAACACTGAGGTCAAAGGGAAGCCAGAGGAGTCCTCGAGGAAACCCCCGTGATGTTACGTGACGTGGAGGAGGGATCGGCGAGGTCGGCGCCGGCGCATCTAGCCCAGCTTCAGCGTTACACACTTTTCGGGTCAAACGGGCCCAGTGGGCGTTCAGAACTCACCCATCATGCCCTCAATCTCTCACAGGCCTGAACATTTCCAGAATGACTTTAAGAGATTATATAAATATATATATTATAAAATATAAATTGAAGAAAAACAGTGTGAAGAATACCATGTGGGAAAAAATGTTGTGTTTTCTTTTTTTATTATTTTGTTTCTCTGTTGCTGTTGTTGTTGTTGTTATTTTATTCATGGACCCTCGCATTCCTTTTACGTGATGAACTGCAGTATTTTTCTGCTCTAAAGAGACACGTCCAGGGGAGATGACAATGGTCCCATAGCTGGATGGTGCAGCGACTTGAACCAGTGTTGTGGGGCCTCTAATGAGATCCTGGCTCCACACTGTAGGGCGGGCTTTACTCTGGTGCTTTGACTCCATCTTCTGCTCCCATTTCTCCAGTCCCACCTACATGATCAGATTAACACAGCATGTCCCACAACATTTACTGACCCTATAAAAACCAGTGGCAACATCACAGTCTCTGTGGCAAACAATCAGATGTAAAAATGTAAATCATTTTGCAAAGTATTAAAAAAACATGGTGGGCACAACATTGTCTCGCCTGAATTTTAAATACTTTAAATAATTTTTTTTTTCTGTCTCTATTTTTAAACATAAAAAGAAACAGCTATCAAAAATTCCTTCGGAATAGTTCAGTCACATTTCCCTTAATTTTCCAGTCATGTTCATGTCCATGCATGATCGTTCTTTGCTCTTTTTTTGCACTATAACCGCAGCTTATTTAATTTATCTTGTACATTCACTAAGGATTAAGTTTAATTAACCTACCAATTTTAAACATTAGTCAAAGCTATTTATGTTGCGTAATGTTGGTGTAAAAACACAAAACAGAAAGACAGACAGACGTGAAAATTGTGTAAACATCTTTTTCTGAGTAAAAGTGACGCTTTCACATTTTTTGAGCAGTTCGTCAGCCGTCGTCCTGTGGCCACATGAACAAATTTTCCTGGGTTATTATTCATTCAGCTACTTAGTCATACCACTAGATGCCTACACAGTTTAGAAAGCTGTACACAGCTGAGCGAACCAGCTGCAAATTAGCTTCAACAATTGCCTTACAAACCTGTTTTTTCAACACAAATTCACGCTGTTAAACAAAATTAATTGCCTTTACAAACACATATTCATCACCTTCCTTGATTTACGTTTTTTACTCTCCATCGGGACTGAAAGGAAACACTGATTCAGTTTGCTTTTTGGAAAAATATTTTGTGAATGTACTTTTGACTACATTTGCCAAAGACTTAGTTTGATATTTAATATTTTATTTACAGTATATGTATGCATAAATAAAGCAGTATTATCTTTTAAATAAGTAGTCAACACTGAACATGTACGTCGTGACTTTACAACAGGCGAACAACATAATGCATATGACTGTAATGAAAAAGGTGAAATTCAGTGACTCAATATTCCATCAGCTGCAACAAAATGCTGCTTTGTAGAATGATTTGTGAATAATGTGAAGACAATTCTTCTCTGTAAATAATATCACACACACCATTGCAGTATCATACTAATGTACTGGCTCCCTTTGTAGATAAACAGACCGAAAAAAAAACATGCATTTACATTTGTGTCTTATTGTAATGTTGTGCTCTGAGGAAAATAGGCACAACGGCTGTATAACCTGCGGCTACATACGCTGTAATGGCAGGTTTCAGAGGCTAACATCACATTAGGTTGTCTTTGTCATTTTATTTTGTTTTCATGATAATGTCATGATGATGTTTTATGTCACTATGCAATGAGTTAAATGGCTTTCTGTATCATCTTTTGTTGTTGGGCTCAGAACAAGTAAACCCCATGGAAAACAGCATAAAGGTTAAAGAAGTACAAAAGACCTCCGGCGTAAAAATGATTTCTCTCTTGTTCACTTCTGCTCCTCTAATGAAGGTGTGATCAAACTGAAGTCATTGGCAACAATCAAAGATATTGTCCTGTTTGCTGTTGGTAGATGTTGTGATCATTATGTTAATCCAAGCTACGGTCGTCTGTGCATCCATGTGTAGGAACACGTTCACACTTATACCCAGTCACCCATCTCTCCTCCCTCCGCTCTCTTAACAACTTACTCTTTAGTGTAAAGGCGTCCGAGATGAAGTTTACTTTAATTCTACACAAGCAAACACATCATCTGGTATCAGGGTGAACTGTCACTGCTGAGGGCACCAGATAACAGAGAAAACAGACTGCGGTCCTGCTCTCCAGGAGAAGATATCCTCCACAAATTGCACTTGGGATTTGCCTATTTCTGTCTACATGTAGCTCGACATATCTGGAAATGAAACACTGGCGCAGAGTGCAAGCCACCGTCATTCAGGCGAGGGCTTTGCCGTAGGAAGCGTGGCACCTCTGAGGGAATGGGTCTTCTTACTGTTGTAAAGATGATACAGGAGATGTGTCATGGACATAAAAAAGGATTTCTGATGAAAATCTATATGGAAAGCCTCGTGGCCTCAATCATTGTTCTGTTTCAGTTCTGTTCCAATTCTTTTTTTGTGCACATGAGAAATAAATTCTTTTATATGTCAGTCGTTGACTTGGTGTCCCCTCATTATTAACCCCATAAGAAAATGATTCGGAGTTCAAGGTTTTCAGGGAGCGTTCCTGCTGCTGGTGTATTGATGTTTGGTTTTATGAACAGTCAGGACTACAGAAGGCACTCATACGAGTTACAGCTCTCAAATATGAAATACATGATAGCTGCAGAGGACGTTGTTTAGGTGTACAAGTGTAAGGGTGTCTATAGCAAGCATATATATTATGATTCCTGTTAAAAGTAGCCCGAGTGCACAGTAAAAAAAAAGAAAGGAAAAAATGGAATATGTTAAGGCATGTGTGTTTGGATGGGAGAAAGGGAAAGAAAAAGAGAAAAAAAGAGGGTGAAACAAAGAAGCAGGACAGTTGGAAAGCAGGAGAGCGTTGCCCCAGCTTCTGACTCCAGTATATTTAATGATGCATTGGTTTCATCCTGCACTGCTGCTGCTGCCTCACCTCCTCTCTACACTCTCTACTCCGAAACACACAAACCCAGCCAGTTGTAATTCAATTTTCCTGCTTCCACTGCCTATTGTTTATTTCATGGATCCCCATGAAGCATCAAAAGCTGCTGTTTCTGTCAGCCCCCTAACTGTCCTATGTGTTTGTCATTCAGACCTTGTTAAAAGATAAAAAAAACACACTCACACACACACATACACACACCGACAGGCACACACACTTCACTCCTTTCTCTAGCAGCTGAGAATTCCCAGTGGTAAAATTATTCCATTTAGATGGGAACTTTTTTGTCACTACCCTGTCTAAATTGGCATATCTGGCTCTCTCGTAGAAACCAATAAACTGTGAACCCGGATGCATCTGTCAGTCAAGCTCATCTTTACTTTAGCGAGCCAGATGACAACAACAGGAGAAGAGACACACACCAGCAGAATGGGGCGCACTGATTGGCTCTCATCAGTTAGGCATTACGAAAAGCACCTGTCATCCTCAGGGCTTCTCAAACGCGCGCAGAGAGGCCCTGCCGCGGGGGCCAATGGGCCCCGCACAAGGATTTACTCAAACACTTCACCCTCATTGTCAACTTGGCTTGGTGATGCCCTACAGATAGGCCTCTTTAGCATGATTCATGTCTGTCACTGATAATATATGCAGTGAAATAAGCCCATTTTAAAGAGCTGCTGGATGGACTCAGTCTGAAGCAATCTCTTGCAAAGTTTAAGTTGTATTCAGAAATTTTTTCTTTCTATTATTTCAACTTTTCATAACTTCAGCTTTAAATTAAACTGACCTTTTCAGTAGTGGTGGAGAGTGCCTGAGTATTTTTACTTTGTACAACTTTGGGGCCTTGTGCTTTACTTGAGTGTTTCCCTTTAAAGCTACTTTTAACTTCACAAGTAAATCTGAAGGGAAATATATCTATATGGGGCACCACTTAAATAAAGTGCCCAAATGTATATAAAGAACTTTAAACTGGACCACCCATGACAGTAAAATGTAAATTGCACCGATACATGAATTTTAATTTTATAAACAAATACTTATCAACTAAGTACTTGAATGTTTAAAGGGTAAAGTACATTTTTTTGATAATACTTGTGCACTTTTACGTAAAGTCTGATTTATGTAACATTTCTGCATCAAAATTAAAAGAGAATAAATTTATGTCATATATTTGGTTTGGCTGTTTACATAATCCAAAATGTTTCAGTACTCTTAAGATCCGTAGAAAAAAATGTATTAATGGAAAAATTGCATTTCATGTGTTGTGCTTCACCTGTCGCTAACTTCCATGAAAGAGGGTAAAGAAGTCAGAAAGAGCAAGAAAAAAAGTCAGCAAACGTGACTTAACATAACATGAATTAAACTTTAATACATTGTCTCTTCTGTTAATATTTTTGTAGTGCTTCTTCAGTACTTTAACTAGTAAATAAGGGTTTAAAGTATCTTTTCCGATATTAATCAACAAGGTGGTTTTTAAACACAGTAAATACTGACATAGTACGGCATAAACACCTAACTCCCCATACAATGATTTCTCTTTGTGTAAACTTGCCCGAGACAGTCACAGAGCAAAGACGAGGAGTGGTGGTGGTCTAGCACTGACGCCCTGTCATCTGCCTGCATGGGAGCCTGTCATCAGCCTCATCATGTGGCTGTCATAGTTGATGCCGGCAAGGGGAGAGGCCAACCCTGCTGTGTCAATCAACGAGCCCTCATTAGAAGCGGCTTTAATTAGTGGCTTCACGGGTGCAGTATTGTTCACAACGGAGCCTTCGTTAACTCTGTTAATCCCAAATGGATTTGGGTTGAGAAGAGGCAGCGCTACAGCAGTCCAGAGGTATAATGTGAAGCTTCACTGTGTGCTGCTGGTTGACAAGAAGTATTTCTTATGTTGTTTATGTCTTGAAATCATATTTGTTTGCCTTCAATAGATATACAAGATCAGATGTGTCCTTAAAAATAAGAAAAGGCATTTTTATCATCCCAATCCAAGGATGAAAAGCATTGAAATTAAAATAAGGCTTGTGAAAACATCCTTTTGAAAATAAATCATGGTCTCACACTAAGATTATTTGAGTGTGGCAGGGGAGTCAGAGAGTTCAAGCCCGGTCTCTGATGATCCTGATCCTGACAGAACAATGATTATGAGGTTATTTTCACTGTCGGCGGGTGAGACCATCCGGGCGACAAGAACATGACTTTGTGATGTTTGTAATGAGTGAGAATTGATTGACTCAACACAGCCTAAAGAGGTTTTCCTCCATGTTCAAGCTCAAAGGATGCTCGGGCTCCGTGTGCATCCCGCTCTGTAGCATAGTTCACAATTAGAATAATGAGCAGTCGGAGAGCTGTCTGGAGAAATGCAATTGCTGCGTTTTTCTCAACGCAGGCCTCATCTGCCAACTATATGCTATTACACCATTCCCATTCCAGCTAGATCAGTCAGCAGTGCAGAGCAATTTCCCTTCAGGAGCTAAATTATCGTTTTGAATGGCCATTGTGCGACACATTGTGTAATTAAGCACTAAATATGCCTCGCTACCTGATTATGTCACTCTCCAAAAGGGATGAGGAGCTGTGGGGCGAGGGCTGGTGTTTCTGTGTTTGTGTGAGCACATTCACATCAAGTTGTTGGGAGGGATTTGAGGTTGGGGAGGAAGTGAGTAGGGATGTAACAAAAGGCCAAAATGTGTAAAATGGGGTAGCAGTGACCTGCTTGCCCCCTTCAAGCTGAGTAAAGGTCTTCTGTCTGACAGAAGCCCAACCTGAGGTGGGGGTTGATTTTGTTTGAGTCCCAACTGTTTTGGTAAAACAGAGCAACAAGAACATCCAGTCCTCCTGCAGCTTCAGTAAGACGGCTGAAGAAGAGGAGACGAGGCAAAGAGGGGAGAAAGAAAAGTGGGAGGCCACAATCACCAACCCCCACCACCTCTGACTGGCTTGCCCCCCGCCCGGGGGCCGCCCCCCCCCCCCCGCGGCGCCGCCCCACCACCCCCCACCCCGCCCCAGCGGGGCCCCCCCC
>JAPZDV010000003.1:13884606-13947559 GCA_029814665.1 Acanthurus lineatus
GTGTTGCTGAGTTGGTTTGTGTGTTTGTGTGTGTTTGCGTGTGTGCGTGTGTGTGTGTGTGTGTGTGTGTGTGTGTGTGTGTGTGTGTGTTTGAGCAAGAGAGAGAGAGAACTGGAGAAAAGGTAGGAAAAATTTATGACTATTCAAGAAATAAACATGGAATACAGATCTAAGGCAATAAATTTATGCCTAAGTTTTATCTCTAAATCCGCCTCCTTTTCATCAATAAAATAATAACTCAAAGTAATACTGATACCTCTACCCACACTCCGCAGAATCCATCAGACCTGTTTGTTATGAAGAGTGTACAAAAGGAAAGAGCAGCAGAGGTATGTTTGCCAGAGAAGGGGTGAGAATACAATAGCCCTCCTTCCAAGGGTCTGTAACCATAGACTCTAATAAAGTCACTGCGTGCAAATAAAGAACCACTGCACAGCTCGAGTTACAACAAGGACGGCATTATACAACTCGCCTCTGTTTTGAAGTACAACACCAAATGTTAGAGAGCAACAAACAGAGCACAATGCCCTTTATCTAATATTGATGAGCCAGTAATATCCTTTATTGTAGATGATCTGATAATGAATTTATATTATTGATGCTAAAGTCTGGTTTTAGATTCTTTTATGTAGTGTTTTATGTGGTTTCTCCTTCCTTAGGAGACAGTGTTTCTACCTGATTCATGCATTAAGAGCTGGTTCATTGAATAAGATGGTGACTATATGAACTTCTACATCAACATTCTGACAGATGAGATTCAAAAATAATAATGTGTCCTAATAAAAATACTTAATTCCATTTAATCTTTACCCACAGTCTAACACAGACACATCAGAAATTGCAATTTACTATCTAAACTGTTAGATAACAAGACTTTTAATTATTGAAATTCAACAGTTTTAGAAGGAGACTGACTCAATGACTGGTTCATCTCTTTTGCAACATCCTGTTTGGAAATTTTTATAAATAGATGAATATTCTAACCGAAGCTGAAAGCAGTAGCATTATACTGTATGTTGAATTTAATGAAATTTAAGTTTAATTCAACTGCAGCACCTTTTAACATCAAGTTATGAAAACAAGTAATCTATGTCACACATAAATGGTCTACATAAATGTAAATGAAATGATGAAGACTTGTTAAGTTAAAACTACAACAAAAACAAATACAACAACAATGTTCTGCAATTTTCTTGCAATGACAACTTTCCCTTATAAACTCTTGTCTGTATTGTGTCAATAGCTGCATTCACCCAAAGCTGGAGGGAGTCTGTCTTTGCAGAGCAAAATTCAGGCCTCCCTGTTGCTAAAGGTTGTGACCTCACTTTTTATTTTTCCCGGGGCTGTTGGGTTAATGAAGTAACAACAAACTGGGCCTGCGGCTAATTTGGAGTGGCACTTCCTGGCCATTCCTGTCTCCACGAAGACGTATTTCATTTTCTCTTATCTCTACCTCAGTCATGTGGCTTTCCGCATGGACGCCCATGTCTCCCCCTGTTGCACGACTAATGGAAACTTCGTTAATGTCATTAATCTGCAGACCAGGACATGAACCAAACACATTTAACCTTCCTGGGCAGGCCTCTGCCACTGAAGCTGTAGTGATTGTCCACACACTCTGTACTTGAAGGCTCAGAGTGACGTGCAACAATATGAGATTGTCCTGTTCACATTAATCCAAGCCACTACTGTGAGACTATGATGGGACTGATGGGACTACCATCTGTAGCAAAGCCTTATTCAAAATAAATGCTAAAATGTTTTTAATTGGTGTCTTAACGCAGAAGTTTTGCTGAAAAAAAGGTTTTATGATGCCTTCTGTGATTCCCGCATCTCTCAGTTTACATATGAATATCTCACCCTGCTAATCAGCTTGACTTCAGTGTTTGTAAATGACAGCACTCTCACTTCCACCATGCACATCTAAACAATGGTAATGTCAAAAGACTGCTTAATGACTCATCAGGTGACTGTGAATCATCCCTCATTCAAAGCCCTTATTCACACATTCCACCAGCTCCATGAATGGACACTGTCAGCCCCACATGTCATATACTTTCATTCATAAAGCAGAAAACAGAAGAGGGGGAGCGTGGTTGGAAAAAAAAAAGAAGGAAAATCTCTGGTAGGATGGGTAACCCAGGGGACATTTTCCTTTGTGTGGCGCTCAGCTTATGGGGCCAAATGCCAGCAGGCTTACCTCCACACTGTCTGTCTCTCTGTGTCCCCCTTTCCTTAGCACACAGTAATTAGGAGGATCTTAATGGAGAGGGGGGTTTATTAGCGTCTGAGGAAGGCTTTAAAAGTCACTTTAATTAAGGGGGATTCAGCAGACAGCTTGTGTGGCGATGTCACCCATTTTATAAAATCCTTGTTTGGGCACAACAGGAAAATAGAAGTGGGTCTTTAAAAGGAAGGGGGGAAAAAGGCTTTCCAAGAGGAAGGCCGTCTAGACCTGCAGTCAGAGACAGAATAGATACTCTGACCCTGGCTGAGCATTAAGATGGCGGTCATTATCTACCAAGAAATTCCACATGTGTGCATGCGGGGAGCAAACACCCCTTCACCCCCTTTAAAAAAAAAAAAGAATCAGCCAAACAAACCGCCCACCCCTCTGAAACTGTTTCATTCAAAAGATAACCTCACTGCTAAATTTTTTGGGGGGATTAATTTATTCTCAGCATAACCTATGGCCATTCATGCAGGATATAAAATCCTAGATTATTTCCTGCTTGGTTAACCCGCATCCGGCCAGTCCCTCTCACAAAGCCATTCTAATGTTGCCATTAGTTATGCTCCTCTGGTGGCCAAAAGATTGATCCCAGGGACTTGGAATCCAATAAATGTGTACATGAATGGCAGAGGGAGATAACACGTTTCCCACAGATAGTGCGAGGAGTCGATCAGTGCTTAAAAGCAACATTATATTTAGCATTTTTAAATTCTTCAAAGGCATTTTTTTTAGGTTTTATTCGATGAGGAATTTAAGAAATATATTTGAGAGGAAGCATCTTAGTCAAAAAGACAAAGAGGGAAACTACCACCAAATAAAAGCTAGTGTTGTCGCAGACATCATGGGGCTATAAAAGTAGAGTCTTCCACAATAAGTGCAGCTGCTGGAAGCCTACAGAGGGGATCTGATAATGGGCCCGGGGGGAAACGACAACATGCTCAGGGACTTGGGATTGTCAGGAAGACAGATAAGAAGACACAGGAACAGGTTATCAGCTAGTTTATGAGGTGTCACTCTGCTCAAACACTCACCTGTTCTGCAGGAAAATCATAGAATCACAAACAGGCGTCCTATTAATTCATGCAGGGATCTCGCTGTTACAGGTCACATAAATTTATTCATCTTTTACACCTTCTAAACCGGCACTAATACACAATTATTAGCTTCTTTTGTGTAAAATTAGCTGTGTTTAACATGAAAAAAAGTAATTATTTTACTATTTGCAATAAAACAAATCATTGACATAACTTTTAAGGGCTAATATAACATCAGGATTTGCAGTGTAAAGCCATCAGACTCTGGTTTCATTCAGTGTGTAAACTGAGAAAATGTCTCATTTTTAACACAGTCAAAAATTAATGCTTCATTTTATTCATTTTCTTTTTATGAGAAGTTATTGTCAAAGTTAAAGACCCAGATTTTACGAGTATATACTCTGTGTAAATAAATCCAGTGTCTAACTGTGGCAGGATAAGTCAGCTGTCACAATACACACAAATTCCTTAATTTGCGCCAATGATTCAACAATGCATCATTTGGTCATCTTTTGGTTCCCTTGTTGTATAAGGTCCCTTATTAATCACTGAAACTCATGGAAGTATGGAAATTTAATCTCTTTAAAACTTCACTCAATTTGTATAGTGCAGTCTTTATAATTTCATACAAAGCATTGAATCATTTTATAAGTGTTTGTATGTTTAAATGGACAATTCTGCTAAGCTTTAAAAAGAATTAGCTGTAAGAGCAGCTTGACAGAGATAAATGATAGCTGACCTGGGATGGATGATGTGCCCCGTGGCACGACTGGACAGGTTCTTCAAAAACACTTCCTGTGTAGGTGGAGAAGAGTGGCGTCAGCGCTCCCTGAACCGCTCTGCAAGAAAGTTAGATTATAAGGCTTTTTGTCGACAAAAAAATTCCAAGACTAAGACAGCAGCATTTTATATTCAACACTTCCCATCAGTTCCTACGAATGTTATATTACTGCAAAGAGAAATTGCATTTTCCACAATTAAATCACTCTAAACAAAAGCAAGAGACAATGCCAATCTCTTTTTTTTTCCAGTGACTTCCTCCATACATGATAGCAATCACATCATGAATAATTAAAGAGTATTTTCGTTATCATTTGTAACCAGCTTGTCCATATCACACTGTAATGTAAAGGAGACTGTATGCCTACTGAGGTTGTTAATTGCAAAACATTTTTTAAGAACTTAACTTTTTTAATATCACTCGTTGTACATTATAGTTTGTATTTACATTAAATGACATGAAATGCCTCAGTGTTCAGACCACAAAGCTACTAAATCAGAGGGAACTTCTCCCCTCCTTAAAAAAATAAAATTAACGTGGCCCAACTGTAGACTGCTTAACTGCATGGCTACATCCTCCAGATTTTTTTTATCATTATTCTTTCACCCACATAAATGATCAAAACAAATGACAATCTCTGTGCAAAGAAGAGACGGAGCCCACAAAAGGGAGTCTGACAGCCATTTCCACAACAGATGTTTTTACAGAGGGGTGTCTTCTCTCCGCTGAGCAGTCTCACACATGAGAGACCCCCAAAAGCTTCAGAGAAACGTCCAGAAAACCAACATGTAAATTTGTAACTGCCATGTCTCCGACTAGCAGGCCCAAGCAAATATCATTCCTCCCAAAAAATAAAAAACAAGATAAAAACAAGGAAGGGTTGTCTAAATATACATATCAGTTTGAATGATTTAAAAATGTGCACGGACTGAATTAGAACTTTGGTTTCAGAAAAAAGACAACAGACAACATCGTTATGTGTTATCATGAAATGATAAGTCCCTATTGATCCGGGTTGTGGGCAAAGGCTGCGCTATTGACAGGAAGACAGAATATGTCGCAGGGGCAATATTTCATACATTTGGCCTGTTCACTCCATCACTGTGAGAGGGTGTTTTTCTGGGCTGTATATAATAACACGTGTGCTCTTTATTTCCCTCAGATCAATGGTAATGCGAGGGGGGCCACACAAGATGGATGCCACAGGCAGGTTAACCTATCGACTGCCGAACAGAGACACACAGGCCAAGACAAGGGAGACCAGCCCATTCACTGAGATTAACCAAAGCTAGTTATGTTTTAAATAGCTCTACTTATTGCAGCCATTTTTTTACCTTATTATGAAAAAAACCTTTCTGCAACGGAAATTTAAATACAACAACTTTATTCTCTTAGATTTAGATTTGCTTTCCTTGATTTTTCAATTGTATTTCTATTTATAAACTGTTCTTTTCTTTCTGTATTAAGTATAAAGCTGGTTGGCGAAGTTGAACAGGAGTGAAAAAGTGGCAATGAGCTGCCTGACCACTTCCTGGAAACAGTAATGGAGGCAGACGGGAGGGCTGGCTGGCCCACACAGGTGGCCCGGATCTGGATCAGGTCAGCCGCACCCTCGGACAACCAGCCAGCTAATCTCATGCTCGTGCTCCAAGTCTCTTAAATTCAATTAACCTGCAGCTCTTGATTTAAAATAAAAAAAGAAAGAAGGTGTATGAAGAAAAACTAATTAAAAGCATATGCCAACTTTGATTTCACGAGTGCTGATAATATTGCGTTTTTTGTAAAAATCCACACAATAATGCTTTGTATCACACAACCTTCAAAACCAAGCAGAGAGGGGCGAAATGATTAGTAAGTCTTAGATTTGATTAAAGATGGGTTATGATTGTGAAGGAGGCTTTATATTGTAAAAGTTTCAATTAATTAAACTGTACTGTGCTTGAATTCACCCTGTAAATGCACCTTTTGTGTTGCTTTGGAACAGATAGGTTAAGTGTTTAAAATTTTAACAAATTCTCTCTCCAAATAATGTGCTGATTCCATCTCTGCCGCACAGGTGATTCAACTGTCAGATAATTATGCGCCTTTCTATTGTGGATGCAAAGCTACACATTCACTAGGAAAATACAATAAAAACTAAATATGAAGTCACTCTGGCTGAACCGCAAATTGAACATTAATAGAATAATAGTGCTCCAACAGACGGCTCGGAGCATTATTGTCTATAGTTTGGTAAAGGGCAATTAATTTAGTAGTAAATCATTCAGTGTTTTGGTGACTCTGATGAGATTAGTAAAAAAAGAAAAATTCTTGCTCAGACATCCCCCCAGCCAACCCCCAGTCCCCATTGTCTGTGTGTAAATGGAAATCTGTGCCACCAGTACAATATCCACATTATGTGCCCTGCCTCGACATTGTTGTATGACATGCTTGGTTGTACCCTGGCATATAGGAACAGAAATGAGTAAACATACCATTAGCACAGATTAAGGTTTCTAACTTAACATGTATTGACTTTAGAAGTTTTAAATAATTTCTTTTGTGTTTGAATATAAAATGCCTCTTACATATTTTGAGTACATTTCTATTCCCAGGACTAAAAGCAGGAGAAATGCATTAGTAATGATGCAAAAATATATTTTATGCATTTTATGAAAATGTGCAAATTTAATTATCTATTTTACTGTCCGACACAACTTTAATGCAACCATTTTGCATGTTTGTGACTCCCTCAACAACAATTTTTAAATAATAATGTAGCTTAAGGCTACAAGTGTGACATGATCCTAATTTATACTGAAGATGTGTGACATTTGTATACACCGAAGGCTATTTTAACCTTTACCATTCAACGGTTTGACTGCAAGGCAGAGATAATTTTACCTGAGAGATTTTCCTCTGGATATTCTTCCTTATATTGAACCAGAGTTTTTTTCTTTCTTAACATGTTCTAAAACACTACTTTAAAGAGAGTTGGAAGTGCATCACTGGCTGCGGATGCTGTAGTACAGGCTCACTCTCACTCACATAAAACCCTGGACAAACATAAACATAGAAACTTAAATGACTGTAACGGTCTGAGTTGTTGTTCCCTGATAAGACTAACTGTCAAAATGAAAGATAACAAGCTTCAACTACAACACAACCCTAACCCTAACCCTTCATTTAAGCACAAGAATGTTGCTTCTGTGCTTGTAAACTCTACTCTCAACCTCTGTGTTTTTAAGGTTAAGCCATCATACAGAACTAATCCAGGATTTGGTATTAGTAAATATTTAATTCAACAAATCTAAAAATTACAAAATCATAAATCTTTTATTGTTTTGCTCCTTCTTGAAGGTGTCAGGAGCATCTCTGGTTGCTGTCACTAGTAACTCAATGCTGCCACCTTGTGTTGGAACAGTTTTTACTCTGAAAACAAGAAAACCAGAAAACAGGTCTGCCCCAGTATTGGTCTGTCAGCATGAATGCATATTTGCAACTAAATTCTGAATTAATTGAGATGAAAATGATTATATGCAGACTTTGGGGTGCCTTGTTTATATGTTTATATTTTTGTATGTGGTACTGCAGTTAAGTATTGGCTTGTATGGAGAAGTGTATGCAATTACATACCATAAGTTTGAATCTGTTCAATTTTAATGCAATGTGAATATAATATTACAGTTTATTGATGCTAACTAAGGGGGGTATTAGTATGTGATGTGTGGCTCTAAGGCTGTCCTTGGGGTCAGCTGTTAACACACCTACAGAAAACTGAGATGCTCTCCTTTGCTTTAGATTTTACACACTCTGCCCCGATACCTCAGCCCCACCTGTCTAGCCATGAGCTCATGAGTTGAAACAGAGTTCAGCCAAGTTGAGAATTGTCCTAGCTTGTTTTATCAGTGGCGAGTACCATATTTCCCGATGAAATACTACAGCCAGCAAGAGATACGGCCAAGGGAGCAGGGAAACAATTGGGTGGGCATTAATGATTTACAAGTACATATCTGCTATAATACCAACACAGGCGGAGGTAACTGAGAGCAGGATCTGATGACATCATTGATGTTGCCTCAGATAACACTTTGGTCATCAACTATGTATGGATCTGGCAAAAGATATAAGATAATGTCCAAGTGAGAGTAGACTATTTACCGTAGGCTAGACCAGCGTTCAGACATTTGGTCAGCAACCAGTGATGGGTCACAAAAAGCACTTTTTTTTCAAATTTATTGACATTTATTGTGACCTACTTCACCTAGGGGTTTACAGTATTTAAGGAAGGCAGGGAATAGTTTGATTGAAAGAGTTTACTGACATCCCCACTGTGATTTTTTGCACACATATTAATTTTATGTATTAATTTTATTGAGCTTTAATAAAATATTATATATCAGGGCATGTTTATGCACTTATAATGCATGGGAGAGCTTAATAGCAATGTTTTAATGTACAGAATAAAACTGACAAAATGTCTGACCAGGACAAACCGTATGATAGTAGCATCTTGTATAATTACACGTAGTTAGAGGAATTTGAAGATAAGGCAGTGGTCTTTAATGCATTGCATATGCCCACAGTCTTGCTTTTTTCCCCCCATATAACATGAATAGCAATTTATTATTATTTTCCTGGTCGGGTTATCTTCGGATTGTTCACATAAATAATCAACTATTTCATTGGTTTCTAATGTCAAAAATTTTTTTTTTTTTTAAAAACGCCCCACTTTCCAAAGCCTTGTATGTCCAATCAGCTGTCCGCACAGAAAGATATCCAATTTATAATAATATAAAACTGCCGAAAACGACTTTAATTATTAAATAGCTTACAAAATGGTTTCCAGTAATTTTGCAGGACTTTTCTTTCTGAAAATCGCCTCATTAATCGCCAAATCGATGGACAAAGATATTCTTTGAATTGATTCGACTAATTCATCAGTTTGTATACCGTATCTTTGATGTAATGATCGTGTGTCCTTTTCTTAAATATCTTTTAAAAATAATTTAACATAACAAATCTCTTGGTCTTTTAGTTCCACAGAGTATTTAAAGAGCATGTTAAAGAATAACTCCACATGAGTTTTATTCATATGTAAACATGCCTGATATAACAGCTGCACCGGGCGTTTTACAATCAGAGGAAATGACGTGCCAATGTTTTGAATCGTGCGGGCTAAAAGCAACACGGACTAAAAAGCCTGTAAGCACTGCGCTGACCAGCCTCCCCCTAGTACATTTTGGGCAAACTTTTGCACTTAATGTCCCTATAATTTCTATCACAGTAAGTTTTACTCCATCTAAAATCTCTCAAACAGAATTAAACGAGGTTGGTTTGACATTAAGCGTTAACCGTTAGCTAGCAGTTACTGTTAGCTAACAAACGTTACTTAGCTAGCGCTAGTTTGCTAACAGCCTACCGTTAGTTCTGAACGCGAGGATGAAGGTTTGTTGTTTACTGCACACTGACAATGTCAAAAAAATAGACAGCGTAAAACAATTAGCTGCATGAGGCGGATAGCAACACGCGGCTACTGTAAGCGTTTAGCCAATTATAGCAGAGTTCGTAATTAACAATCAGCGATAACTAATGTCCCAGTAGCTGCAGCGCTAACATTGGTTTAAAACTAACGCTAAAACGGATTTTATTATGTGGTGCATAAGTGTGATGCAAAAGCTTAATTTGATGACATTACTTGTTATGGTTAATTTAATATAGATAAACGTACATTGTGTAGTGAATACGTCAAATAGCTTTCACAACGATTCGTAATGTGAATGTTATTTATCGTTGCATCCTAGCCAACTTGATTGGCCATCTTAGCTGAAATGTCCTCTGAACCTAAAATATCAGTAAAGTCTGCAAACTACGATGTTCACGTAGGTCGTGCATTAAAGTTCACCAGCGTATCAGCGGAAGACGCTGAAGGGGGAGGACGCTTTCACAGCCAAGGTTTTGTAAGAAATGCTTTTGTAACATAGTCATGTAAGTCTGAGCCGATGATGGCGTGCCATGTTTGGTGCATGGGTGACAACTGTTTGGTTATTTAGGGTTTGCAGTCACTGCTGCTCAGTCGGAACTGTCTTAGCCATCTGCTGTACCCAAACTTGTGCACTTTGACCGTATTTCCTCTGCTGCACAGTAGGAGAACGCAATGGACCTCCACAAAATCATCCACAGTGCGCTGCACGAATTTATTCAGACTTACATTCCCGATGCAGATCTCAGGTAAACAATCCCCTGGCTTCTTTGCATCCCTTTAAAGAAATTTTGTTTAATCAGTCTGTCAGACAGTAACTTTCTATTTATCATTTATTGCAGCACACTGGACGAGGTTCTCCTGTCTTACATCACTGGAGTCCTGGAGGATCTTGGCTCCCAGGAGAGTGTTGAGGAGAACTTTGACGTGGAGGTCTTTGCAGAGATGCTGGAGGCTTACATACCAGGCTTCGCAGAAATTGAGAGGTAAACAGACAGTTACACTATTCTTATTGTACTGTACCGGTGATAAACGTGAAAAAAAACACAGTACTCTGTCATTTTGCAGTGTCAAAGTCTGTGAAATGATGTTCAGCCTAGCTTCCAAACTGGCGGCTGCTCGTACCAGAGGTAGTACTTTTGTCTTTATTTCTAGTACATACAGAATTGAGACACTTTTGCTGTTTAATAATTTACCAAAGGGGTCATCTAATCAAACCTCATTTAAGATGAAGGTAATCAGCCTTTCATTTATAAGAGAATGTACTGATGCTGATTTCTATTCTTCTTTTTAGCTGATAATGAAAACGTGCCTGCGGCGAGGACAGAAGAGATTTCATTGAAACTCACCAACCTGCCCTGTAAACCTTCACCAGGAAGAGACACACAGTGCCTTAAAACACAGACAGAGGGCGCCACTGCCAAAGTAATCATTTCAGTGCACATCACATTTTGTTCTCCTTTTCTTGGTGCATTTCAAATTTTTTAATTACCATAATATTACTATTGCTCATTATGTCAACTGTTGATGTTGTTTACATCCATCTCAATAAAAAGTATTACAAATGCACATATGTTCAGCCACCAGTTTCTGAGTGGGAGGCCCAAGAGCAACACTTGCTGGAGATGTTTCCCAAGTGTAGCCTGACCGAGGCTCGCAGTGCTCTGTCTATTGCCAAAGGAGACATGGAAGAAGCTGTACGTCTTATTATAGAGGGTGATGTCCAACTCAGTCCCACACCCCTTAATGTGAGTCTCAGTCGCACACTTAAACACCACCATTGTGTGTGTTCTTGCCAACCACATCCTACCATGTGAATGATAGCAGTCTAATTTGATGGTTTCCTGTTGCCTCAGGTAAACCACGGGAAGAGTATTTCCTCGCTGGCTGACCAGAAACTCAAAGAGAGCATCCTTGAGAAGTATGTAATGTTGTCATTTTTCCTTTAAAGAGCAGAATTTCTTTGAGTGTATTTATGACAATGTTTTATCTCCATAGGTACATGCTGGTGGACAATGAGGAGGACAACAAAACACACCGTCCTGTCGCCCCAAAAGATGTAAGCCTCTGATTGTGCTCCCTATTTAGTATTCATCTTTATTAAATCTGTTCCATGCAGTAAAACCTGAGTTTTCTGGTGTATTTTTTTTTTTACAGGCTCCAAAGAAGCTTGTTCGATACCACGGCAACCAGATAGTAACCACAAAAGGAGAGCGATATCAACTTGTAAAGAAAGACGAGACCGAGGACATGAAAAAGACTTATGTCAACCTCAAGCCTGCACGAAAGTACAGATTCCATTGATGGCGAGCACAATATTGTAAGAGCAGCTACTGACAATATTGTTTACACTGTTTTTATTTATTAAGGTCATTTAAACTGATTTTAGTAGATTTTCCCCAAGTACAGGAAGTTATTTGTTAATGTGTCAGTGGCTTATTTTAAAAAATGGTTACCATTATATGCCTTGGTTAAAGCATTAAATTACAGTGATTCAGTTGCATCACTTTCTCGAGAAGCTTTTAAACTTTATGTGATATTTCGACAGGGGTGTTGTAACTTGTGTTCTTGTGTAACGGCCTAACCTATCTACTCTTTGCCATCTCAGCGGGTCTGATGTTGCACTGACATTATTGTATTTTTTAACTCTTTAACCTTATTTTTTTATTTGTCTTTTCTTTAACTTAGTACAATATAGATTCATTATTATGACACCAAGTGTAGAGATTAATCAATATTCATTTCTGTAAATAAGTTCTGGTGGTGCTGTTTCTTCTAGTTTCCTGTGGACATTACAAGTCTCAACCGCTTTTTTATGTATATATATGACATCATTGATGCCAATTTCATTTAAAGCTCTATTTTTACATCATGTAGGAATACAGTGCTGTGAATAATGTTTGGCCAAGCCTTCTGTTTTGGACAATTTGTTGTGCTACAAAATGGTTCTCAAATGAAACTCTTTTAACATGTAGAGTTTGTATTGAACATTTTAAACAGTGGGTTATACAGCAGTTTGTGGACATATGTGGTCTCCTTTATTTATATACCAGATGTGTGTAACATATTGGGTATGTCCAGGTTATAGTTCTTATGATGCCCCCATGGCAAACTTTTTAAACAGTAGACAAGTGTGAGCAGTACTGAATGATAACTATAGGATCTGGCCTGCATGAAGCGGTATGACTGTCATCTGAATGACTTTGCTGAATTTCTTTTGTTTCTTTTCATAACATGCTCCAAATTTAAGCAAAATCTTCTGGACAGCTATGAGGGAGGTTCTAGCCAATTCAGTACAACCTTAAGTTGTCTTCAAAACAAGTTCATAATGTCCACAAGAGGAAGGCCTTATTTCTAATTTGTTTCAATAACCTATCACACCTCCTAGGCCAAGTTAAGTAAATGATTAAATGCAGAGTTTTACACTTTTTAAAAGTACTTTTGCTCATGATTTTTTTGAGCAAAACAAACAAAAAAAACAGTCCTCAATAACAGGGCCACCAAAAGTGTGATTTGCTAACTTATTGCTAAGACCCAAGAGACATTTCTAGCACAACAGATTTCACTTTTCAGGGTTTTCCCCAAACTCTTGCAGTACATCAATTTTGGCTACAGATGTGGAGGACAGTTGTTGCCCCCTAAATGTTAAGCAAAACATGCTGCTGGAGGACTTGATTTTACAGTTCATTCCAACAGCATTTTCTTTATTTTTGATATACTGTAGATGTTTAGATTTGCAGAGTCTCTGATCATGTATTTATAGCAAAGAGGCTGGCCTGTTGTGTGCTTTCAGGGTCTGTTTACATCATGTTAATGAAGTGGTCCTCTATTACAGCTCCTTACATCTCATTTGTGTTCTGTGGATTATGCTTCGCTTGCGATTGTCGGTTGCTTAATTTTTATGACTGGACTCTTGTTTGATTCTTGTTAGTTATATAAATTAGGACAAATGGGTTTGTCAGGTTTTTTTTACAAGTATATACTGTTGTTCATTTGTGTTTCTCTCTGCATCCTTTTGGAGCAACAATAAGCATTTGTTTTTTTGATTGATGGTATAATATACTTTTACAGAGCGTAAAAGAGTGTAGGTGTAACACAAGCAAGTGTTGAAAAGATGTGTTGTTACTGATACATGTCATTATCAGCAGCAATGTTGTCTACTTACTATAAGGTGGTGTTAACTGATTTTTAACCCTACGCTTTGAAAAAACGCACAATTTAAATAAATACTAGTTTTTGAAGATCATTAACGATGTATTCTTTGCATAATTCACTCATAAGATACTAATTCAAAAGCATCAAATATTTTATTTCATCATCACATCTTTCAGCAGTCATTCATAACTCAGCAGTGTATAACTTTGCAAACAAACTTTAATCATAAGGAACAAGGAGAGCACATACTATAAGTTCAAAAGGAAAGACAGGCCCCTGTCAATGGCACATGCCTCTAGCTCTATGAACCCTCATCAGTCCTGAATTTAAAGCTGTTTAATGCCAGAGTGAAAAGACATTTTGACCATAAAATAAAATTATTTAAAAAATCAAGTCCTTGCGACATTTAATGCCATGCCGTTGTTTAGCAAGGCACATTCAGTAAACAGGGTTAACCTTGCAAAAGAAGGAGATTTAACATCAGTCAGGTAAATGGTTTTAAAAGAGAAAGCAGCGCTATTCTATCTTGGTGCAATTTGTAAGAAATAGATGCGCACATTAACAACTATTTAGAGGTTGAATATCAGTCAGTCCAGTATTTCCTGGTTAATAAAGTGATTGGGCATTCCTGTTTTATATTCACCACTTACTGATTCATCTGATGAAACAAAGCTTTCTGAATAAGGAGATACCCATTTACTAGTTTGTTTGTTGGTTTGGCACAAACAGCACAATATATGAAATTTAACTGCCCTTTTGTTAAATTTACATGTTAACAACAATTTGAAAAAGCACTTCGAACACTGAGGTCTTCAAAATATGGCTGCATGTAAATAAAAATATTTCTGAGAATCATTAACCTTAAGTAATCATGACCAAGTTCTCTGCTGGAATTAAACATTGTACACATTGCAGCTTAATTTTATCTCACCTTTGCTGCCTTCAATACAACAAACTGAATTATTTGTATTATAGCAGTGTTGTGCAGGGACAAGGCATTAAAAATCAAGCTTATCATGCAACTTCAAACCTGACCACTAGATGGTATGTTGTGTTGCACTGCAATGGTTGATACACTACATAAATTACATCCCAGCAGATGGTCCTGCTATTTCAGTCCACAATAACATAAATCATTTCAGCTTTTCACTTCTACCACTTTTACAGTCATAACCTGTTTAACCATCATATTTCTAAGAAAACAGCTTCTCTAATTACTCTGAAAAATTTCTCCAAAAACACTCACTGTGTTCTTTTAATTTTTAAGTTAATTGTAATTTCATCTAGAATTGCAGAATGTATTATATTCTCAGTTCCCCCTCACCTGTTACTGGTAAGCAGAACAGCAAATCCAAAAAAGTCCTTGAAATATAATTCAAACAAACAAGAGCATAAATAAAACACAAAGTAATCATGCAACTAAGATAATTTAGCTGCAAAAAAAATCACATATTCCTTCAGCTGAATACACAAGCCCCTTTTTTCCACACCCACACACATCTTTGACCACATTTAATCACTGTCATTAATCACTGTACTTCTGTGTTTTATTACTATGTCTGTGCTGTCTTCTTTGCCAAAGAAAATTGTTGCTGATCGCTCCTCAAAACACTGTAGGTTAAGCGCAGCGATAATGCAGATTACATGGATAAATATTTCAAAAACACTAACAAGACAAGTCATCTTTAGTGATATGAACCAAATCGTCTTTAAAGCAGTCTGTTATAAAATGGATAATGCATTATAGTCATTCCACATTTGGTAATCAACCCACCACTGTGTTATTACATGTATTTAGGAAATGATCTGTATATGATTGATGTGTACTATATATAAAATTCCCCTTGTCTTATCCATTAGTGGTCAAAATAATGAGGTTGTTCCAAAGGTACTGATCTCAGACAACATTCACTGACTGGGTGAACTAATGCACCCAAAAATCCCCTATTATGATTTATGAAATTGCTGAGAAAATGGTTCAGATCTCATCTTAAGCAGCATGAGGGCCTCTTCTTCAAATACCTCTTTAAGTAGAGCAAACTCCCATGAGTTTATCAGATCGTGTCTTCTGTATTTGTTGTATTTGCAATGACCATGGCACTCAGGGAGGACTGATGCAGAATGGTTTCAAGATGGCTTCTTATTGCCATGCAGTGATACGTAGCTCAGGATGGCCATTACACACGCAGCAGTCTCATTTTCACACGCTCAGCCTACAGTTTCAGAAGCAGTCTAACAGTTTCAAGGGTGGAGCTCTAGCTTAGATCCTGGTCATATCGGCCCTTGATCATCGTCTTGAGCAAAGGTCCAACCTACAGAAAAACAGAACGATTTCTTGTGAGGATAAGCTACTTAATGTCAGATATATAACATTGTTTTACGCACTGTCCCAGGCTGTATATATCTTTTCTTTGTACTAAATTAGGTAAGCCATAAATATTCACAGTAATTGGGTTGCTGTGAGGGTCAGCATGCCCCAGGGATTTCACGTAACAGGTGACCTAAATGTGGATCTGATTTGATGTTCTAGAAAGTAGCAGTGTGACATTCATGTGTGACTTGTGCAGTCTGTTGGTCTGCACTGACAAAATAAAAGAGCTTAATATATAAGGTTTATAAAATCAAGTGTTTTCACCTCATGTGGGTCTCCAAGTGCTTCTCCCAGCATCTTCTCAATATTCCTCATGATGGCCACCTTCTGATGAGCTCGCAGGGGGTATTCTATTCTCTTGGGTGTGGGGGCACCCTGAAAATAAGTAAAATAGGTGTGTTCATGAGGAAAAATGGTGGGAAAACAGCAAAAATTATAAAGTAGCAGTTGTAATGACTCAAATATGCTTACTTTGTACCAAAAGTTTACAGTGATTGTCACTCCACCATTCAACAGTGATTCAATGTGATGCCACCTGAGGAAAAAAGACAAATATAAATAACTAAATTTATCAAAATCTGGGTGTCTGGGTGATGCGAATTTCTGCAGTTTTTCTCAACACCAAGCTACTTGTCTTTGAAACTACTGCCAGGATAAGCAAGGTGAAATAAAAGGGTCAGGACAAAGCAGAAAATAGATCATCTCAGACATGTACTGTGGGGGAAGAGGGCACTATTGTAAGCAGGTAACACACAGATGTCTTGCATTTTTTTCTCAGTAAGAAAATTTCAAAAGAACACTTATGCATTTCAAGCATGTGCTGTGAAACTTGTCATACAGACCAACAAGTACTACCAATGCATATTATTTTGTCTCTCAACCAATATGAGTAACTTATTTCAGATATTTATTATATATATATTATATATTCTTGTGCAACGAGGTTTTAATTTTTAATAAAAGCTCTGAAATTTGAAGACTGTAAATCATTTAAAAAACAGATATGCACCAAAGACTATTATGATAATTTAATTTTTTTTCTCATTTGTCAGGAGAAGTTTATAAAAAACACCATTGCCCTGCATTCACAGTGGATTAATGCTTCAACACAGCAACTTTATTACAAACAACTACAACTGCATTATACAGTAGTTTATTTCAATAGCACAAATGTCTGCCAATTCTGGGCTAATCAAAAGACACAGTAAACACACAAAAAAATAAAAAAAAGCAATGATGGATAATTTCCTAATAGCACATTGGGCATTTGAATCAAAGAAATGTTATAAAAATGAAATGCAGCAGGCATTAGAATAAATTAACTGGACATACATCCAGGAAACTCAATGCTCTAGAGAGAATCAGCTTTGTTGGTTGAACTGAATTTTCTGTGTTTTTGCATACACAATTCCCGTAGAAGCACTTCTTACCAGTACATGGGGATGTAGAGCACATCTCCTGGGCCCACAACAGCCTCATAGCCAACAACATTTTTAAATTTGGGAAACTTCTCATGATCAGGGTTATCAAAATCAACCTAAAAATGAAAAAAAAACAAAAAAAAGGGATTCATTACAAACCTTTTACACACTGCACCTCATACATGTGTCTTTAGTAATGATAACGAGATTTGAATTATTTTCTACTTTTCTACCAAAAATGAATTACTTGGGGATTTCTTTTTTTTTAAACACTAGCTTCGTAAAATTTCTAGTATGTGCACATTACTTTGTCCTTCAGGGTATTCCTTCCCTCTAAGAGTTTTATTGTGAATTAAATTATTGGTAATAATGAAAGTGACTGAACTGAAACATAAGTATATGAATCAATCTATGGCTTACTTGGCTCTGTCGGTCACAGGGGTGATGTACAGGATAAGGATAGAGACATTCAAATTGGTCTGGAGGGAAGAGGATGCACCTCTTATGGCCTTTGATTTGTGCAAAGAAGTTCTGCTGCTCGTCGTAATGTGCCGGTGTCACATTTCCTATGATGCGAGATTATTAATAGAAAATGTGGTGTGTGAACAACATTTAGGGCAGTGACAAACAAGGAGAAATGTTGTCCTCATTTGTACATCAGAAACTGCAACTTCATTCCTTATATAAGATCCCTTACCCTCCATGCCTATGAGCAGCAGGTTGGATGTCAGCTGCCCCCAGTTTCTCTGGGCTTGCTGCTTGTTGATCCAGTTCCAGTTAAAACCGAGGAAGTCAAGAACAATCTTTTTCCCTACTGTGTCATTCAGGGTCTGCTGTAGATATACCCTTGAAATACATGAGAAAAACACAACACAAAATGCACGAGGCATATTATTTTACACTCAAAGACTTGAAACAATTTGCTAAGCAGCTAATTTTCAAAAGTATTTTAATGTGCCTACAGGATATAAGGTTGTTAAAAAAGTTCTTGCACTTAAGTTGACACAAACACCGTTAGCATCAGCAAGTCACATAGCCAGTCCTCCTTAGTAAGTGATATGTGTGTGTGTGTGTGCTGCCAGGTCAAGTCAGGTTACAGAAATAGGCGTCTTTCTTCATTCTCGTGTGTAAATGCTTAGTCATTTGCTTCACTTTCCTGTGCTGCATTACATTTAATTTGAAATAACACCCCTAACTGTCAAGTATACGTGCGCACAATCACGTTTCTCTTACTTGCATTATTGAGCTTCAAAGAGAGGATTTTGTTTTGATTATGCATAAGCCCAGGCAGGTTTAATATAAACATTGCTTAAATCGTATTCCTGTTCCAACTATAATATCCTTATCAATGCATCTTACCTCTCCTCTCCTCCCATTTCCTGTGTTCTGTGCATTTTATCCACAAATTCAGAGAATTTCATTTCCATTCGTTGCGACTTTGGGACAAAGTTCTCAAAATTAGACATTTTTTTCTCATCATAGTAGAGGAATTTGTGGTTTTTTGAAGTGTAAACAGAGAAGTCTCCATTCCCAATGTTCTCCTGGAGGTATGCAATGTCCCATTTGAGAGCTGGATACACAAGGTTTGTGTCTGTTAAAACCACCGGTTCCTGCAGAACAGATAATGACATTTCAGTGCAGTGTAATTGTAATAGAAGACTGTAAAAAGTGTATTTACAAATACATACACTGTAAAAACAGGCAAGATCACTAGGAAACTGTGCACGGAAGAAAAGTCCATGCAATACTTTAAAAAAATACTATTTTTACTGTAACTGTGGTAAGACATAATTATATATTATCACATTAGTATATTAGATTTAAGTGTGTTTTTCTAAATCTGCAGTAGCTGTATTAAACTGCAATTTATAATTCTAGTTTAACATAGATTAATTTTAATGTATTTCACATTAAAAATAATGCCGAGGTCTAATATAGTTTAAACCGCAAAAAATGGCAAAGAATATTGTACAAGACTCATTATGAACATTTACAGTTGCTGCGTTTGAGTCATCTTCATTGCGCCACACAATCCTGAAACTATTGATGTTTATATTTCTTTTGAGGTTAACCTTTAAAACAAAGGGAACGTTGATACATCCCAGCAAACACCTACGCAGTGCATCGATATTGCAGAGTATGGCAGTGGACACAGTGAGCTCCGAGGGCTACGTGACTGACTGAACGTACAGCGATGGGCGCGCTCCCGTGCCTGTGTCTCACTGCACCGGCCCTCGGTTTCACTTTCGCCGGAGAACTCGAGGACGTTGCGGTCTCGAAGACTTAAATCGACGTTGGAAACCCCCAAAGGACTAACTTTGGTGGTGGACTGTTCAGCTTGCGGCTTCTGGGTCTTTCTCTGTTTTCGCTAAAGCCAGCAGACAATCTGCCATACGTGATGCTCTAATTCTTCTGCGCCTGTCTTTAAGGCTATTGCGTCGTCTGCCGATTGTAAAAAAAAAGAAAAAATCCATTGTGTCTTCATTGTCAATAAAAATTTAGCTTAACGTTGTGAATTCTGCGGTTAATACGACTTGAGGGCATATCAGAGAAATTTCATGAATGTCCATGTTTAAGTGGGACACACATTTCTGAAGTGGGATGCTTTTTTTGTTATTCTTAATGGTTTTTGTTTGGTTTTGCAGCTAACTTTACATGATACCGCGAAAAGTACGAACACGCCATATGTGGAGTTATCAACACTGCTTTGTCACGCGCGCGCATGTGATTGGCCGTTAGGGAAGTTCTAGAACCAAATGCCAGCGTTAACCACAGAAAACTATAAAACCATGCAGCCTAATCATCCATTCATCCATTCATTCATTCTGTTGTAAAATGTGTGTGGCTAAAAAACAACTCCTGTTAAAATGACCCCGACCCATCAAATGTCTTCACGCCAAACTTTTTGTCTGTTTTTAAATTTTAAATAGATTTAGTGCCTAAAGTAGTGGATAAAGACATATATGATACAAAAATGCAAGGGTTATAATCCATCACTTGCATGTTCCTCAATATTTATTACAATAATAGCACAAGAACAAACAATAATTTTTCTTATGCCATCTACTGATTTTGTTTCCCGTCATAACAAACTTTTCTGCATATTACAGTTCATGCACCTTTTTTTTTTTTTTTTACAACAGCCTAATTACTTCTTGAAAGCAATCTATGAGCGTAAAAGAATTGAAAATCAGTCAAAGTAGCACAAGTTCTTATCACTACTTATAACAAATTTAAAAATCTGTACCACAGAAGGAAAAATCTTCTCTTAAAGCATCATTATGTAAAAGTTATCTTAAAATAACAGCTTTTAAGCCATTTTGATGGTTCACTGACTTGTGATATGCTTAATGGTGACTCTCTCAGTCAGTTATGTTTCACTGTGTTGTACTTGTTCGGCATTTGGCTGAGTTAACAAAGCTGTCAGCTAGCTCATTTTTACTTATAAGCCAAGGCAGTTCATTTCGCTAGGTTTATTATGTGAGAGCCAGGTGTTAGCAGCATATTTTCTCTGATTCAGGTTACATTAGCTTGGCATGCTGCTGTTCTTGTTGTGAGCAACACTTGTGCAATATTTGATTGTCACACAGCAAAAACTGTCAGGGCATGGATGTTTATTTTTCAAAACATAGCATTGTTATGACACAGAAACATTTTATTGGCATGTACAATACATCCGCAGAAACCTGAGCTTTGTTGCAATCAGAAACTGTGAACGCAACAAATTTCCCAAAACACCAATCTTTGCATAATGTTGCTTAACAAATTAAAAAGAGAACCTGCATATTCAAAGATAAGTGATGTTTTTCATTTGATTTCAGCTACACTTTAATGTGAAAGACTAAATTATGGTGCAATGTCTTCCAGATTCTACCCTGCAAGGCTCCAGACTGACCTGTTGTGAAACTACCTTATGTGACAGCACTGACTGGATTACCTTTAAATCAGTCTTAAAACCCACTGGCTATAGTTTGACAATGATTCAGTCTCCTGGGGAAAAAGCTGATGATTCTGAGCTTTTGGAATAGCCAGGGGATATCAAGATGCAATATTTTGTTTTCCAGAGAGGCAAAGTCGATACTCAGTATCAGTACTCAAATTAAAAAAGGAAAAAAAGTGTCAGGGTAACAGATATCCAGACTAAGACTTCCTTTCCTTTGCCAGTCAATGTTGACAGTCCAATTGGCATCATCTTAAAATGTGAAGAGGACATTAATAAAAAAGTCAATATTTTCCCTAGGTCTTCATATGATAGCCAGTGGGTCTCAAGATTGCATTTTTGGGAATGTGACCCGCCTCTTTTGCTCTTCACATCAGCTGTTCACCTACGAAGAACCAAAACCTACTATATTTCGATGGTCAGTCTTTTTAAGACTACACATGGAAAACCAGATTCCAGATGCAGGTGTCTTTGTATAGGGATTGCAATTTTACAATGCGATCATTCACACAATACAAAAAAACATCAAATAGTAAGCAGAGTCACACATTATCAAAACACTGACTGTAGTCCACCATAAACTGTACATTAAAATTGCAATGTACAGGTTACCATGTGGGAAGGAAATAAGGAAAATTGGGCCTTGTTTACCTAAAAGTCTATTAACTGATTAATGATTGAATTAATGAATGAAAAACATAACTACCATTTTTTTTATGTTAATCAACTAGTCCATTGTTGTGTTCTATATTGTTTCTGCTCTTTGTATCAGATTACTGGGATTTCACCATTGCAAATTGAGCTACTAGCCAGCAAAAATTAAGCTACAATTCCGAAAATATGTTTGCCAGCAATGACTTAAAATGAGCGTAGACATAAAAATAAACAAAATTATATGCAATTCACTGTCAACACCTCAATACAACATTACGTACGTAAGTAATATAATGTGCACTAATAACTGTTTATGACCTATTTGCAAGCTACTTCTCATGCCAGACTGTTATTACAGCAGGTTTTGTGGTACATGTGGTGTTCAGTAAGACTGAGATAACTGATGAGGTACGATAACGTTATGGTAAAAGTTTATGCAAGCTAACTTAGTCTGTTTACCTCGTTGTTTATTAGTATGTCTGCTCTGGGGTCCGTGTGAGACAGTCTCGGAATGGGTTTAGTTGGGAACGAATATTTTCGGAGCTGAGACTCATCCCATTCCCGGTTCTGGACGCTGGTGAAACCGGCGCAGCCTTCGCTCTCCGCCAGATCAGCCTCTACGACGGTCGCCGCTGCCATGTTCGTCCACGGGCGCTGATTAACTGCCTCTATCTTCCTTATAATAAATCAACTAGAGACTGGCTTGTCTTCCGTACTCTACCCTGTGAGGCTCCAGGGTCAGCGGCGGGAATTTCATACAATATCTTCCATTCACTATTGTGTAGTTGATAAGAGAAATCTGTGCGGTCCTGCCGACACAACAGCTCTCTCCGTATCTGTTTCGTGTAGGTGTTTACGCTGTTGACAGCCAGAAAACAAACGACGCAAACTAAAATAGTCAGGGACGCACTTCGATGATGTTATACACAGAATGTCGGACAGCGACCCCTTGAGCACTGGGTGACTAAATGCACACGTTGTAATAGCCCGTCTCTACCGCTAGAGGGCGTCGTTGTACTGTTTTACCTTACAGTTTTTCAGCAAATCGATTGTAAAATTGAAACTTTGGAGGCTCCAGAGAACCTTACAGTGATCTTTGAATGATCATGAAAAAGCCACATGCAGGAATCGATATTATATTGGCAGGATTGCCCAAGGACTCTATGTTATAACACAGTAAAGGCACCTGCAATTTTCAGAATATTTTAATGTTATGGCCTACTTTGACTTAGATGAATGAATAAATGAATAGTTTCAGCACGATAGAATTCACACAAACAAAAACCTAAAGAAGAAAGAGACTGAAGCAAAAGTTTAATTTTGCCTATTATTATTTATTGTCCGTTAGATACTTCAGCATTGCAGCAATATCATAGAAAATAAATCAATACTTTTTAGTCTAAATTTTAATGCTCAAAAATTATACATTTTTGTCATTTTCCATAATACTATACTGCTTTATATTTTAAGGCTTTTTTCAAAACTCACTAAATCTACTGTATAGCTTGACTTCTAAAACCAAAACACATCTGTATTTTAAATTGTTTTTACTTCTTATGTGTCAAATATACACAAGCCAGTTAAGTTATAGTTTCCCTCTCTTAGCAAAAAGTCTTGAGTACACACAGGAATAATTTTATTTCTAACTTTAAAAGTAATTTTTAATAAAATATACAATATCTACAATGTTAAAATTTTTACATTCCATAAAGTAAAATCTGCTTTAGTTTTTATCATTGCAATATTTTTATAGTTGCCAGTGCTTGTCTGAACATGAGCTGTACAGAGGGAGGGAGTCATCTGGACTAATGTCATTGTTCAAGTATGGAACAGAACACAAGACAGAGGTCACCCCTGCTCTGTTTGTTTTTCTGTCTATGAAAGGTAATGAAACACAAAGCAAACACTTTTGAAATGCTTAGCCAATATTTAAACTGTGATTATCATTGCCTCAGTGTTACGATATTGATCAATCAAGGATCATTCCTCATGAGTTAGCAGTGCACATTTGTACCTTGCTCAGTGGACTGATCCAGCTGATGGAGCCCTGCTCTGTTTAGTCAACATCAGACTGATATTAAAGTGGATGGAGAACATCTTATCAATTGATCCAATCTCATCCATTTACTTCATTTGCTTGCACTTTGTATTTTTAATCCCTTTATGAAAACTTTTCAAATCCACAAATGGGCCTAATTTGAGTTTAGCAGTGCAAAAGCATTTCCTGTTTTTTTGTAAAACCTAACACATCTTGGGTTTTTATCAGCAGATTTCCACCACAGGGAGTAGTTTGGGCTCCCTGGTGGGTTCCCATGCTCAGTGTTTCCTGTGTAGATCAGTGAGCTGAGCTGAGCTGAGCTGATCCCTCTGATGCTCCACTCTCCCCATTCTTTGCAGATAGCCAAAGCCAGGAGATTGACCACCCCGGTGAGCCTCAAGAAGCTTGTATCTCAATCCTGCTGATGGCAACAAACACATAAACCAGTGCTAAACTGCTGTCAAAACAAAGACTCTCTCGAGGGGCTATAGTTACAACAAAAACGTTTCCTGATGAGTCAAAGTATCTGTTTACTACTGAAAACATCCGGAAAACACTGAACTAAAGCAAAATTTGCTAAAGATCTATACAGTAACACAACACAGGTAACTACAGATTTCACTAACTTTTGTTCAAACCACTCTAAGAGCACATGAGGACGTCCCACTCATCTGTACTCATCTGTGTTGGCTTTCTCTCACATTCACACTGACCCTCGCCCCTCTAGGTGTTGTAGGTCCAGAACCCCTAATCCATAAATCCTATTAGTCGAGGATTCTTTGGAGCATTATAAGTCGTTTTCCCATCTTTCATTGATTGCATTATCACTCACTATCTGAGAGAAATTTTTTCCTTATACCATTTATGTCACAGCGGTAAGCTATAGACCCTAAAAAAGTACATCTATACAAAAATCTCATTTGAACAAAACTCTCTTGGTTACAACAGTTTTTTAATGCTGCTGGTAGTTTAGCATAAAAAAATACATTTCTGTCCACAGTCCCTGTAGCTAGTTCACAACACTAGTTCAGACTGATTGTGAGAAACCTCACTCTTGCTCTGTGGTGTCACCTCACCCTCCACCACCTCAGGCTCATGTGACATGGCAAATTGAACATGGCAGGAACGGCCTGGGAGACGGAAGTTCAGACCCCTCGGTCGGAGGTCGTGTCACTCTCTGGGTGGGGGTAAAATGTGTAGCCAGAGTCAGGATCAACAATTCAGCTTCACACGCAGTTATGTTTCATTTTGCTTTTTGCATTTGTGTGATTGAGGGAGTGACACTGAAACAGAGAAAGCAAAAGAAAGAAAAAGTGAGAGTATGGAGGATGAAGACATCTTTCACATTTTTATATATCTGTAATTCAGGTTTTATATCTCAGACTGTGGTTTATGGTTTGTTCATGTTAGTCTGATTACAGGAGACAGTAATGTCATGAACACGAGAACACACCCATGATTATACATTAATAGAAACGTATAGTGCAGCAGGGTAAAGGGTAAGTATTACGGTGGAAATCTTGTGCAATACAAACATCAATTAACTTTGTCTTGTTGAAGCAGCAATCTTCATCTCTCAGTTGAACATGCAGTCCAGAACCTGACCTTTAGATCTAAATATGAATCACACTAGTCCCTCATACACTGCCTTCGAGACCAACGCCCTTTCTTTCATCTCTGCCGCTGATGCACAGCTGATCTTGACTGAATAAGGGAACAGTGTCACAGCTGTACATGTTTGTCTATCTTGCTTTCCCACACATTAAAGGATCGCTGTGTCAGCAGCTTTTTTGTGATTATGTTTCACATATGGGTATATGCAGTGAGTGGGACTTTGTTTTTGCTGATAATGGCGGTGCACAAAAAGAGAGAAAGGAAGAAAGAAGACCCCTAAATTAGCATTATTGCATCCTGCAAACTAAAGTGGCCCTATTAAGTTTAATCCGAACTGTATGTCCTGATTATAATTTTGCATCTGCTTTATGAGCATTTTGATGGGCCTCTGTTGTACTTTCCATCACAGTAAATTGCAGAATGTCCACGGAGCCGCAGGGCAAAAGCTTGGTATGCTGGGCCTTTTGTTGGTGAGAGGGTTTTTGCTGCATGCCAGGCAGAGCAATCCAGCCAACCCACAGGGGTCATCAGAGGAGGGAGGAGTTTTGATTATGATCATTATTTGGTAAATAAGATGTCAACAAGGTGTTTCCTTGACACTTTATTGAGTAAAAGGAGGAAGGTGCAGAAATGAACGCCCCCTTCTCAATGGGACCTCTAATCTCCTCTTTCATGTCCCATCTCGTCTGAAGGGTTTCGGCTTCGGCTGCCATGTGCTAGTCTGCCTGGGCCTGGCACTTCTTACTTGCAGGTGGGGTGAGTATCCTGGCAAGCATGTGTTTATAAAACCCACTTGTTTGGGCACAATACTTGAACTAACTTCTTTTGAGAGAACAGTGTGAATCTGTGCAAAGCCTTTTCCCAAAGTCCTTTAGAAGGCGACAGCCCATTGAGAGTGGAGAAGAAGGGATTACCTTCCTCGACAGTGGTGCATTTCCGAGAGAGCTGATTAGCTCTGCATTCATTGTTAAATCGAGCAAAGGAAGGCCCTAGAGGAGTGAAAGGATCCAAATAGGTGGGCCCAGAAATAAAACAGCCGCAGGAAGCCCTGCACAGGCAGCCCAAAGTTTTCCCAACATTTCTTTCCCCCACTCCTAAGGAGGTGCGGCGTGAAAAAGAAGATTAGCATACAAAATTAGAGGCGAGATGATTTTTAAGGGCAACTTGCCTCATGCCCTCCACCCCCACGGCCCTACTCTGTCTGGACGAAGTTAATTAAACTAGTATTAAACAGTAAAGAAACTTCCAAGCGCTTGGGAGTTAGGGGGCTCTTTGAGGATTACCATGATGAGGGAGAGAACGGGAGGTATTTGTTGAGTCGAAATTGAGAAAGGCGTGATGGAACGAAGAGTTCCCTGGAAAGTTTTCTATTCTTGTTGGTTTGCCCCGGAGTATCCTAACGCCAGTGTGAACAATGTGAGGAGTAAGGTCCTGTTTACTGCAAACAGTCAGGTATTACTGTCTCAAAGACGATGTAAAAAAGAAGGATGAACACTTTCTTCAGGCTGAATGATATATAAGACTGAAGGATTTATTCTTCTTTCATTACACTTTAATAGAAAACAAACCACAAAGGCAACTAACAATAAAGCAAAACTAGGACATGCTGTGCAATAAATTAACAATGTACAGTACAAAGTGCTTCATTTTATATACAATTAAATACATCAAGAGGGCAGCAAAGGTCAGGGCGAGCCGGATGGCAGGAGACTGTCCCAAAATATGTCAAAATGTTTCTAAATCAATTCAACAGTTGGCAGTGTCAGGTGAAATATGTGAAAAATTACAGCTGAGCTAACAGCCTTAAGTAATCAAAGAAATACAACCTGATAGGTTCTCAAAAACTGTGAGATATTCCATTGCTCATTATCAGATTTCTGCTACTCAGAAAACTGATAATTGTTTAATTTTTCACAAGGTTTTTGTGTTTGTATGAAAATAAATAAATCATATTGTGGAGAATTTTGGAGTCAAAAAAATACTCTTCCAATGCCTGGTGACTTTTCGAGATGTTATAAAAAGTAGAAAAATATATTTTAAATACATCTGTACCAAATCTTCTACAAAGTTGTATAACCTCTCCTTCTTTTCTTCTCTATTGTGTGTATATGTGCACATCCCACCATCTGCAACTTTTAATACAAAACTGAAACTGAAGATGGTCTAAAATAATATTTTTTTTTAAGTTTTGCTTTGCTTTTCGAACATGCACAGAGAGTTTGGGTGTCAACAGGAGCTGCAGTGGTACAAATATAATGACAGCAGGGGAGAAGTGATGAAGATGCTCAGTGCTTCTTCCTCAGTCTAATGTTCTTTCGGCGGCTCCCGGCACTCTCATTCCTTCCCCTCTGACCTCCTTTCTTTACGCAAAAGTACTTGGTCACTGTCTTTCTGCACTGCTCGCACTTCACCGCGCAGCACCAGTGGAATTTACAATTACAGCTCGACACCATCTCAGCTTTGCGCTCCTCCACAGCCAGCCCGCACTCCCCACATAGCCTCTTGCAGCTCCGCTTCTCCCATTTGCTCAAGTTCTTGCCCTTCTTGAGGCACTCGCGGCCCTCTGTGCCAGGCAAGCCCAGGGTACGGTTTTCCAGGCAGTAATCAGGGGAGTCTTCTAGGTGGACCAGCTCCTTGCGAGAGATGGAGCTGAAGGTCTCAGCGATGGCCCCCCGGCTGGCCGCACTGTTCCCAGCTCCTCGCAGGAGATCCACCTTCAGAGCCCTGTGGTACTTCTCCTTCAGGTAGTTCCCCACCTCCCTGAACTCGGGCAGCTGCAGCCAGCAGGTCTGAGTGGTGCAGCTACCTGACACACCATGGCATTTACATGTCCGCTGCATGGTTCCCTTTACAGCCTGAAGGCACAGAAGGGATGAAAAAGGTCAAATTTATTTAATTTAAATTTTTTAGTAGTTGAAGAAGTTTAATTTAAGATTAAAAACAGAGCCAAAAGGAAGAAACTGAGGCTGAGATAGAGAACATACACATGCGTAAATGTGTGTCTGTATAAGTATGATTGTGTAAAACAGGACAGGATGTTCATTGTCTCTTGATTGATGTGTTGTCAAATTAACTGATTGTATTATTGAAATTTTCCAGTTAAGAAAGAAAGGGATGAATACACTGAAAGGAAGGAGTGTCTTTGTCGTCGTCAGTGTTTCCTGACTTTACCCGACACAAAACAGCTGTCGGTTGAAAAGGGACGTTTTCTTTCCGTGAGGAGGGGATGAACTTTTTTGTCGAGGTGAGGCTGAATCAAAGTTTCACATTGAGCCTCATTGTCCCCACAGAAGAAATAGGAGTATTTATTTAGCATGTTCATTATCAACATGTTTTCCAGTTTGAGAAGACCCAATGGAGAGTCCCTTTGAGTGGAGAAATGAAAAAGGAGTTTTTCTCTCTTTCTCTCCCCATTTTTTTCTGTTACAATGATGCTCCAGGTGCCATGGGGATCCTAGCACCCTATAGGGGGGAGCAAAGGCACCGTAAACAAAGAGCACTTCAGCTGCACGCCTGTGGTCCCCTCAGACTCCCTCGGGGCCAAACAAAGACCAACATAAATGTGGGATCCTTATTGCAAGAATAAAACTAAACACTTATTTTAAAAAAGCAGCATAATACAGAATGCCGTGCAATGTCTGGCTCCCCAGGATCTCTAATTAAGCTTGCACCAGTGATCCTGAGATTCTTGAGTTGAGGTATTGTCATAAGGGGCATTCAGCACTGGTAAATAGGCCCTTCTGGTACACCGAACACACTGTTATTATTGGGGACGAGTGGCACCTCACTTATAGCGATGTGAAAGGGATGCTTGGGTGGCACACTCAGTGTAATTCTGAGCAGGGGGAAAAAAATGATTCAAAAGGTGCTTTACACTGTGCAATCAGTTGAAGGGCCAGAAAATTGCAACCACCCACTTTAAATACTGTATAGTTCAAATCGAGGCAGAGTTGTACAACATCTTATACTAAGTGCTCAGCTCTCATTTTCCAAGTGGATGGCGTGAATTAAGAGCATCTACTGTACCTTACGTCCAGCCTCGTTATTATGGAGATTCATAGCTGCCCGTGCATCCTGCCCGGTCTCCAAGGCATCGACAAACTGCTTGGATATGGCTTCACCAAAGCCGACATTATCACTGCAGCCTCCCCAGAGCCATCCATGACCACCTAGGAGAGTTTAAAAGAAACAACCAGGTTAGAACTATCAGGTATTTGATTCAAAAAGAAGAAAATAAATTCATCCTGTCACCTACGAACAAGTGACAAAGGAAAAACCAACATAAAGTGTCTTGGCGTTGATCCATGTGTCTTGACTCTACTGGAGGGATGACACAACATTCATGATGTCCCCTCATTCAGAGTGTGGATGATGGTGGTGGGAGCGCCGACTAACACGTCAGTCCATATCTCCAGTAGATGTGTTAGGCCATAGAATATGATTAACATCCTTTTTATATTTATCAACAGGGTTGGGACTAAATATTGATACAGGAATATATTATATCATATTGTATTGTATTGTATTGATACCTTGGAGCAAAATATTAATACTTTTATCCCGACGCTCTCAGAAATCTTCTCTGCCAATTTGAATTACCAGGGTCATTACTTTGTGACATATAACCTCCTTTTTCTGTGTGCTTGCTTTTTACAGGTAATGGCTATTTAACATTGGAATACTGACACACATGGACATGGAAAATGTGCGGTCAGTGTGTGTTATTCATCTCAGTTGTCACTGACACTGACATCCTGATATATCGGAGATGATTGTCTTGCAACGCGTCACATAACTGCTGTATCGTTACACTGTTATCATCTGAGGCAATGTATCTTGATGGTATCATATTGCCAGTAACTATGTGACTCCACCCCTTCTCATCTAAACATTTAGTGACCCTTCCTGCTTTGTTGATGGTGGTATTGTCAAGAGACAAATAACACCAGGATAGAAATATTTTATTATAGGATGAAGGTAATCACTTAGGACATTTATATATTCATTTGCAGTGCCCCTCCCTCTATCAGGAGGCGTGCACTCAAATCATGTCAGTGAAAAATACCATCCACAGCAAAACAGAGTCACAGAGTCCCTTATCTGTAGGGGTCAAGGATTTAGACCTGTACCTCTGTCTTTGTGGAAAGGATACAGTTAAGGTTGTGACCGTCTGATTATATCCCTTTTTTCTTCATCTCTGTAAACCACTGCCTTTGGTTTTTGGACCACTGAAGTCTCAAAGCACTTATATCTTTGTAATGAGGGGTTTATGCTCTGCAAATCCACTATATCTCTCTACAGTAGACTGTTCTTATTGACACAATCTGATCAGTGACACACACACTCACAATTTGAGGTTTAATATCTTGCATAGAAACACTCTGACATGTAGACCAGAGGAGCTGAAAACTGAACCACAGATCCTCTGATAAGACAGCTGTCTCTATTTCCTCAGCCATACAGCCGCACCATGAATCACCTTTTATAGACACTTAAATTTTTTCTTCCAATTCTAATGAAAAATTACGGTCTAGTGGGTCTGCTCAGCCTAATTTACTTGCCTCAGAGCATGATTAGTTGTTAACTGCATAATTTTACCATGAAGTGCACCTAGAAGCATACGGAATTTTTCATGTATCTTTATTTATATATGCATGGTTTTCCTTTAATTTAGTTTCCTTTAACATTTTTGTCAACCTCTGTGGGTATTTATATACAGATAAGAGTATTTCTCTCACCTCGCTGTCCGTTCCTGCTGTCATCGCAGCCACAGTTGTCAAAGTCTCCGAGACTACAGTTCCTGGTTAAAGTGTACATGACTCCAGCTGAGCTGATGGCATGAACAAATGCTGTCTCCCGATTTGCTGTCAACAGAGAGACACATTAACCGTCTTGTGGGTTGGAAATTTAGTTAGAAATCCCCCTTCCTGAGTAAGGTCAACTACCTGAATAACAAGTTTCATTTCCAGTATTTAATTTTCTATATTCTGTTCAGGACCATAAAGTCATTACAGTATCTACATTTTAAAACTGTGCCTAAATAAAGTAGATTTTGTATTTCTTAACATATTTTTTGACTTTTTGTCTTGTAAATCTGGATAAATTGCTTTTACTTTCACACGCTGTAAATAGAGGCAGTGATTCTGGGGGTTGTTGTGAGATGGATTAGTGTGTTTGTTTTGCCTCTGGTGACTGCGCCTACTGTAACTATCCCAAAGGGTGGTGAATGTTTTGACTAAGCAAACATCTCTATTTCACAACGAGAAAAAGAACTCTAACCTCTAACACAGGAACTCGCAACCAACACAAGCACACAGTTACAAAGTACTTTCTCTCTCTGCCGTGGTTCCCGTCCTCCCTCCCCTCTCTCCCCCTGCTGCTGTGTAGAGATGTTGGAGCCGGTGTTAAGGCCGGTTGGATCCAGACTTACCGCTGCGCAGGCTGCTGTGTGTGGAGAGCTGCAGGGCTCTTTCGGGGCAGTTCCAGCGGTCCCATGCAAACTGGTATTTACACTCTTCTATACCACTCTGAGCTCCTGCGGCCACACTGCTGGAGTAGATCAGGTACGCCTGCAGCAGCAGCAGAGACGGGTAACATTAAACCCATTAAAGAACGCACAGGCACCCCAGATCTTACAACAGCGATAAAATGATTTTAGAAAGATGTAGAGATGGTTTCAAGCATCTTGCATGATTTTGATACCCAGATATATCCACCTTAGGTCATAAAATTAACGTCATCCCTCAAGAAAACAAAAAAATTAATACTTTAACAAAGTTTAGACAGATTTCACCTTAAAACTGTCGGAAATCATGGATTAAACAAATCACAAGAGTAGCTCTGATGGTCAGGATTCTCAAAAATGAATGTTTCACATTAAGAAGACTAAGAGGGATGATGTTAACCTGTCGGATCCTCTCTTAAATTATTTCTTCCTACTACTGTGAAAAGTTTTTTCCTTCAAGTCTCGTTCACTTAATTTTCTTGACAGGATAAAAAGACCAGACTGAAATTTTACAGAAAGTGTTGGAGTGTGTCCCAGGTATTTCAAAGTGGATAACTTATATCAAAAACTCCTTAATGTTTTAGAGATTGTGGCAATGTTCATTTTTTCATGACAAAAACAAAGTGAACTGCATTACAACACTATTTTGCTTTTGAAACTCAGTTGGCCGGCAGTGAACACGATGAAATCCACTCTGTCCTTGGCCTTTGCCCGCCTCTCTGCTGCTTGTTCAGACTGTGTGAACGATAATATAACTAATATGTCTCAAGTGGCCTTTGGGGAGATGGAGTACCACCTCTTTCACAGGGGTCTGGTTCACTAATGATGACCACCCACTACAGCAATGCCTACCCTCACCCCTTAAAACATTCAAGCCTCACATACACAGAGCCTCTGAATAAGGTCAAGTGTACTGAGGGGGGAAAAAATCACAAAGGGCAAAGAATATCACTGATATATCATAAGTGGCATTGGTGCATACAGACGGGTACCAGGGCTTGTCAATACACTCGAGTTAAGACATCACAAAGACAACAAGCCTGCACAGAAAGCATGTTCTCTGTCCCTGTCTCTTTTGGGAAAAGGACAGAGAGAAAAGATCAAAAGAAAGTTGGCTTACCTTGGGTCCAGTCATCAAGAAATTATTCACTGACCTGGAAAAGGAGACAGCTTATTCACTCAGGGAAGCTCAGTGTCCTTCACAAATTCCACTCCTCACATCTCTCATTAGCGCGCTTTGTAACATGTTAAACTGTGACACAAGCAGGCACCTAAACCTCAATTAACAAAAAACGCTGAATTTCATATAAAAAGTTAAAAGAAACATTAAAAAACAGGGTGATGTCCTGTATCAACACTTGAATATTTAAAAGTTTAAGTTGCCAGGTTACAAAACATCCAACTGGCTTGCGTTGATCCTTTCTGTTTGGAAATAATGCAGTTTTAGATGTTGGTTATCCATTAATAAACACTCACAAATTTCTCAGTTTCTAATTAGCCAGCACATCTGCTGTTATAAATGTTAATAAGTCAATAAAAATGGTTGTAACCCATCAGGTTTGCAGTTTTTCGTGATGATAAATTGTTTTAAAAAATGAATTTTAGTCCAAATAATCAGCAGGCCTTTTCTAAAAATAAGCGTAAGAAGGTACAACTAATGAAATGGAGTTTCTACGACCTTGCAATCCAAAAACTGTCTTTACTAATAATCTATAATGCATCAATAAATGATTTATTCATAATAAAGCCATTAGTACCAATTTCTACAGCTTTTTTAAAGGTGGCTCATTTAAAAGTGGTAGCAGTGAAATAAATCCAGTTAATCTTTAAGTGAAAAAATAATCATTTTGTTATTTCCAACTGCCAAATTATTCAGTTATGTGATTTCACAAGCCATATTGGGCCTTTTGAATAATGACAATTTTTTGCTAACAAAATTTGACGCTTGTGTTGAATATATTTCCACTTTCGAGAAACGGACTTTTGAGGATGAACATCATCAGGACGCAGAATTGATCTGCAAAAAAAGGTCAATAATATTATCACAGGCTAATAAATTAAACTCACCAGCAGCAGTAAGACCTCATGTGAGCCAGGAGAATGAAAACGTAATAGAAAACCTCCAAATGCATGAACATCCTGACAGGTGAGGGGGATGCCGGTGACTCTGAGCCCGTCCAAAGCCTGCAGACAGTCAAACGCTGGAGAGGAAACTGAGCGAGCAGCACATGAAACTTCACCGGGGGCTTCCAGGATTCAAGGAGGGGGCTCTGAAATGGAGCTGCTCTCGTCCCAACAAGAGATTATCTGCTTAATTAAAGATTTTCCCCCTTCTTACTCTCTTGGCCAATCAGAAGTATTGCACCAAGGAGTGACTGAAATGATCAAAAGGGCACCCTGGGCCTTCAGGGCCTGGCAACGCTGGGCTCCCTGCCTCCATTCAACAGCAAAGGAAGATCTGTTTAATCCTATAGGAAAAGTGTTACACTGATCCCTTGAATTTCTGCTTAGGAGAAAAAAAAAGTTTATTTAGGCTATCTAACGGGCAGCTGATTGTCGGGGATTAGTGGATGATCGTCCTCTGGATGACGACCTGTTAAATTTGATAGGACCTAAGATTGAAGTCAGTGCTGTACTTTGTTGTTGTCTTTGAGGAAGTGATTCGTGGTTTTACAAAGGTGTGATTGAATCAATATTTATCACTCTGACACAAGGATTGTTACTTACACGGAAAAACGACGCGCGGTGATAGATAGCAGTGTCGCTTGACCGTTTCGGCCAAACGGGGTCAAACTCCGTTAAATTTACAAAATCGACGACAAACCTTTATATGAAAGGATGTTTTTCATTTATTTCCACAAAAGATGCAACAAGTGGATGCCCAACAGCTTTCTGATTTCGAGGCATAATAATGGATTAGCCATTCTTCAAATACAGAATTGGACACTACAGGGACGACTTGCAATTAGGCTTTTATTTTGAAATCTTAAAGTCTAAATTCACCTTTCATTTATGATTTCAAACTTGGATGGACTTAAAAAATTCTGTTGCAGATGAGAGTTTTCATGTTGCCTGCAAATATTTATGGTTTCCTGCAATATTTTAGCAATCAGAAATTTAGCACTGGCATGACTCTTATTTGTTTGAGCATTTGGGAGCGATAATCTCTCGCAGTGATGATCCCTGTTGAGAGGTGGATGTGGACAGAGTGACGGCCTGGCCATTGATCAGATATGAGACATTTGCATCACTAATCCAGACGGTCCCTACCTACCACTGGATGAAGGGTAATACCCAAGCTGCCCCGTCTGACCCGAAGGACCCTTTCCTTCAGCACAGGCATCTTTTTAGCAATCTTCTTGAGTGCAAATTAGGATTAAGGAAAAAAAAGTGATTCGGAGGGAAGGGGGGACTTCTGAGGGATGTTTTTGGATTAAGAATTAAAGAGGAATGACAACTAAATTAAGACAACAGCCGGTTTAATCGTGTTATTTTAACATTTTTAATACACGTAAATGATTCCCTCACGGAAACCATCAAAAGAGGGCATGACAGCGCACTTTTGAACTTTTTGGCGATAAATAATTAACCCAAACTCTTACAATTGTGTTACAATGTGCGCAAATTTTGCACAAGCTTTTTTGGTAAAGATAGAAACTGAGAAATAAAAAAAAGTTTCCCTGAATAATTTCAATCTACTATGAAACAGTTAACATGTCGTTTATGTTGCGTGAGTTTGAGCTGAAAGTGCCTGACCACAGTGATGTGTCTGAGCTCTCACTGGCAGGCTGACCGCACCGAGGTGTTACATGCCGTGGAGAGGATGGCCTGACAGTCAGCAGCCAATGGACGGAGGGCTGATGTCACTGTTGGGGCAACAGAGATCAGCAGTTCTGGGACCACTTACAGTACATTTAGACCGGACACAGACTGGTAGACTGAACTCGGCAACCCATTGCAGCAGTTTGGCAGAAAGACACAAATTGCAACAAACAAACTAAATTTGCTGGAGGTTTTTTTTGATTGTTTTTTTTTTTTTTTTTTTTACCACATAGCAGGGGAAAGGGCGCACAAATTAGCTGTTTCTCTGACCTGCCATCATGTAATGCTCCAGCAGAGGGAGCAAGTTCACAGAAATGGTTAAAAAGATGTGATGATAAACCCAATGACCCGAGTAGGAAAAAATCATTTTTTGCATGGACATATCTAAGCAAATCAGGCTCAAATACTGGAGACTGACAGCTTGCTCAATGACACTTCAACAGGCCTGATACATTGTGGCAGTAATTTAAACTCAGTCCCTCTGACCTCCATGCAGCTCTATTTGAGACTTAAAAACATGACCATAGTGCTGCGTGGAAAAGAATTCAAGAGCCTGTTTCATTATCTGAGTCTGCAGGAATGGACACACAACACTTGATGTACTTTATCTTCTTAAATCTCAAGGAACCTTGAGGAATGTTCGAACAAAAAATGCAGATATTTTAAATATGCATTGTGGCATCACGTGTAGGGTGATGTTACAACAATGTCAGTTGTGTGTGACACAAGGGAGGCAAGCATGACTAGAAGAGGCAGATGTCCATCAGCACAGGCATGTAGACTGGAGTCACGAGGCTGTTAATTAACAAGTACAACATGTCCAAAAGCAGGAGAGGCAGATGAGCTGCCATGCTTTGATTATGTCAGCAGCAACATGGAGATAAAGACATTCAGAGACTCTTCACCCCTGGAGCAACTCTTGAGATCAGTATGTGAAAGCATGTTGTGGAGATGGATTTTATTCCAGCCCACTCAACCATCAATAAAGATGCCAAGGTTTCCAAAGATGTCAAATACCATATGTCTCTGCATATGTATGCTGCAGTATGGTAATACCCAATAATTATAGCTTAAAATCATGAGATTTTTGGACTTTTCACACATGAAATAAAACTTTATTTATAATTGTGCTGCTTGTCAACATAGGTTTCTCTGTGCAGTTTTAAGCCATTGTATTGAATAACTTAAGCATAAAGTTTCTTTATTGGCACTTATTGTTTTCTTTATGGCACACTGTTAAAGTTTTGTAGTATCTATAAGACACTAATAAAGAATGTAACAGTGTAATAGTATTCTCATATTTTTATTCATTATATGAATAAGAAGTATATCATCATTCAAACAAACAGAAAAAACACTATCACAAGTAGAAAATTTGGTTTATTTATGGTACATACAGTGGGCAAAACATTCTTTGAAAGAAAAAAAGTGCCATTTTTTAAGGCATTCAAACTTCAAGAATTTAATGCTGTAAAAAAAAAAAAAAATGTTGATTTGTGAAGGAGAAAGTGTGACACACTATTACAGTATCATTAATGATATAATGAAAAGTTTGGATCTTGTTTAGAGCTAAGTATTTTTTTGGTTCCAAAAAAGTAAAATAATGATAATAGCCCATGTTTTGTTTTTTTTTTAACTTTTTAGGATTTGTTGAATGGTCCCACTATGTCCATTATAAATAAGGGATTTCAGTTTTTGAAGTGTTCCCTAAAAAAGATAGACACCACACAGCTGTGATTAGAAAAAATAATAATTAAGCCCTAATTTAGTTCCACAACTTGCACTTTTTATTTTCAAACAGGTGTGCAACCCTTGTAAGGCATCTGGGCAATATTCCTGACACGTTTCAATATCACACAGCACAAAAAAGTAAATTCACCTCCTACTCATGCCTCATTGGCCTTATCTCAGGGAAGAAGGAGACCTTATATCTCGGTGTATTTCAAATTAGTACATAATAAATACAAATAGTTCTCTCTTTTCAGATTAAGGATGAGAATTCTGGTTCAGTGCTTAGGGCTAGGGTTGCCTACATGAGGCAGGATCTCTACTCAACCAGAGGTATACACTGCATTAAACCAGAGAACTCAGTCCTCATTAGGAGCCACGTGAACAGTTGGAGACAGTGGGTGTGAAAGTATCCCAAAGAGTAACACATCTGAACCATATTCACTCAGACCTGCTCTGTTATGATAATGGAAACAGTTCAGTCAAGAGTTGCCTGTCTTATTGTTGGCATCGAACACAGCAGTTCATAGTTGTGTAAGACTTCTAGCTTAACAAAAAATACAGAAAAACCTTATCTTGGAATAGACAAACAAATATCAAAATGAAACTACAGAGCGAAAGGCCCTCAATCTCGCCTGTAGGTAAACCTCACTATTGAGTGTTTAAATAAAGCTTTCCAAGTGCCAAAGACTATCAATAAATAGCACATTAACAAATAAGAAATACAGTAAATTATTCTGTAATTGCTGCTTTTACACACTGCTCACACAGACTTAATTGGCTGTCCTACTGCTGCCAAAAGAGACTTAAATCCCAATTAGCCTTTTTCCATTCTCTTCGATTCCTGTTTTATATTATGGTGAAAAAGCTGTGCTTGCACATGTAGCTAAGTCCCTGGCTGCAGCTAATAGTTGGTGAGGACACTCCAAAACTTAAGAGACCCATACAATTAATGAAAAGGTCTACAACTCTTTAAAGCCGATATTAGTCTCAGGAAGAGGTTTAACTTATAAATCAGAAGCATTGTAATCACCCCTCATTACTGAAATGCTGCTATACCTGTTGCTACGTTCTGTCTTTGTTCGACACATCAGTATCAATTGCGAAGTTTGTAGCCAGTGTGACTCAGCCACTTTTGTAGCTGCCATCACCTGTTCGCTGTACACGAGCAGCTATCGTTTCCTTCTGAACCCTCTTGCAGTCCTTGGCCAAGCCCAGAAAGCACATGGCATCGATAAAGGCAGTGGTGAGGTTGAGCTTACAGCCAAATTCACTGGTAGCGTAGTCGAAGGGAAACGTGTGATGGTAGTTGTGGAAGCCTTCTCCTGAAAAGCAAAACAAAAAGTTATAGATAGAGAGAAATTAGAGTAGGGTTCGATTCCCCCTGAAAGCCCTTTGCTGTACATCATCCCCCCTCCCTCATTTCCTGTCTCTTAATAGCTGTCCTCTCTGTAATAAAAGGCTAGAATAGCTCAAAAAAATATTCCAAAAAAAAAAAAAACAAGTGCATGGCCATAACTTGAATAAGATATGCATGGCTATAATAAAGCAAAATAGTTTATGGTGAGGCTAGTACCAGTGATGTGATAAATGTACACTGAAGTGACCACATCACAGGATTATGCAGGAGTGATTAACAGCTACAGACAGCATGTGAACACCAATATTATTTGATACTAAGCAGAGATCATAAAGTTGTGTATCTAAAACTGACTGTCATGCAATATAAATTACTTGCAACCAAATCTGGATGTGTTTAATAAAGCCTAAAGATCATTATGAAACTGTTTGACATGACAGCTCCCACTGCTTTTGGAGATGGGACATCTACGCACCTTAAAGTATGCACTTGAAAGCAACAAACAAATTAAATAAATTTGAAATTTAATAATCTGTAACTGTGTAAAAATAATTTACTAAGTTAATATTTTTAGTAAAAGTCAGAGGTTGAAAACTCTAGAAGTCATCAACAGGAACCTCGAGTAAAATGTTTTGTCCAAGACTGTGACCACACAGCATTATGAATGTTTAGACCTCTGGTGCTAAGCCTAACCCCTACGAATCCAGGAGTCAGTTTTGTGTTTAGGAACACTGAGGTTATTATCAGAAACTTAAAAGGGACTTAAGATTAAAAATGCCTCCTGAACAAGAGATTACAGACTGCTTGTATAACTCCATTTCCTAAGAATGTGTTTGCTACAGCAGCTCTGGGTACTTAGAAACAAGTTAGTAGTATCCTTTGTAACTAATTAGAATGACACAGTAAGTGGAAAAAGTGGAAAATAAATTTGGAAAGTAATTATTTACATTTTCCATTTGCTGTCAATGTTACTGGCGAACATTTTATTGGATGCAACGCAAAAGAAATCTTGCAACAATCTGGCTTGCAAGCTTGGTAGATGAAAGGTGATAATAGCAGACAATGATCATTCCCGTGAGGCTGCATGGAATTATAGTTGAAAGAGCAGAAAAGTTCTGTGCAGGCATTACTTATTTTGTTAATTTAGTGTTTTTCTGCAGCCAACAATGCACTGTTTTGTTTGCAGCATCTTATCCCTGTCTGTGGTGTCAGGCATCCCAAATAAAGTCTTGACTCATATAACAAGTACTGAAAATAACATGGGTCTTAAAAAGAAACCCAAAAAAATGACTAAATACACAAATCCAAACCTGGCCTCCTCTAAGTTTCATGGCTAAAAATGGAAGAGCTGGGACAAAAAAAACAGCCACTAGAACAGCACACTGTTGCGTACAGATGCCTGACTGAATCAGCTTTGCGAGAGCCCCCACTGCAGTTGACTTGACAAGATAAGCTTTCAACAAGTGATGAAAGGATCATTCAAATATCCTGCAGGCACATTAAGACACTAAATCGTACAGAAATGCTTATATGACCAAAACACATTGTAAGGAATTGTAAATGTATTGAACATGCTGTTTTCTTACCTATGGCACTGAAAGCAACAAGTGGGTTTTCCCTTGGATTAATGGACTTGTCATAAGGCCTGTTGCCCCATATGTGCGCGGCACTGTTGACCAGCCAGGTGGCATTGAGGATCACAGTGTATCGCAGGAGTCCTGGGACAAAATATCCCACAGCCAAGGATTCACCCCAGAAGTACCAGGGCACCAACGTGGGCACGAGGAAGCAAAGGATCACCACAGAGAGCTTGTAGTGCCTGAAATGAGGATTTTTAAAATCATGTGAAAAGATTTATTAGATTAACCTGACATTTAGTCGTTTTTTTGTGTAATGGAAATAGTCACACAAAAGCATTCTATAATCCCACAACTCAGGTGGGAGTGAAAAGCATCATTATATCCAATGTTCAATTTATATTCTTTGTGAAAAGATCGAAATCAACATCCTTGTCACGTTGGAGTTTATTAATATTTGTACTACTGTCTATGCTTTACATATGTGATCTGTAGTGTATATGCCATATTAAATCATAAATCCAGTTCCTATTCTATAATATAATATGTAACTATCAGCATTACTTTATTTTGCACTATTTTTTACCTTACTTCCAATTGTAATTGCTGCACATGTTCATACTGTACATATTTTGCAATATTCTTATCTTTCACTGTTTATTCTATATACAGACACCATAAATAACTGTATTTTACTACTTTTGCACTACTGGTTAAGTGTCAACCTGCATTTTGTTTTTGTGCTTGTGCAGTGACAAAGTTGATTTTAATCTAATCTAATCTAAAAAGGTCCTGTAGAGGCCACACATTTCATCTTACTTGTTATGAGGGCAATTATAAACAAACCAGGTAAGATGAAAAACTGCAGTCACAAAACACGTGTAACTCAGGGACGGATGATGACGATCAAGCAATGTAACTTGGACATCATTTGCACATTACTGTGCAGCGATCGGTTCTTGCACGACAGGAACTGTCCCAGAAGTTTTTGATCACAAATCGTATTAACATGATTATCTTTGAAAAATTTGCACATTAGTTCACTGTACAGAGTTGACAAGGCCTTCAGATTGGGTGGCCCAGGCCAATTTTAATCCCCCTTGCATGAGAGCAGAAGTGAAAGTCTAGGATTGCATCCAGATGAGCAGAAGTGTTGGCAACTGACCAGTCAATGCACACTTTCGGGGTACACTGATTTTGTCCCTAGTGCAAAAACATAATTTCTGAGATCTGTTCCAAAGCATTATCATGGTCACTATAACACAAGACCACAACATCCTGTACAGTTTGGGTTAGAGAGGAAATAACTTAATGATGATCACATGTGAACTCATTATGGCCAACTAGGATCTGTTTATTCTGAATCTTTGAGCTCCTTTCAGAGAGACACATTTGACAAAAACAGCAGTAGCAAACCCAAAAAAACAAACTCTGGGTAATGTTTGCTCACCGTCTCTGAAACATAACCACTTCATCTGCCTTCAGGTCGGATAGTTCCAGTTTTCTTCCCTTTTCAATGACGTCGGGATGTTTGCGAACCAGCAGCCAACCGATGTGGGCGAAAAAGAACCCCCGCTTGGCATTGTGGGGATCTGCGTCCGTCTCTGAATACTTGTGGTGGACACGGTGGTCTCTTGCCCACTCATATATGTCATTCTGCTCACAGAGAGACAGGCAGAGATAGAGAGGATTATGTAAGGCACCCATAGATATAGCTGGGAGTTTGGGATCAGCAGATTAAGGACAAGGATCACATGGTAACAAAACAATAAAGGCATACCACTCAGATTACATGATTTTACTGAACTCACATTCCATACATACACACAAATCATTTTCTAGTGAATGCTTTAAAAAGTACATGCTATGAATTTAAGCATTAAGAGCTACTCCAGGTATGTTTTATGAGATATAAAAAGTCTCCTTCAAATGATAATTTTTGTCAATTTAGTTTTCCCTCAAAACTTTTTATTGGCTTTTCAATTATTGTTAAAACTCAACTTTTTCGCTTATTAAAAAATAAAGAGTCTATAAATATGCAATTTTCTGTTCAGTCTGTTCTTAGCACCAAAGGCTTCAAGTCCCCACATCACACTCTTGCAGGTTGCATATTGGACCAAGATCATTTTACAAACTAGCTGTGATGTCAAAATCTTACTCATACATCCATGTGTTAAGATGTATGTGAAAACAGTCCTCCAGTGTCAAACTCTGCACATGCATCATTGTGCACTGTGAAGCTCAAACATGGCACTAGAGGAACAAGGTGCAATAGTATATCTTTGAGAGATGGGCAACTTGCCATGTTATCAGTGTACTATTTTTTTACCTGAAAGGCCATGGAGTTTGCAAGAGCAAGAAAGACTCGCAGGGGAAAAGAAGCCTTATAGGATCTGTGGCTCCATAATCTGTGTGCACCAGCAGTCACTCCGAGGGCACTGATGAGGTAGCACAGTGCAGCTGGAAAAAAAAAGAGAGGTGCAAAGGACAAATATCTTAGGGGAAACTGTCATTACTACACTGAAATTAATTTTACACCCATGAGAGCAGAGTCACTGGGACACCATGTTCTTTCCATTACAGTCAGGCCCCTTTGTTCAGGGAAAAGTCATCCATGTGGGGAGATGGGATGGTGGGAGCATGCAGGTCTGCCCTCACACTTTTGTTGTTCTAAATCTGCTGAATGTGTTTCTATGTGAAGCCCAGACAAGACTACCCAGGATTTGAGAACCGGGGGCTTCTGACTGGCAAAGAGCAGTCTGTTGTGGTGCCATGCAGCTCACAATGGGATGACTATGGGAATGGTGATTGTGCTTTGTCTTCCCCAGTGAAATAATATGCAGCTCAGCATTGCAAAGAGAGGGGAAAATTATGCAGTGCCAGAGTGGAAACAAAGTTGAGACTGTTCAGGAATTCAAGTCATGCCTCAATAGTCTACATGTATAGGGTACAACAAATTCTAAATAAACAGCAAGCAGTTTTCCTTTTAACATTAAAAATCGAGTACTTCTAATTTGAGGCATGCTACACATTCCAACAAGCCCAAACAGTTTTCAATCAGCCACAGGTTTGAGCTGTTTGGGAAGGGACTAAATAGTTGTGGAGGCTCACAGGCATGCACGTATATAATGAAAATTACAAGGCCACAGTGACTCATTCTCCATTATTCCAATAGGCACGACCCCACAGGCAGTGTGTACTGTACTTAGCAGTGATCAGACAACATCAGCACATTCTGTTCTCTGACTGTGGCCTAAGGAAAACCCAAAAAAAGCTGCAAAGCTAAGCCTGCTCCAGTTTTTACAAAATACTTACTCCATGCAAGAGTTAAAGCCGATGCGGAGGGAAGGACAACCAGTCCATAAAGCGCACCAATATGTAGGAGGCCCATCAATATAATATTTCTCCACACCAGTATCCTCGGTGGTTTGGGACCTTTTTTCTCTTCATATGTATCGTCAAAAACGTCCTCCACCGTCGATGCTTCAGCCATGGCACCTCCGTTCTGCTGCTTGCCAGCTGGATGATTCCGGGTTTCCGTTTCGGTCATTTGCTGAACTGGTTCTGTAACAGCAGTGCGCAGCAGGAAAAAATGAGAGGGAGAGAGAGAGATGTTGCTCAGTGAAATGCGTACAACGGGATGCAGCGACAGAGAGGAAAGTACGGCGGCTGGTTGTGAACATGCAGCAGGCGAGATCGCAAAGTGGCTCGCGACATGCCACTCCTGGCATAATTTGAGAGTTATGTCACTGCTGGTTAATTTGGCATAGACTGGCCGTTTTATTGGTTTATTATGTTTATATGTTACTTCTTTTGGTAGCAAATCCCGTGTAACTCGTGATATGATGTCGTAAGTGATGATCATGAGGTGCAGCCGGTGAATGCGATTTACTACCAAGCTAGATATCACTTTTCACTATCAGCACTTTGTCAATGTCGCTGCCGTTTGACTCTTACTTGTCACATAAACAATAAAATTAGCAGCTACTTGTTTTGTCAGTTTTACACGAAAACTATTGTTTACTGTTGTCACCTTTTTTTCCGACCAACAGATGCCACTGTGCGCCAACTGGCAGCTACTAAGTAATACCTGCAGCCCGGTTGATGCCACATTAAAATGAAGACAGACAACCACTTCCTGTAGCTAACTGTTATTTGATGAACGTTACACTAAGCTAGGCTAAGCTAGCCGGAAAAAGAGGATATTGGGCAAAGTTTGACCATTAATACTAGCTATATATTTTTGGTTTTACATTAAATGCATTTTTTTTCCAAAATAAAATTAGTACACAAACAGAAATAAAATCTCTTAAATCTGTGTAAGAAGTGGAATATGGCAGTTAAACATCAGTTAGCCAAGCTACATTACACTTTTAGTTTGGGTAACGTACACGGGTATATTGCTGGACACTGGATGCACAGCAGCCTCATATTTGGAATCAAGATAAACTTTAAGTCAAATGCCAGGTGTAATTTAGCATATCACATTGACATCTCTGTATAAATTTACACTCAAATTGGTTTAATTTAAATGAATAGTTACCAAGGTTCGGACTACTCACCCACACCACACGAACTCTCGAAACGCTTGTCGCCACAGAGGAGGGGAAGTGAGCTGCAAGTGGCCCGGGTGCACGCGAGATGCAGGCAACGAAGGCAAATAAAGGTGCGGAAGGTAACAGAGGCAGCCAGAATTCAAAATGAATCCACTGTCTTCTCATTTGACGTTTTAAAGCAGATGGGGAGATTAATGCCACACAATCTGAATGTCTCATTGGCTGTTTGCTCAACAGCCTATTTACAACCCTCCGTTTTTTTTCACCATGGCACGGTCTTATCGTATATAATCAATGGCTGTTGCCTAACCTTGCAAAGAAACATCACGATCTTAGCATGTGTCTCAAAATGATGAAACATTGCAGTGAGGTTGTAAATACATGAAAGCTTTTCTAAAACCATTACCTCATTCAGTTATGACTATTTCAATCTGAGATAAGGCAATCACCAATACATAGATACATAACATACGTTTAGAAGCCAACAACTCCTGTCCTTTTTCTGGTAAAATATTTGTACTTATTATGCTAGTGCAGGTACTAGTTCATTGAAAATGTTATTTTGCAAGCTTCACGTTAAATTTTCGCAACTAGCAGTCCAGTGTGACTGTGTACAGTGGCCGAAATATACTTTTGCTAGATACAGTATCCTTTGTTTTTTGTTAAAATGGATTTTAAAATATTCCGCTAATATACTGACTCCACCAAAAGTAGAAAACCTTTTTTTTTGCAGGCAAAATGAGACAAATAAAGAAAGTTTGCATGAAACTGTGCAGCAAAAATGTGATTAAATAAAAAACTTCCGCCTTTTTAGAGGTGTTTTTGGTAGATAATGCACAGAAATCTACCGTGAACGTATTTTCTTAATTTTTTCCGTTGCTGTTTTCAAAGTTTGGTTATACTTTTCCAAAAAAATGGTGAAAAAAGAGACTTCACATTGTCAGTCGGTGTGCTTGCTAGTAACCTGCGATTTGTAAGAGCGTCATCATGCCACTGCTGAATCACTAAAAGGATTGCGGAACATCCTAACAGCTGAGACTGCCTTGATGCAATGATGAGCTCATATAAACTGTAGTGAACTCTCATGAGCAGAACTTGACCACTCCTGGACACTCAATTTTCTGACCTTTAATAAACCGGAGTGAATATGTTTTTTCCTTCTAATGGCTCCACCTACTGCTCAAATATGGTTACTGAAGGACAGAAAAGGAGACGTTTTTTCATGCTCAAATCTTGTATCAAAAAGAGGTGAGCTTGTAAGATGTTCTGGACACATAAACGAACAAAATGACCAGAAATTTCTTAAATTCTAATCAAAATCTTCAGGTCATAGAAATAACTATAATGTAAACTTGACAAGATTAGTGATTTTGCTGCTTTTTGTACTGGATTACTAGTGTTCTGCTCCTGTCAAGTGAGGTCACTGAACTCAATGCAAAAGTTAATAAGGACGTTATTGTCTAAATTAAGAGGAGAGGAAAGGAGTTGTAAATGTGGCCTCATAGTAGTGATGACTGGTTCCAACTTGGTAAATGTAAGAAAATGTAAATGCTACATTTCTCTGTTTTTCATTGTAAATATTTTTTTTTCTGTATGTTGGGCAAACCAGCAACTAGTTTGACCACTCCTGGACACTCAGGTAACAGGTAAAGGTAACAGCACCTTAACCTTTATCTTCTGATATTTTATGCTGAAAATTCTAAATCAAAAGAGAACTAACGGATTCATCAATAGTAAAAATAACCATTTGTTGCAGTCCTACCACACAGCTCTGAAATGAGATCTACTCAGAAAAATAAGTGAACCCGAGTTTGAACTTTAACTTGGAGATCTGTATTTGTAGTTAGAAACATTTGTTGTAAAAGGTTTTAAGTCCACCCCTCAACAAAAAGTATGTGCTATCTCTCAAAAAGTAGCACCAGTTCACAATGATGGGTATGTGGGAACATATCCACAGGCACAGCCAGAGTTGGAGAAAATGCCTCTCCTGTGAGTTTCTTCCTTGGATCAGGATAACAGCAAAGCTCCCTGAAGTTCCTCATAGCCATTCCATCTGGTTTACAGGAAACATAGACCAGCCTACGGATAGCAGGTTGGTTTCGTAAAGCCCGGACCACTTTGTGATGCAGGCCAGCTCGGGCAGGATTCACAACAGCTGCTACGAGGCCTCCACCTGCAGAGCTCAACTGAGACATAAGGTCAGGAAGCACCACCTCTGCCTTTCCAGGGATGAACTCGCAGTTCAGTACATTACTGAGAGCTGCATTGTGTCTAGCATCTTTCACTGCCTGTTCTACGAGCTCTAAACCAATAATTCTGTCCACTCTGGGAGAAATAGTGATACCAATGGCACCTGTCCCACAGCACACATCCAGCAGTGTGCCCCCAACTTTTGTTCTTTCTCCACTTTTCACATGGTTTGGGATACACAGGTCTCTCACTGTACCATAAAGCACCTCAGCAGCTGCCTGGTTCACCTGGAAAAAGGCATCAGCAGAGATGCGGAACTTGAAGCCCAGCACCTGTGGATGACAAAACACAGGAACAACAAACATTATGTAAGCACACATGGAGTTTGAACCATCTGCTCTTTTATCTCTATTATCATCACAAACTCAATGCTTACAGGGACCCCACTAAATTTACAGGTAAACATCATCTCAAATAAAAACTGTAAGAAGTTTTATATTATTTGAATGAGTCAAGACCTTTGAATCCATCCCTGACATTTTATAGTCTTAAGTATTGACTGATTAATTTGAGATCTATAGATACATCAGCACATATCAGCTTAGAAGGGAAATGTCTTTTCTTTTGTTTTGTATTACTATTTGTATTTTTGTTTTGTTCATATTGTTTTCACTGTTGCATGTTGGTTAATTTCAGGACACATTTTCTTACAGTCTCCTTTTCTAGGATTATGTATTCATGTAATGCAACTATTGAATTGACAACAAATCAAAGTAACCCCATCTGAAAACACTTAGATACAGTGTAAAAACCTATTTTACACCTCAGTTTTCAAATACAACAAATATGTCCCACAATTAATAAACAACTTGGATATTTCAAATTTGTCAGCTGCAGTTGAAATTTAGATTACTAAGTCACAAAGCTTACAGTATTGGCCGTATGGGAACTCTCTTAAAGTTCTCCTGTAATTTTGCCATGATGGTGCAGATTACCTCCTCGTGTATGTGTGGCTGCCCATACAGGAGCTGGTAGGGGGATTCCTCGTGAGTGCAGCGGGTCATGGTGCTTTCCTGGAAGAACAATGAGTCCAGTTGGCAGACTGATCCGGGCCCCCGTGTAAAGTAATCCACCAGTTCAGCCTTATGGACTGCCACTTCCTCTGGGGTAAGCGTCTGTGGATGAAAGTACACTATAGCCATGGTGTGGCCCTTTGTGTTGGTCCTAACTGTGATCTCTCTCCAGTGACCCCCAGTGTGGAAAAGCAGGCAGGGCTCCAGGGAAGAGAGGCGAATGAAGTCCTGGTAGCACCTGGCTACCAGTTTATGCTTCTCTGGCATGTTGAGCAGGTGGTCTCCATTGAAACAGACAATGTTTCCCTCCCTGCCTGTGCCTACGTAAAATCCAACTGTTTTTGTATTGCCATCTATTCCCCTGTTGACAGAAAATGTAGACTTATTGCGGTAACCATCTCTCACTGGTGATGGCAGAATAGGCAAGACAGGGAACCTAAGCTGACTTCTGACAGGTGATGAGGATTGTAAGTCACCTGAGAGATACCCCGAAAACTGAGAAAGGATCCTCTCCTGATGCTTTTGCTTTAGTTCAAGTTGTTCAGCATAACTCAGCCTCCACAGAGGGGTAACTACATCAGCAAGCCTTTCCTCCCAGGACAGATTTTCAGTCCACGCAGGTTTCTTGTCACGCTTTCTCCTCTGTTTCTTAAACGGTGATTTCCCCTGATTAGCTAGAATGGCATCGTTAGTTGAAAACAACAGATAAGTTAGCCTCATAGGATACAGAATCTTGCGTTTGAAAAAAACTGACCTGCTGCATGTCGCTGCCAAAGCCATTTTATCTTTTAAAGAAGTAGCTATTATGGCAAATGATGCTGCCTGTGACAGCTAATACCACGAATAAGCTAAACATATAAAACGAGCACCCGTAACTTTATAAATCAATTTTTATAAGCGTATTTCCTGGAGTGTTAATGAAACGCATGTTGAAGGTTCAATTCAACTGTTCTGACGTGATATTTACTAGCCTTTTAGCTTTCTACGTCATCCCCGTGCGTCCCAGGGCAAGTAAACATTTCCGCTCTGTCGCGATGGACTCAAACAAGGACGAAGCGGAGCGTTGCATTAAAATAGCCCTTGTAGCGATCAACAACAATCAACAAGACAAAGCCAGGAAGTTTCTGGAGAAGGCACAGCGCCTGTTTCCGACAGATCGGGCCAAAAGTACGTCGAATGGGTGCCTGTTTTGCTTTGGTTTTAATGTCAGGTGGTGGGCCATCTCTGTAAAGCCGAATCAGCTAAAGTTAGCATAACCGTCTTAACGTTACACCAGCTGCTCCTAACCAACACTGGTATTTGTAGTTTTTCAAGCCCCCCACCCGAGATTTCTGTAAATTTGGTGACCTAATATCTTAAATTGGTACTTACTTTTTTGCAGCGTGCATTTAACGTAGCATCCTTGTCATCCGAGCTAGCAGCTACTGTGCTAACCGTTAGCTCGTTATATTCGTGATTTCATTCGAAATCAGACTCAGGTGGCATTCATGAATAACGACGTTAATGTTCTACTTTCATGACAGACTTGTTGGAGTCGTTAGCTCAGAACGGAAAGCCTCCAGATGAGAATGGCAGCCCTGTGAACGGAGATGAACCTACGATGAGACACCGAGGCCACGGAGAGGAGGCCGATGCGTCCTCCAAGGGGGCCACAGACTCAGCCAAATCATACACCGCAGAACAAGTGGAAGCCGTCAGAAAGTCAGTGCACATGTCAATCTGTTTATTTGTTTTAGTGATAATGTTAACACTTTGTTCTACTGAACACTGCTGAGCTGACTAAATATAGTTATACATGGTTTACTCAGTATTTGATAGCAGTTAACAATGTGATGATATGTAGAAATATACTAAAAAAAAATTACCAATACCAGTTTTTTAAGCTTAGGAAATCAAATCACTTAACTGCAAAACCAGGAAAGATAACACGTATGCCGTATCGTAGTATAAATATATCCCAAGAATTCGATGATAACTAGTCTCATATTACAGAATCGACTTGTTATTGATATACTGCACGGTCTCGATGAGAAAGATTATGTGAGCTAATCGATTCCACAGTCCGATGTGACATTTCCAACAGTAAATAATTAAAACTATTAAGAATGATACTTATTGAAAGGGTGTTAAAAATTTGAAAAAATGCAGAAATATTGAAAAGGTTACAAATTACATGGTATAATTTCAGAATTATTAAATGACTAGAAATTGTTAGATATTGATAAATGTTTACGTTATTGCTGTATGATTAATAACATATTTGGTATCATCACCATATCAAGAAATTAATTGAAATTTTGTTCTAGAATATTGTCTCACAATTTTTTTTTGTTATTTTATTTTTAACTTAAGGATCAAGAGCTGTAAAGATTATTACCAAATCTTGGGAGTTGAAAAGACAGCCTCTGAGGATGATCTTAAGAAGGCTTACAGAAAGCTGGCTCTGAAATTTCACCCGGATAAAAATCACGCACCTGGAGCCACAGAGGCATTTAAAGGTAAATCAAAATTAATCTCCAGTTCTGTACTGTGAATGACATGTAAATTTAAACCCACTAAGTGCAAATGCGTGTGGATTTTTCTGTGTCTTTCAGCTATTGGTAATGCCTATGCTGTGCTGAGTAACACTGAGAAACGAAGACAGTATGACCAGTATGGAGAAGAGAGATCACATCCAAGCAGAACCAGACACCATCGTGATTTTGAAGCAGACATCTCACCTGAGGACCTCTTCAACATGTTCTTTGGTGGAGGTTTCCCATCCAGTGAGTAGAAGCCAGAGTAATAAATGATAAGGCATGATGTTGTTGCGCATTGGTGCACTGCTTTTGAGCCCAAAGACATTTGATTTTTTATGTTTGGATTAACATGTTCACATGCCTCAGTAACTTTTTTAATTTGAGAAGACTTAAATAATTGGAGGCTTTTTTTCATAGTGTTAAAATTCACATTCTAGTCGCAAACTCTGTTTTCCTCCTTTTCATGTTCATTGGTATAAAAACACAAATTGCCTGGGATTACTTTCCTTATATTTATTCTTTAATTACAACACATTCCTTGCACCATGCTTGGTTGTAATGTGTACAGTATTTAGAGTTGACAGGCTATAACAAAATATAGTATCCTGAATCCTGATCAGTTTAAACAAATATCACAGTTTGCTTGGCCATTCTTGTTAAAAATGCAACTCTGTCTTTAAACACAGCTCCTCAATATTTCCCTTTTTCTGGTTGATTTTGTAATTATCAGTGAAATCAGCTGCTGTGATTGATTGTATTGAAAACCTGTGTACTTTTGAGCCTTGATCTTATGCTGCTCAGAGTTGCAACACCACTGACTGCAAAAATTTTTTTTTTTTTTGAGTCTTAATTTTCTTTGATTCTTTTCAGGTAATGTACACGTTTACAGAAATGGAAGGATGCATTTTGCACATCATAACAGGCAAGAAAGACGAGAACAACAGAGAGATGTAAGTCTTGTTTGTAATACTTAAATTACAGTATCTTTTTTACCAGCTGAAGTACTCCATGATCTGTATTGAACTGTAGTATAACGTTTATTGTCCTCTGTCCCCTTCTGGACAGGGAGGTCTGGCTTTGTTTGTCCAGCTGATGCCCATCTTAATTCTCATCATTGTTTCGGCTCTCAGTCAAATGATGGTCACCCAGCCTCCCTACAGCCTTAGCTATCGACCGTAAGTGGTTCTTCAGTAAGAGAGTTTAAAGGTTGTATGAAAATGTCTCAGTGTCTGTCTCATTCTCAGTTATTATATCTTTATTAGGTCAGCTGGGCATATTCACAAAAGGCATACATCGAACCTGAAGGTGCCTTTCTATGTGGGTGACCGTTTCAATGAAGAGTATTCTGGGAATAACCTGAGGAATGTTGAGCGGAGTGTTGAAGAAGATTATATCTCCAACCTCAGGAACAACTGTTGGAAGGAGAAGCAGCAGAGTAAGTTTACAGCAAGGATGCACCCAACAGTTCTTATGATCATCAATCATTGTTTTCTTTCTTTTCTGGACACTGACATGCTCTCCTCCTGTACTTTCAGAGGAAGGACTACTGTATCGTGCTCGTTATTTTGGGGATATGGAGTTGTACGAAAGGGCACAGAAAATGGGGACTCCCAGCTGTTCCAGACTATCTGAGATTCAGGTTATACTGGATGGCTAGAAACCACTTGCACAAATACGGGTAAGTTACCACTAACATCATTTTACATGATAAATTCTATTGTATGTAAACAAAATGTACTGTGAGGCCTCCTTCTTTTGCATGTTTCATCCCACATTGACACAACGCAAACACTCTACATTAGCTTTAGAAACCATACCTTCCAGGTGTTGTCCACAGGCAATAGAATTATGAATGTCTTGCCTCCAGTATTTTGTTTCTTTTTTAGCAAGCTCTAAGCCAGCTTAATTTTTATCCAATAACTTAATGACACGCATTAATGCTGTAGCAAGTAGGGACTGACACTTGATATTTAAGAGTCAGCCATGGTGTCTCAGGTGTCGAGGTATCCCCAGATAAACTTTACTACACCAATAAGAATACACGGGCCTCCCTCACAACTGTATATCCTTTTAGTGAGAAAACTTTTGACCACTAAAGAGTCAATAAAGGCTATGGGGTCACTGTGATGGAGCACAGGCCAGGGCTCTACATGCTAGTTTTAATATTGAGACGTTGAAATTTGTAAAAAAAAAAAACAAAAAACAAAAAAAAACACTCTTAACAGAAATTCAAACACAATAAAAAACAATTCTGGAAGCTAGAAATACGTTTAACTGTTCTATGAATATTGAAATACTAGTTAATTTGCTAAAACACGCAAAATTGTCACTATGAAGTGATTTTTTGTAGTTGATCCATTGATACTGAGCATTGCACAAGTAACTGGTAATTAATTATTTTTTGTATTTACTTTAAGTAAATAAGTAACCAAGTTTATAATACTGATTATTTGGGTTTTTTTCTCAGGTTCGTCGGTACTTGAATCTAATGAAGAGAAATCGGTCGGAGCCCACTCAAATTGGAGCATATTTCTGCAGCAAACCAAGAGAATCAAACATGCCTTACGTGCAGTGGGCAGCAGACCTCATCAGGGAACCTCTCTGCAACTTGATGTAGATTGACTCTCTGTAGAACTGTGAGAAGCTTTGAGTTGACAGCTGACATTTTTCTTACTCTAGTGTCTTCAGGATGGTGAAAGTCCCCTTGGCATCACAGTGGAAAGTAAGAGCATAGTTGTTTTTTTGAACAGTAAATGAAGCTGCTAAGATAAGCTTTCTTTGTCCCAGTCTTTTTGTTTTTCTTTTAACATTTCGAGAAACCTCATGGCCTTCTCATAGACAGATGTCTGAGCCACTCACAAGGAAAGTGTGTAATTTTTATAGTTCTTACCAATGTAAATATTCATTTTACTTTTAACAGTGCAGGGTTTATTATCATTTACTATAATGTTAATATGTGGATTTGCTTGTAGCCTGTTGGATCATAAATATTGAAAATCATTGCACAGATAAAAGTAAACCATATTTATTAAATTAACATGCTAAAATTGTATGAAAGTTCTTTGAAATAAATTTGTCCAATGGTTGACTGGTGTTATTTTCTTTTAACAAGACTAAGAATTTACAGCCCTGCTGTCAGCTTTGTGATCCGTACTGAAGCCAAGCGGTGCTTTGAGCTAAATGCTGACATGGTCACATTAACAATGCTAACGTGCCTGTGCTTAGCAGGGATCATGGTTCCCATTTTTAGCATCTAAGTTTAGTGTGTAAGCATTCTGGTTGTTAGGAATCTCCAAGGACATAAGGATTCATCTTTTGGCAACTGTAGTACAAAGTTTTTAAATGAAGTGATGCCACACTGTTAGCATGGCTGCAGACAAAGGCGTAAGATTGGGAGCTAAGTACTAAGTATAAAAGGCTCTTATGAGTAGGGCCCACAAAGATATTAAAAAGGACAGCCTTGGTTGCAGAAAGGGGCCCATAGGGAACAGAGTACAGGGTCCAGGATTTTGTGCTCAGCCCCCTCTACACAAACACACACACACACACACACACACACTTATGGCAAGTCATTCATTGCTTGTAAGTTAAAAAGAAAACTCTCACAGCAAATCAATAGAAAATAATTTATTTTTTTATATTCTTTAAGTTGTTGAGAGTACAAAACACAAGTTTCAGGTCATATTTGACTATCAAACACTTAAGCCATTCAAGACTTTACATTCATAGGAAAGACACTGACTCATGTTAAAAAATGAGTCGTTACTGTTAAGTCACCTGCATCCAGGTGAGTAGCTGCCATGAAACATGAGGTGTTTCCAGGGAAACCTTAGTAAACATGAAATACACCAACAAAGACACGTACATGTTATGAGAGGACCATCTTGCCTGTGCCATTCACTGTGTTGGAGTGACGGGATGTCTAAAACAAAGGGCAATATAAAACGCACACCAGCCTCCTGTCACAGTACTTATGAATTCAGTACAACCTATCAGCTACAGAAGTGCTTTCTCAGCAGCACTCCTCAATCAGCAGCTCCCCTGAACAATACAGTTTCCTCTTGATAGCCCTAAAGCTCGCACTCAGCCTCAGAGTGTTTCGGTGCCTTGTTGATGTCTGTGGTGACTTGCTACCCTTGAAGAGCTTCTGAACCTTTGGCCATAGTCCACTGGACTCCATCCTTAGCACCAGGGTCACATGAAAGGTTGGGACAAGGCTGCCATCCACTGCTATTTGGTCCACAGTACACAGAGAGCCTTCGTCTTCTTTGTCCACGCACAGGTCAATGAGCGCTCCCCGAAGCCCACAAGGCTCACTGACAGATAGGTGGAGCAGCTCTTGGCTGATGTTGTGCAGTAGAAAGTCTGGTAGGATGAGTTTGGAGCAATCCAAAATGTCTGATGCATCATTGAGACTTTGTGCTATGGTTGCTACAACCTCTGCAGCCAAGGTTTCCTCTAGGGGATAACAGAGGAAACTACTGTCTGATTCTGACAGGGACATGTCTGCCACAGATCCTGAAACAAATAAACAAAAATACAGGTCAAGCCTTGGCTGCTGGTGCATGACTTATTGAAAAAAAAAAGGTCATCAATAAAAGCTTCTGCCTCTCTTAACCCCTATGTCAATTTATGCTCTCTTCTTTTGTAAAGTTTGCGTTGGCTTCAGAAAAAAAACAATGAAGTAATTCTTAGTTACAGTGTCAATCAACCCAAACAACAGACAATAGATGCTACTGACACAAAAGGCTGCAACACTCACCAGTTTCACTCCTGCTGCACTGATGATCTGTTGTGACTCTGTGATTGATCCCCCTCAGCTCAGGCAGCCTCTGCAGCAGACTGCCCCAGGACAGCCGCTTTGAACCCCTGTCCTCCACTGGAGACGGAGGAAAGCTGCCGTCCAGAGAGTGATTGCAAGAAAATGACAATTTTTTTTTTTTACAAACAAACAAAAACAGATTCTATTGTTAAAAAAGTGCGGTGGTATCCTCTGACAGTGTGTGTCCGCTCCTTCTGAGCCAGACCAGCTGGAAAACACCCCGCAACAATGGAACAAAGCGTTAAATACCCGAACCAGAATGCCCCGCCCACTGTATTTCTTGACCAATGAGATTTCAGCTCACGTTCTCAGCTCTCTACCCTGCCTGGTAACATTTTTTTTTGTCCCTTTGATGAGTCAAAGGCCAGCCCCCCAACCCTGCCCCCTAACCCTGCAGGCGATCGACTACTGACCAAACTTGTATTCATGGATTAATGTTTCCTTAAAGTGATTTGACTGTAAAACATTAAATGAAACAGCCAAAACCGACAAGCCAATCAACGTCCGCCGCTGAAGTGCCATGAAACAATAAAGACGACACACCCCCTTAGTTTTTTGGACAAAAAAGAAATGATGAAAGGGCTGCTGAGAGATTCATCGGCGTGAGTGGGGTTAAAAATGACACGTATCGCACGTAGGCCATGTGTTTGTCTTGAAATGATCGGAAACGTGAGTGCTGACTAAGGATTTGGTGCTTTCTTGTGAAAATGAATAATCAGAGTTGGATTTGGTATCTCATTGTTTAAAGCCCCGTACACGTGCCCCACGAAAGATACGTTGAATGTAGATATGTCAAGCAGACCTTGTATTGTTGTATTGAGGCATTTAGGCTACATGGGTTATTTGTTCATTTTATACTGTAAGAGTGATGATAATGGGGCCGCACAAGACAATTTGAATCATTTCAGTGTTTTTTATAATTGAAAGTCTTACATTATTTAGCCTGTTCTTCTCAGAGAAAATTAATTCTGGGAATTCACAAAATTACTCTACTTGAATGTAGAAACCAGCTCTCTGACTCCTAACACGTACCCACAGACCATCCCCCAATCCTAAAAACTTTCCACTGTTATAGCACCGTCATCCGTTGTTTGTGCGTGTTTATAGCATCCGGTTTGTTGTTTTTGCCGATTATTTTCAATGAGTATGTATTCCACAGTATCTTCTGGTCACCTTATGCTGAATTAGATCTTTGCGTGAAAGTTTGTTACAGTAAACGTGGAAGTATGAAGGCCTGTCGTTTGTCATTGAAGTGGGTGCTGATTAAACACAGGCATCATAAAAGTATCAAAAATTAGACATGCACATGCTGTACATTTAAGCGCAATCCCAGTCCAACTGAATAACATTTATTTGACAATTAATGCAAAGAAAAAGGTATCCAATAGACCTACAAGTGGAAATTAACAAACTTTCTGTGAACTACAGAAAAAAAATTGTTTATACCATTAAATATTGATTTAAACAGATCGAAGATATATGGCTTAAATGATGTGTATAAGGGTATTTAAGATTTGATTTGATTTGTTTTTTGATTTTGTTTTTTACTCACTGGCTTTATGTGATGGGACTCTTCTGTTCTAAATAATGTAATATTCTGCATATGCAGATGATGGCGCCACTGTACCACCTTCAAATTCCAGACAATAAAGCTTTCACCAGTATGGTCTGTGTGTGAAACATTTATGCCTGAGTGCACCTATTGTTTTGAGTGAATATACCTCTGAACAAACAATCTCTGACATGCATTAGTGCAGGAGCACTGTAATGGTCACAACTGTGCTTTTGTGAGTGTCTCTGCACTCTGCATACGGATGGAAAATTTATCACTCAGCTAAGCTTCAGCGTCTATATTACACTGTTTGGGGTAAAACATTATTTGTGCCATGTCATTGCAAAAAAAGTTACATGGAAAAGAAGGAATAAAGTGTGACATGAGTTGTGTTTTACAATTCAAACAGGGCCTGAGAGAGCTGTTAGGCTGGCCAGCCTCAGGCTATGTAATTCATGTATAATAAATCTACAACCAAATGGATTATTAAGAATGGATTGTTTCTGGAACAATTTACTTTTCCTAATGAAAGAACAATTTTACATATCAAAGAACTATTTTTTTCAATACTTGGTGTGAAAATAATTAGAGTGGCACTTAAATGGAGAATGCAATATCTTTACACGTGAATTAGCTCAGATACAACCTTTCTCTCCAGATTGTTTTGAATATGCTCATGTTGTTAATTAATTCAGGAAGGGGTAAAAGGGTCCCTGGATTGTGTTTGCCAGGCTGTAGCTATAGCAACTGCATGCTGTTGTGTGCAGGGTCCATCTCACTGAGACAGATGAAACGTTTTGTTGAAGCTCCAGTGTTAACAGTCTTGGCTACCTCATGTTTTTATCATCGTGACATGAAAAGTGGGGTAATGTCAGACAGACATCATGATTCTTGCAAAAATAGATATGAAGTATCATTCCATGTTTGTGGTAAACAGACCAGCATCATTCCTCCGTCACCTGAGCGCTTGAGTGATTATCTGGAAACTCTGTAGTTCTGCATGCAGGACTCTCTTGCACCAATGTCTCCTGAAGTTGGAGCTGGGACAACGTTCCATTTAGGTTTTGATTTATTGCTGGAGGAAGCAGAAACAGACCTGCACTCTCAAGGGGGTGGGGGGAACAGGAGTAGCTGTGATGTTGCTGAGACACACGCTTCTTGAACAAAACATTAACACTTCACACTCCGATCTCAAACAGCTTGCGTGCTATGTGGCTTAATGGAGAGTTAGTAATTTTTATATATGGCTGAGTTTGTAAATGAAATAATCTCTGGTGGATGTTTTTTGGCACATGAAAAGTGGACACTCACAGAGCAAAACTCCATTAAGCAATGACTTGTTTTATGAGTTAAGCTTTAGCTGACTGAAATAGTCATTTGACATATTTATTTTTTAAAATAATCTTTCCAAGAAATCCAACACCAATTTCACATTGCAGCACTATGCATGACAGCATTTCAGGGTATTAAAGTTGATTGTATGAAAACTTTAAGGTATGACATTGCTGAGTCTATTTCAGAAGTCCAAATAGCATTTAAGACCTCAATTTTTAATTTGAGTATGAAAAAAAATTTGTTTGAGGGCGACATAGCTCACACAAAAACAACAAGACGGCATCATACAATACATATTAAGCTTTACAATACCATTAAATGGATGTAGAGCGCATGAAATCAGTATATAATTGCACTTAAATTCTGTTTTCTTAAGCATGCACCTTTTCTTTTGGCTCATACAAACTTGTCTTTTATAAAGTTTCATTTACCCATCTGTTCTGTACTTACAGTATTTGTACAGTACTTAACACTGTCTGTTTTATTCTTGTTGTCATATGTGAGGGCTGAACACAAATGTATTTCCCCTTGAAAAGAAGTTTTTGTTTCCCTTCACTGACTATCGACCTGACATAAAACCCCTTAAGAAACTGGATTATTTGTGTTTTTCAGTTTGTATTTGTCGTTCCTGTGAATGAGCCTTATAATTGATATTGATTGAATGTCATTAGGCTCAGAGGTTGCATTGCTAAACGATTGGTGCTGAAGTAAGCAAGTCAATGCATACATAATGAGCTGGGGCCACATGACATCAGACAGAGGAAAAGATTCTGATCATTATTTATAAGCACTCTTTCAGTGACATGTCCCTGCTGCTATCTCTCATTTTAGAATCATGTGCATTATTTAGTAATGCTGCCAATGTTCTGCTTCTTGTATTTGGTTTGAATTAAACAACACTTGTATGGCTGGTGTGACTGTTCTTTGAATCTTAAAGTTTATCATTTATGTTCAAGTCATCATTCTTGTTTACCATATGTTATAGGACTTAATAAAGTTGAATGAACATTATTTCTATTATTTCACTTTAAGAGAACAGCGCATATTTAGTCAAATATTTTGATATTTGGCCAAAAAAAGATATGAGAATATTAATATCACTCCTATATTTAAAGGTCAAATACACCTGGTTAGGCTAGCATAGCATAAGTACTGAAACATGGCAAACAGCTTGGCTGGCTCACCCAAATATGCCCCAAAAAAATTAGAAACTCACATGCTATGTGATGTGTGTACTATGTCTTCTTTGTACAAACCTGTGAAACTGGCGACAAATTTCCACAACTGTTGACAATAAATGATTCTGAGTCAAAACTATTGCTCAGTTGCTGTCAAATCACATTCAATAATATTATTTCACTGATATACTTTAGAAGAGAAAAGGATGAAAATAGTGCTTTAACTCCACATGAACACTTTTGTCTCAGTTGTTATCAAGATAATTGATCCTACTAACATTTTTGGAATGACAAGTGGTTAACTGTGAAATTGTATCAATAACATAAAATGCACAGTGGCTTATTCTGAAGGACTCTGATATGAGTGTTTGGATGATGGCTTTATTCATAAAATAAATAATAAATGCTGTTTGTTTTGCTGCTTGTTTGTGGTGTTTCCTCTAGCTAATCAAATGATACATCCATAATGATGATTATGATGCAAACCAGAGCCTGTAAGCCTCAAACAAAACTAAAACCTACCAAGTAGTGACCTTACACTGCAGGTTAAAATCATCTGAAGACTTAAAAAGAGATCACCTGCACTTTTGAACTTACCAGGCAGTTACAGCAAGACCAAGAACCCACAGTTATGCTGCACTTTACTTATGCACAGCAGTGCTTTGAGCTTAATGCTAAAATAACATCCCTACAAAGACAATGCTAACATAGAAATAAAAGATGTTTCTCATTTTTAACATTTTAGCTTAGTGTGTTAGCATGCTAACATTTGCCAATAAGCACAAAACACAAAGCAGGGTTAAAGCTGTTTGAAATCTCAATAAACACCAAATTTCACAGCAATCCTTCAAATAGTAGCGGAGATATTTCAGCTTGGACCAAAGAAGCAGAACATTCACTTCCCTAGAGGTTGGTGTGGCAAAAACACAAAAAGAGCAGAAAAACAACAAAAATAACAGAAAATCCCAGTTGTGTTCCAAATTGAAACATAAATGTTATGAAAACACTTTCAAAAATTTAACTTAGCTCTCTCTGGACTAGAGGCATCAAATTGAAAAGAAATTTAAGGGCCCCATGTCTCAAATCAAATGGATATGTGATGTACAGTTTTAACTCAATTGGGATGTAACTTTCTTATCTCAGCAGTCACTTTGTAGTCTGCGAGTGGCCCATGGTTACCAGGCATTATGTCGATGACACTAGCACACGTTTTGTTAATGAGCATCATCTCGTCTTTACATTTCACAACCTGCAGCCATCACAGTTGTCACAATTAGAATCCCTCCCTTTCCTTCAGGAGAAACCACACTCACATGACAGGGGAGTATTTTTCCCCTGCTTTTATAAGGAGATTACCTGAAACCCCCTAAGGCTCTGTGACTCTCGCATTACTCAGCCATGTTCCTCTTTAACTGGCTCCAATAAATGAGATGAACATTGTTGGCCTGCCATATTTCTGCCCTCCTCTCTCTGGATCCCTGCTCTGAGACTGTCACACCACATCTGTCTGTGGGTTCATTACTGGGCCTGTGCCCAAATCCCAGTGCAGCAGCCTCAGTGTTTTTCACCTATATGTTCCTTAAAGAATGCATAATGTTAATCACTGGGCCATTTTGCTTCATTTGACTCACTGCTCTTAGTTTGATTAATGTCACTGTGAATAAAGCAGGCTGTTAGCGGTCACCGCAGGGTAATGTGTTAAAACATATCGGTATTTTCAAAGTAAGCCTACATTAGTTTATTGCAGGAAGTGCTGAGAATTTTTCCCGTTCAAACCAATTACGTTTAGCAGATTTGTTGTCTATAGACATAAATAATTATCCCTATTCTGCGTGTATAGCTGTATTGGAAAAAATGAGCACACACACTGTAAGTATTAGGACATGGTTTGTTGCTTCCAGGCATAGATTTTATCACATCCCAACGTGCACTGCATTCAATTTAAACAACTTCCTCCCTCTTTAGCTTAGCTGGTAAACTTGATTGCATTCAGCTGAGAGATTAGATGACACCCCGTCTCGTGCCTGCTTTTATTAAGAGAGCCTCAAAGACACTCTTTTCAGGATGAAATAAAGATGGCATCAGTTAATCCAGCATTTCAATTACAAGCTGTCACTCAGCGTGCCTCTCTAGGGACCGGCTGAGACTGCATCAGGGAGAAATACAGTCAGATACTGTGTAGCATAGCACAATGCAAATGCTCTGCATCCCAGTGATGTATTAGAAAATACTACCATTATCTGTGGGATATGTGAACATTGCAGAGCAGAGATCAACAGATCCACGAACCTCCTTTTTGTGTCGTCTCATAATGGATCCAGGAAACAATTCTGATGCAGAGCAGCAACACAGACTTTCAAGTCTCAACTTTCTAGTCTTAATAGGTTTCACAATCCAGTTTTGGCCAGGTTTTCTTCACTGCTATAGTGGCAATAGTGGGAAAATAGGGGAAAATAGTGTTTTTATGCAGGGGTGGACATAATTAATTTAACAACTGTTTGGTCAAATGCAATTTGAAATTCAGACCACAGGTTCACACCAGTGTCACGAATCCAAAAAACAGCCCTGTAGTTAAAATTGTGTTCAGTTTTTTAAGAAACTGAGTTAGACGTTTTTAATTCAGGTCAGTGATAACAGGCTTTTTTCATAGCATGTGAGAGCAGGATTAACATGTGTGATTAGTAAAATCAATCATGGCTGTATTGCATTTAGGGATTCTGGCTCCCTGGTCTTGATATTATAAAACAGGCATGAAAACGGGTCAGGGGTGAAAAAGGTGAGAAGGATATGACCCCTCTAGGGGGGTCTGGGTACATGCTCCCCCAGAAGAAAATTTTAAATATTTCATATTTAAAAGCATCAATCTGATGCATTTTGAGAGAAAAATCAAGCATAATTACAAGACAGCATGAATGTATAATAAAGTACCCATCTATACATGGTCACAATCACACTGTCCAAAGCAAGCTGATTGGTGCGCTGTGTAAAGCACCTTTCTGCTCCTCCCCTCAAAATTTACGGGGACTTCCAATAT